>CM059039.1:47108140-47703140 GCA_030279155.1 Forsythia viridissima | reverse complement strand
TGTATATTGTTCATTTTTTAGTTTAGTTTTTTTATTTAAATTATGTACTACACTTAAATTTTTTTATTTTTTAGTTTTTTCATGTTATTTTTAAACCAACTCATGAATCTCAAATTTGGATTTGTCAAGTTACTAGATAAATTAGTCATAATAAAAGAATATATAATATATTGTATTAATTGATTATGATATATATTAAATTTATATGATATATATTTTATTTTGATATCTCCTAATAAATAATCAATTAAATACAAATATGTATGTCCTTCATTTATCAAATAAGTTAACAAATCCAAATTTCATGTCAACACGTTCCTTGAATAATAATATTACAACATTCAAATTAAACAAAATAGTCAATGTATTAAATAATTTCAATAAAAAAAGATTACAAAAATTAAAATTATGCATTTTATTATTGGCTTGAGTAACTCGGGAAACTCGATTTTAACTTTGTCGAGTTATACTCTACAATGAATAATCAGTTCTTTTATATCAATAATATTTCATATTCTATAACTTAATATAATATGTTATAATAAAATAGCTATTATAAAATAAAATAAAATCTAAATCATAACATTGCATTTCATTATATTTATTACCTATCCTACTACATTCTAAATTATCAACCCGCTCCAATAACTCCTCTCTTGTTTTAGCAATCACATAATCATTCTTACCCAACTGTTTGTCAAGATAACATTGCTGCTCAACAAAAACTGAATTGAGATACTCATTATTAGCAAAATTATATCCTTCAGAAATAATTCTCTCACCAAAACAATCTATATTACTTAAAACATCTTGTGTATAACAATTACTTGTGGGCAATTCATTTGATGTATAAGGGGACCAATATTGATGAACAACATTCTCAACAATATCATCTTTTCCTTCACTACTAAGATCCCCCTTATCCAATTCCTCTCCAGTTTCCACAAACCTTTCATTTCCAGCATTCATACCTGTACACAACAAATTTTCCCTAATAAAGAACAAAAAACTAATATATCAATTACATACAAAACATACAAAAAAACATAATAATAACAAACTATGAAAATATCATACTCCATCCAATAAAATTCACAACATATATATTAAACAAAAAAAAAAAAAAAATTAAAACACCAAAAAAACCTCTTCATTCTTCATTCATTCTGTAATATTTTTACAAATTTTGAACAACAATTTATTATTAATCATTAACCACATATTAAATTAATTCATCTCTAATAAAACAAGAAAAAATCAAAATACACATACCTGATAGATTAGTTAAACTGCAAGATCAAGATAAAGATGAAGAAGACATACATTTACAACAATATCTACCAAACGTAATAAATATAGGATGAATAGTGAGGTAGGTGAAGAAAATATAACTTTGGAGTTTTGAGAGTTAGGTGAACAAGTAGTAGGTAAATGTATACAATAAATGTTATTTATTCAAATAAAAACATCTTTCTTAAACAAACTAAAATCAACCTCAACTCTTTTTTTTTTTTTTTTTTTTTTTTTCCTTTTTTAATAAGGTTTTTTTCAATTGCATACAAAGTTCTACATAAAAAAGTTCAAACTCAATTTCAATAGACTGACAATAAATTACAAATTAGTTGAATTTTTATTTCAAGCTATTCTTAAATTCTATTACATCCAATTATTGCATCAGTTTGATGAAATTTCCAACCTCCTTATAAATATATACACAACTCATATACTTTACAATGTATTCAAAAAGACAAAAATCTAATGATAACCTACTTTGTTTTTATTTTACAAATAGTGCTATAAAACGTTCATATCAACCTACAACTTTTCACTACATTTTTCACAAACGTGCAACGCACGGGCCAAAACTAGTATATATATATATGTTTTGTAGAATTGAATTGCTTACTTTCAAGTTTTAACTTTTAAAATTATTAAAATAGATGTTGAACCGTCCTATAACAAGCCTAACACACTTGTTATAATCAAGTCCAACCATCTTTTTCTAAAAATTTAAGCTATATAAATTGTGTCTTCAACACCCACCTTAGCCATATCTCCAACATTTACGACGAGTGTGCCTGATATTGGATCAACGGAAACGAGTTCTCCAGTGGAGTTGTTCACTACCTCCAGGCCATTAACTGTCTCATCATCCTGTAGTATTGTGAATAATCCAGGGTCTGTATGCATTACAGCACCAGTTAATCCCACAGTTTCAGGACTATAATTGTATTTGTTCATTCTAACTTGGCATGGCCATCCCTTCATGAACAAGTCACCAGATAACCCCAAGCCTTTCATCAATTTACTGCCAAGGTTTTGTGCAAGATCATACAGAGCAAAAACATACTTCTCTATTATCTCTCTGCAAAAAAATTAAGAACTAGTTAGTTAACATACTTCTTTAAACATGCAAGGACAGGAAATTTAAATGAAAATTTCCAACAATTAGATCCTGAATTGCGAACCACAAGATATTGTCAATAAATAGATGGAATCAGGCCTAGCTCGGGAGATGGTTGTCCATACACTAAAAATTGACCTATAAATTCTCAATAAGGAGGAGTCGTGGATCAAACACTCAAAATCTAGCTCTAAAGATTTTATTGTCATAAATTTATACAATCTTCTTCAAGTAACGACTTCAAAATAACCAAGAGCCGGAGATACAATTTGAATGCTGATAAGGAATAAGACACATGAAGTGTAGTTATTTAACATTTCATTGTCCTCTCTGTCTCCGGAGATTTTTACTTTTTTTATTAATAAAACATGTCACATACTCACATAGAGTAGTTTTAGAAGGGGGGGGAACATAGCTCTAAAGACTGGTGCAGAGATATCACCTTTGATTATGAGAGGCATCAATCTGAGCACAGAAATCATCAACAACTCCAGGTGAGGCCATGTCATATAAGCTCAAACTGTCAAAATATGGACTTGCCATATTAAGTGGGATGTAGCCTTTGCCATGTTCAGGATGAGAGTTTCTCTCCTTCATTTCCACGGGGAGGTCGAGAAGAGAACGCGACACAGCCTTCATTTGGGACATGAGTTCCATTGGAACACCATGGTTTACAAGCCTAAAGCATCCCCATTCTTCGCAAGCCTTGACAATTTTCTCAGGTAAATCTTGCAAGTCAATTACTGGGATTTTGCTCTTTGAGGCCATATCTTCTGGTTCTCGAAATAAGATTCTGCGTTTTGTTTCTGCTGCAATGCTTTGCTTTTATAGTAGCAGTTTGGCTGCACAACAATGACATTATCATTTCATTTACATTCTTAGAAGTCCTTAGTTTTGGTTATCTAAATTGAGCAAGAAAGTCATACTATTGTGATGAAAATTTGTCAAAAAATAACACAAGTCGCAATAAGTGAACAACGGAACCATATTTGCAACCTATAAAAATCAGAAATTTGATCAACAAATGTTTGGTTTGATTATAAATCAAGAATTGGTTTTTTTAGCCACCACTTTTTACTTTTCAAATCAAATAGAGCGTAAAATAATAAAATTGTCCTTAATAATTTAAAGTACCATTTTATTTATTAAGAACAATTTTATTATTTCACGCTCTATTTAATTTAAAAAATAAAAAATGACAACTAAAAATAATTAAATTTTAATTTATAATCCACATCAAACAAATTTTAATAACACTACTTTTATACTAAAAAATCAATTTTAAAATTAAAGCTTTTCACCTACCCAACGGCAGCTAAGTCTAATTAGTTAGTGGCTCAGGTAAGTCTAACTAGTTAGTGGCTGTTGGAAAAGCTTTAATTTTAAAATTGACTTTTTTCTACATATTTTAGAAGTGTGGATATTTGTTTTACTATTTAAAATGATCAATCAAAATTATTTCTTACCTATATTAATAAAAGTAGATATTACCTATATTAATCAAAATTCTACGTGTAATGCAATAAATAGATAAGAGATAGAAAAATAAGTTGTCTCCCATTAAACACTTGATTTATAGTCTAGAGCTCGATTTATTGTCAAGTTACTTTACAACACTTTTAAATAGTGTTTTGCTCACATCTATTGATTTTGCACCATTTTTCGTTTATCCTCAGAAATTTGAATTTACGCTCCTCATAAAAATATAATTGTAGTTTAGCACATTGCTCAAACACCACTACAAAAACTTCAACTTTCTCATCGGTCTTAATCACAAAATCAATTTTAGAAGAAAGACGAGAGTCGGATAATTGCTTTATAAGTGCAACATCATTAATGTCATGTTTTTATTTTACTCATTTATGATCAACTACTCTTTTTTCACATACTCTTCTTCTTTAGTTGGTACTTCATCGGGTTAGATGATATGTCTATTATCCAAAATCTCGGACAATTGCTCTTCACTCATTGTTGTAATGTTTGGCATGTGTTCCATTGGGTTGACTTCAATTAGGGATGACAATGAGACGGGTCCGCCCCGCCCCGTCTCGCCCCTTGACCTGCGAATTCGCGGAGCGGGGCTGGATGGGGCGAGACAGGTCGACCCTTTGACCCGCCAACCGCCCCAGTTATTTTTTTTTTTTTGTTAAACTGAAAAACAAAAAAAAGAAATACAAATTTTTTAAATATTTGTACCAAACAAAACAAAAAAATTATAAGATTTAGGTTGCGGTTTAGTGGTTAACGTTGGTAATTTATAAGTTTCAACCCGGGTTCGATTTTTTTTTAGTCCATTTTTAGTGAATATTATAATTTTTACTATATTTTATGATTTTTTTAAAAAAAAATTGAGGGGCGGGTTGCGGGGGGCGGGGCTGCCCCAAACCCACCCCTATTACTTGGTGCGGCGGGAGGGGCGGTCCTTGGCGTGGCGTGGCGTGGCGTGGAGTGGAGTGGAGTGGAGTGGCGTGGCGTGGCGTGGCGTGGCGCGGCGCGGCACAGCGCAGGACGGGTCCGGGTCGGCGAGTTTTTTTGCCATCCCTAGCTTCAACGTCACTTGAGAATGTGTAGAAGTAGAGACAAAAATTTTGTGTGACCAGTAGTTTCCATATATCTCCTAAGATCAAGTTATCCTCATCAATTTCAGAAGTTTCATCATATCTCGCTGTATTATCCTAATGCATTGTGATTAAATCTCCAAAATTCATGTTGTCCTCATTAATTTCAGAAGTTTCATCATATCTCGCTGTATTAACTTGGTGTACTGCGATGAAATCTCCAAAATTCATATTGTCCTCATAAATTTTGAAGTCGCATCATATCTCGCTGTATTAACTTGGTGCATTACGATGAAATCTCCAAAATTCATGTTGTCATCATCAATTTCAGAGTCTTCCATCTTGTGTTGTGGTCTGAAAAGAGACAAATCAAACATTGAAATAAACTAAAAAATATAATGTTAAAAAATAAATAAAAAATAAAACTAACACTAACGATTAACCTAAACTAATATCAAATAAGAATAGTCTTTAGCAACCGTGCCAAAAACTTGTTGTGAGAATAATTGTATTGCAAGTGAATAATATCTCAAACAAGTAATAAAGTAGACATATTGAGTCCGGATTATCGTTCTCATGAAGACCATCTTATTTAGATACTAGCTCAATTAATCTCAATCTTAATTTATTTAAAAACTCTTTGAATTAAGTTGATTTGAATATTTAAACTAGAACTATGAATTTTAGAAAATAATGTGAATGCAAAAATTAAGAGTTTATCAAGTAATATGATTTGGATTCACAAGTTTACCATAGTTGTCATCTCTAATTTCTCAAGATTTATTCCTAATGTTGTATTCGGTCGAATTTACAAATTTAATCTAATTTACCTCACCCTCTCTCTCTCTCTCGAGTTCAAATTAGTCATATATAATTAAGTCAACTTATGAAGCCATAATGGTCTTTAATTATATGCATTAAATCTCTTAAGAATTCAATTCAAGACCGCAACAATAATAAAAGTGTATCTCTAGCTTTTATCCAATTGTCGGATTTTACTATGTGGTCTAAATTAATAACTTAACTCTCGGTTTGTTACAATTCACAAATAATGAAATAATGACCAATTATTTCAAGTATTAAGAAAATAAGTAAAATCATAACATAATTAATTTATAAGCAAAAATTGAGAGTCAAAATTAAACAATCTAAACTATGTTACATCGTTCATCCAAAATAAATATTTAGCTACTCATAATTCAGTATAAAGAAAAGATGAAAAGTTTGGAATAAATAACCGGATATAAATAAAAGATGAGAATAAATTGAATATCTTGCATCAATAATTCTTTGTCTTCACGTTTCAATCTTCAATATCTTTGCCGTTCCTCATCTCTTTCTCCTTTTTGCTCTCTATTTTCTCCCTTTTGATTATTGTATTGGTATATGGAATATGATTGTTTAAATCATAATCCTTAATTATATGCCAAAATCCTAATATAGTGTAGAAATCTTGTCGTCCAAGAATTACAAACTTGAGTTTGACTAAAATAAGGAAACTAGAATTCTGGTCATGAATTGTGCTTAAGTTTCTGATTATTTGTCTGAAAAGTCCTTCATCTTTTAGATGTTTACATGTTGGTCCCCATTCCAAGTTTTCATGCACTTTCAGTCATTTTCGCTTATTTTGCTTTGTTTTTCTCCAATTCCATCCGAACTTGAGTTTTGACCTAAAGTAATCAAATTAACACACAATTAATTAGAAATTCATTTAAGAATACTTACAGTCGTCCACTTTTTATGGTCAGATAAGTGTAAGATCACACTTATCAATAGTCTTTAACCTTTGTCTTCACTATACAAATTGTCTCTAACGTTTTTTTCTACAAAAGTCCATAACCTATGTGTTTTGGTGCGTAATTCATCTTTATTCGATAAAAAAGATAAATATGCCCTTAGTTTTTATTAAAAAGAATTGTAATTGGATTCTTAAACTTTACAAAAAGTACAAAATGGTCCAATACTTTTATTTTTTTTATATAAAAATTAAAAAAACCTAACAAGTTCTTTTTTGTTTGAATCAACATCTGTTAAGCTCATAATTATTAAAAAAATGTTAAATAAAATTATTTTTTTAATATTAAGTAATTATATTATTTCAAATTTAAACTTTTATTTTATTTTTACAACATAAAAAGAAAAATAACTTTGTCACAAACTTGATACTCAAGTACTTTTATTTAATTGAATTATTCGTTTATTAACTACAAATATTAGAGCTCCAATTGTATTATTCATATTTTAATTTATCGTTTTATTATCATTCAAAAATAAAGAATACATAATGTGTAAATTAATTTTTATTAGTATTTTTATATTTAAAAAAATAATAAGATTGATTTAATATCATAAAATTATATATGACATTTTGTTATTTATTTAACTTAATTTTTATTCAAAATTTTTACATATCAATTATATATACTTAAAGGACAAAAATTTTACATTTTTCTCTTATGAAAAATTTAATTGACATGACTATAATGATATATTCAATAAATATACCAAACTCATTTTAACTTATTTCTTGGTGATTGCTCACATCTCAAGAGTGAAAAAAGTTGGATTTAATTAATATTCAAAAAATGGATAGAAGTTGATAAAAGCTTGTAGAGGTAAACACTCGTGAATAAATACAAAGTCCGGATATTTAAAACCAAAAACGCAATAATTGTGTCGTACATTTGTTTTTATAGTAAATAACTTTTGGTCCAATAATGGACGTCAAGTACTTGCCAAAATGAATGACAATGTATTGCAATCTCAGTCGATAGATAGTGAACATTTATATAATAATCACTCATGAATAAGTAACTATTATGAAATTCATCATTGTTACGAGTCTGCATACTTATTTTTAAAACATTAAGCAATGATACCACTTGTAACGCCTCTTGACCTAGCGTCTCACAGTCACTCACCTTCTTACTAATGTCATTTTTATACTCTATGTTGTGGAAAAAGATGGTTAAATCAAATTTTTTTATAGTCAAACTTATTTAATCACGTAAACATTGGTAATGAATTTACTTACAACTTATTTATTTTCCTCTCTCCCCTACCATCAAGTCTGCTCTCCTTTGGACCTCCACTTGACGCCACTTACTCAATCCATTACATACCTAAAATATGTGCTAAGAAAATTACCCGAGTTGCAAAACTCAACAATTGAGCCAAAATATACGTACCATCACAATCTTTCATATAGGCATGTCATTTTGTTTAGTACTACGTGCCATGGTATCCCTAAGATAATTTCTCATCTGAATTTCCCTTTAAAAATAACGCATTTCATTCTTCCTTTAGATTTTTAGTCAAAATCAATTGCACAATCCTAAGAATCAAAGAAACCGTACTACAACAACGCATATATATTTTACTTTATGATAAAGCAAAAACTTGAATCCTTGTACACTACCTTAAAAAGTATTTCTACCCGAAAGCTACTTCATTTCTTAGTTTCTTTCTTACTATTTTTTTTCTCAATGTGTGTGAGTGCATGCGTGTATTGTGTAGCGCCTCAGAATTTTTTAAGCTTATTATGTTTTTATATTGTGTAAATAACTCTTAACTTTGGTCCTTAGTATAGAAATAGCATCTAACATTTTATTTTACACAGAAGAGTCTAACCTATGTATTTTGGTTCTTAATTGGTCTTTATTTAATAAAAAACACAAATATTGTATTAGTTTTAATTAAAAAAAATTGTTATTGAATTCTTAAACTTTACAAAAGTACAAAATGGGTCCAATACATTTATTTTTTATAAAAAAAATTAAAGAAAACTAATGAGTTCTTTTTTTTTTTTTTTTTTTTTAAGCTCATAATTATTTAAAAAATATATTATATAAAATTATTGTTTTAATATTAAGTAATTATATTATTTCAAATTTTAACTTTTATTTTATCTTTACAACATAAAAAAAAAAGAAAATTGTCACAAATTTGATGCTCAAGTACTTTTATTTAATTGAACTATTCATTTACCGACTACAAATATTAGAGCTCCAATTGTATTTTTCATATTTTAATTTATCGTTTTATTATCGTTCAAAAATAAAGAACAAATAATGTACAATAATTCTACATTTTTCTCTTATAAAAAATTTAATTAACATGACTATAGATCAATATTTAATAAATATACCAGACCCATTTTGCACATTTTGTAAATGTTAGAAATTCAATTGCAATTTTTTTAATTAAAACTAAGGACATATTTATCATTTTCATCACATAAGAATCTATTGCACATCGAAACACATACGTTATGGATTTCTCATTTTTGTGCAAAAAAACAAATTTTATGGACTATTTCTACCCTAAGGGCAAAAGTTAGGAGCATTTGCGTCAATTTCCCTATTACATGCTAGAAAAATAGTTTGTGCTTAATTGAAGGCCACAGACTAAATTGAAAATATGTGAAACTTTCCAGTAGAGATACTGTCTAGATACATCAAACAACAAAATTCTGAGTTCAATTCCAATTCAGTCGGCTCCTCCTTGATTCTTGGGATTCCACAAAAATCGCCACCCGTTTCCCACCAATCACCAACTTCCTTGCTGTACTCAAATTTCTAAACCCAGATGGGAATTCAAATCTCATCGGAACCCCAAGATTTTCCTTCAAATTTGACAATACCCCTCAACCCACCTACCGCTACCGCCGGAATGGACCCTTTGACGCAATCTGCCACCGCCTCCGGCAGATCCTACTGGCGGTTCAGCAAACAAGATTTTTACCCCGAACCCACCTTCCAGAACATGTCCACTTACCTGTCCGCTCTTTCCAAAACTCCGCATCGTCTCAAAGACCGGATTCTCGACCGCTCCAGCGACGCCAGAGAGCTAATCGAATGCAAGAAACAATCTGAAAATGAAATGAAGAAATGCCTCACTTGGTGGGACCTCATGTGGCTTGGGTTCGGCTCGGTGGTTGGCTCCGGCATCTTTAGCATTACCGGCCAGGAAGCACACGACCATGCGGGCCCTGCCATCGTGCTCTCTTACGCGGTCTCAGGTTTATCGGCTTTGCTATCGGTTTTCTGTTACACTGAATTTGCCGTTGAGATCCCCATTGCTGGGGGTTCCTTCTCTTTTCTTCGCATCGAATTGGGGGATTTCATTGCTTTTATTGCCGCTGGAAATATTCTTTTAGAAGGCCTTGTGGGGGCCGCGGGATTGGGCCGTTCCTGGACATCATATTTTGCCAGCATTGTCAGTAACAACCCGGATTTCTTGAGAATAAAGGTCGATTCCTTTGCAAAAGGGTTCAATTTGTTGGATCCTTTGGCTGTGGTTATTTTAGCAGTTGCAAATGGTATTGCCGTGACTGGTACAAAGAGGACCTCAGTGTTAAACTGGGTTAGTTCTATATTTGGTGTTATTGTAATTGTTTTTGTGATTATTGTTGGGTTTGTGCATGGCAAGAGTGAGAATTTGGAGCCTTTTTTCCCATATGGGGCTGAGGGTGTTTTCACTGCTGCTGCCGTAGTGTATTGGTCTTATACAGGTTTTGATATGGTGGCTAATATGGCTGAGGAGGTTAAAAAGCCTTCAAGGGACATTCCGGTGGGGTTGGTTGGTTCAATGTCTTTGATTACTGTGGTATACTGCTTAATGTCATTGGCATTGGTAATGATGGTTAAGTACACTCAGGTGGATGTCAATGCAGCCTATTCGTTTGCATTTGTGGGGATTGGGATGAAATGGGCTAAGTATTTGGTGAGCATTGTTGCACTTAAGGGGATGACAACCAGCTTGCTTGTTGGTTCTATGGGACAAGCTCGATACACAACTCAGATTGCTAGATCTCATATGATTCCTCCTTATTTTGCTTTGGTTCATCCAAAGACTGGAACACCGGTTTATGCTACCCTCTTGATAACTACGGGTAGCTGCATTCTTGCATTCTTCTCGAGTCTGGATGTTTTGTCCAGTGTGTTATCATTTAGTACACTTTTCATTTTCATGCTTATGGCTGTGGCATTGCTCGTTAGGCGTTACTATGTCAAGGACGTCACTCCAAAGTGTGATACAATAAAATTTGTCACTTCATTGTTTGTAATCTTTGGTTCGTCACTCGGGATTACAATTCTTTGGAGTTCCAAATATCGAGGATGGATTGGGTATGTGGTGACTATAGGCTCATGGTTTTTGGGTACTTTAGGATTGGCCTTGACTTCCAAGCAGAGGATTCCAAAAGTGTGGGGTGTTCCACTTGTTCCGTGGTTGCCATCACTGTCAATAGCAATGAATCTATTTCTCATAGGATCTCTTGGTGCTGCAGCAGTCTGGCGGTTCATCATATGTAGTGTCATAATGCTAGTTTACTATGTGTTAGCTGGCGTTCATGCAACTTACGATATGGCCCACATAGATCAGCAAGAACTAAAACTTGAACCGGGGAAAGGAAATTCCATTGACGGGACCTTATAGTAGGTAAAATGCATTTGAATTTCACTCGAACACTACTATTGTAGTTTTTAGTCTCGTGATTAAGTGTGTAGCAGAATATGTAAAAATCTATGGTTTGATTTAATTTATACCATTTCATAAATGGTCCTATTGATTACTTGCTCTTTTATGACTCGTGTAATTATGAAATCTAATAAGAATGCTATTGAAGCTGTGAATTGACAGTGGATCCTACTTTCCCCCACTTTATCCCTATTAATACCTTTTACTTTCTCTCTTTAGACATTTAATTTTATTCACAACCGTGGTGTAGAGAAACTGGTAAGACTGATAAAGGACATCAGAAAGATTTGGAATCAAGCTATGTCAGTGGCGGAGGAGAGGGGGGTCCTTGGGGTGCCCAGGACCCCCAAATTTCTGAAACTTTTTTTTTTTTTTTAAATTTTAATATTTTTTTTTTGCAAGTGATAACCATAAGCCCAAACAAATTAGCAATGAGAAGTCCCTCTTTCTAGTAAAATCTTATGTTTATGGGGATATGAAATTGATATGAGATTACAAAATTACAAATGATTGGCACATTCCTCAAATGATAATACAAAATTAATAAATGCATTTTGTTTGTTAATACATATCGTGTTCAATTGATTTTTTTTTCTTTTGAACTTGAGTAATATTTAATTTTATTTGTAAATCGAATCTTCCTATTTTGGAAGATAATTTTATAGAAGGCAACGTGAATAAGAAGAGTTTGACTAATTTTAGATCTTGAATATTTTTGTGCAATTACTTCTTGTAAGCTTTTTAAAGACTATGACTTATAAAAAAATATTATTCTCATAAAAATGAGCTCAGTAATTGTGGTTTGAGAAAAAAATTTTGGGGGCGCTACCCCCGAACCCCGGTGAGAGCTTCCCACCCCACCCCCAACCCCACCCCCACCTCACCCCACCCCATAAAGGACCCCCCAACTTCAAAAGTCTGGCTCCACCACTGAGCTATGTAGTAAGTAAAGCATCACAAAACATCGATTAACCTAAACTTGCTCGATAGACTAACACGGTATTTGAATAGATGGACTTCATGAAAATCCATTTGTATTCTGGAAGGAAAGCCATTTGTAATATCAGAATTTTAGGGTGTGTTTGATTGGTAGCATGGAAAAAAGGTGGAAAATGAAAATATTTTCCATGGAAGTGGGAAAATAAATTCCACTATCTAGGTAAGAAAATTTTTTCCAAGAAAGAAGGCAAATCCATGCTTTAAATGCTTGTACCTAGAAAATGTATTTGTTTTTCCATGTGCCAATCAAACAACAAAGTAGGAAAATAAAAGTGTTTGATTTGACAAGATTTTCCATGGAAGTGACATTTTCCATGGAAAATGTTTGAATCAAACACACCCTTATTGGTAAATGAAGTTAATTGAGGTTATGTTACAATAATTAAATCAATTGAATAATTAAAAAACTAAAAGAAAATCTCGACAAAATCCAGTAATTTTAAAATAAATAATATGTAATAGTTTTTTTTTTTTATAAAGAATAGCATAAAATGTTTTAATAGTGAAATTTTTTCCTTTTTATATATATATATATATATATATATATATATATATATATATATATATATATATATAGTTATAGCCCATGTTTAATTTGAAAGTAGTCTGTGTCCTATTTGGAAATCTTCTAGTCCAAAATTCAAATAACTCCAACTTAAAATGGCCTAAGCCCAAATTTCGAATCCAAATTGTTTTATTTCAATTAAACTTTAATTTAATATGTATAAACTAGAATAAAATAGAAGTTGTCAACCTGCGGACAACAACATGAGAATAGATCACCCGAAAATTGTATATTTTCGTTGTGTGATATCCTCAACACATCGAGATTACCGTCAACCCGATAATAAGTACATTTAGATAGTGTCGGCCCTGGGCCTAGGTTGATAGGAAATAGCCTAGGGCCCCATAAACTGTGGCCTATTTTCTTTTCTTTTTTCTTTTTTTAATCAACCATTACATTTTAAAAGCCCAAATGAAAATTTCAGCCCAAATGTCCAATTGTCGAAAAATATAATCTTTCCCTTACAAATTACAATCACCAAGAACTCAAGAGACACTGCTTGCTTGTCGATTGAGAGAATGAGGAAATCAGAGTCCAAAGAAAGAAAAAGCGAGAAGTTGCCGTTTCAATAGTCAGTTCTCACATCTACAAATGCGATTCTGTGGTGTTAATCAATCTCCCAAACCCAAGGTAAATATGGCCACATGGGTATTCCAATGCAGCAATCCCCTTACTGCTGCATTCTAATTCTTCTATGCGATGCTTTATAAATTTGAAAGAACTATCCCAAAACCAGAGTTGGGGTAAATGTCTTCATATATGAGAAGACAGATGTCCTTGTGGTATAAAGAAACGAAAGATCTTAGATTTATAATGTTACTGTTTTTAGTGAAAAATGCAGGTGTTTTGGTTAACGGAGATGTTAAGTGGCGGACAGAAGCTATTTCTGACATTTTCAACGTGTTAATCACAAGGAATGAGGTTATTAGTTATTACAAGTGGTTTGAGTCTTTCTTGTGTAACTGTAAAAAAGCCTTAAATGGTGGAGAGTGGAACAAGAGGATCTCTGTGGCCCAACAAATTAGTATGATTAATGGCTAAACGCTCTGTTGAGTTGGATATACATGGTGAAGGGGGATGTGTTTTCACAGAGTTTTCTCTTTTCTGAAATATTGTAATCTCTCAAATGTACGAAGGTTAACAACCTTTAGACAGTAGATCTATTTAGATTAAAAGACATTGTAAATAAATAAACTTGAATTTCAAGCCTTCTTTTGAATAAAAAAACATTTTATGTTTTGAATTCTTTTACTTCTTCACAAATTTTTCATATGTCCAAATTGTATACACTGTACGGATCCTTACAGCAAAGGTCAACAGGAATACCACCAGGACAGGAGGTCCATTTTGGAAAACACTGATTAAGGCACAAAGGTGAGGCAGAATTTATAATCAGGACAGAAACGAAAGGAGATAACCCCAACACACACACATTTTCACACATTTCTGGGATTTTGAAAATAACTATAGAATATGCACCCATTAATGGCAGAACATTCATATCAAACTTCAAAATTAGTACGGTTAATAACTAAACGCTCTGTTGAGTTGGATATGCATGGTGAAGGGGTATGTGGTTAATATTATAAATGAAGATCATTTAAATACTCCAATACCCATTTAAATTGTTTGTAATTTGCCATTTGATTATTGAAGTATTTAGCATAAAAATAATTCTATAATGTTTTTTTTATTTGATTAGAGCATTTTCTTATAATGAATTTTGATTTGAAGCCACAAGTTAATATATTTATGCTTTGAAAATAAAATTTTAAGTAAATAAATTAACCCTTTTTTATTCTTAATTTTTTGCAGATTAGAGTTCATCAATTCAAATATCGAATTCTATCCAAATTAATCAGGTTTTATTGTTCTTCACAGATTTTTTATTTAATCATATATTGTTTTTATAGTTGGATTGCATTATTATGTCTTCTAAGAATATTTGTCTGGACATGAAAAAAGCAAAAAAAAAAAAAAAAAAAAAAATGAAGAATTTATACAATCTCAAGTAGGAGGGATGGAAATTTTTTTCACTAGTATAGTTAAAGAGTAGGAAAATAAAAAGGATCAAAATAAGGCATGAAAATGAAAAGGATCAAACTATTTATTAAGGGCTCATTTAAGTTTTCGTCTAAGGCCTTCAAAATCTCAGGCCGGTCCTATAGATTTAGATCACTAGTAATAATTAATAAACAATATAAAAAGTCCAAATATTTGGACTTACAAAATATTGTTATCTTATTGTAAGTTTAGCTTATTAGATAAAGCATAAAACAGAAATCTATATATTTATACTTTATATTTAACACATCTAAATACATTTCATAAAAAACTTGATATGTACAATTTTTATAAGTGAATTACGTACTGCAATACTTGAATATGCATTCTAATCGAACTCTAATATCACGTTGAACCAGATTAAATATTTTTTATAATTTTTTATTTCTCTTTGAAAATTGATGAATTATAAAGAATGTGAATGGTGATTGTACCATCTGATTTTGATTTGATTCCATTTTAGCCCAAATTGATATAATCTCATTCAATTTTCAGAGAAGATGAACATGACTCCAAATTAATAACTTCAGTCCTAAATACGATTGCAAGAAAAATACTACACCCTTCACTGTTCCATAAGCTTAGAACACAAATACAATATATTCCAACAAAAATGGATTCCATTTCTTGTTGGATCCTATAACATAAATGAAATTAAATATGTGATCGATGATTGATAGAACTGTATGAAGTTTGGTATACCAGATTTCAACTTCATGAAATAGTGGTGGAAGTCACATGAGCTATCTCTATTAGTTTAATAAATCCCAAATTCCAAAAGAATGCCCGATCATGATCAACCTTCTACGAGGTGTGAACCATCAACCTCTTTAGTCAAATTTGTTTGTGGAAATAATGAATGGTGGTTAGATTATGGAGTAAATTTTCATGTTTGTTTTGATAAGGTTTGTTTAAATCTTATTAGATTTAAAGTAGATTTCAAGTGGATGATGTGTAACTTTGAGAAATGACTATATTGCTCGTATATTGAAAATTGGAAGAGTTGAGCACAAAATCATTCCAAGAAGACTTTGACTTTAGATCAAATTTGGAACGTTCTTGACAACAAGGTTTTAAGCTTGTCAAATAAGGTACTAATAACCAAACATAATATTTTTCATCGGAGAAATGTTATTTTAGTGATTGATTGTTTACATTGAATATAGTTGATGATCTTTATCAAAATGCCTATGTAGTTCTTAATTTTGAATCTAGTTGTTTGTGGCATGAAAGATTGGAATATGTTAGTCGTAGAAAGATTAAGAAACTAATTAAACTTGATTTTAAAAGTCCACGTGAATAAAGTAAATGTGAAGCTTGTGTACAAGCCAAACAAACTAAGAACTTATAAATCGATTCAAAGGGATAAAAATTTCATAGAATTAACTCAAAATGATATTTGTGATTCAAATAGGTCACTTACAAGAGTTGCTAATAAGTATTTTGTAACATTTTAGATGATTACTCTAAGTATTATTATCTATATTATATATAAAAGTAGGATAGTCTGTATAGATTTTTTTCAAGTGGTAAATAACGGTGAAGTCAACTATTTTTTTATTTTTAATTAATTCATTTAATGCTTCGTATTTTTTTTTAAATAGATCATTTTCAATATCCAAAGTCAAAATACATTAATATATATATATATATATATATATATATATATATATATATTAAATAAGCTTATTTAATTTAATTTTGAATTGTAAAACGAAAAAAATATTTAGATTTTGTAAAAAGCCTAATTACGATTCTATTGTACATATTAATTTTTTTTAATTCATTTATTTAATGCTTCGATTTTGTAAAAAAATAGATAATATCCAAAGTCAAAATACATTAATATATTTAATATCAATCATATATATATTATCTACGCTACATTTTTTTTTTTTTTTATATTTCATTTAATGCTTCGATTTTGTAAAATTACATTAAATAAGCTTATTAATTAACTTCCTCAAAATACATTAATACATTTAATACCAATCACAACACACACACTACATTTTTTTTTTACTCTATTTCATGTTTCGATTTTTTAAAATTATATTAAATAAGTTTATTACTTAACTTCCTCAAAAAACAAAAGGAAAATAAAGGGCTCTGTATTTTTTTCGTTTTGCAATTCAAAATTAAATTAAATAAGTTTATTAATTAACTTTTTGGGCTCTGCACATTTTTCATTTTGCAATTCAATATGATCAATGTGACTTTTCATTTTGCAATTAAAAAAACATTCATTCAACCTAAATACGATTCCATTGTACATATTAATTTTTTTGTTTTGTTTTTAATTCATTCATTTAATGCTTCGGTTTTTTAAAAAATATATCATTTCTAATATCCAAAGTCAAAATATATTAATACATTTAATACCCATCATATTATATATATATATATATATATATATATATATATATATATATATATATATATATATTATCTACGCTACATTATTTATTTATTTATTTTTACTTCATTTCATTCTTCGGTTTTGTAAAATTATATTAAATAAATTTATTAATTAACTTTATCAAAAAACGAAAGCAAAATAAATGGCTCTGCATTTTTTCGTTTTGCAATTCAAAATTAAATTAAATAAACTTATTAATTAACTTTATGGGCTCTGTACATTTTTTATTTTACAATTCAATCTTATCAACGTAACTTTTCATTTTGCAATTAAAAAAACATTAATTCAAAATATTGGGCTCTACAAAATAAAATTAATTGATATTTGCATTTAATCTGAACCAAGAAGTAATGCAAGTATAAAATGGCAATTCGTTAAATTTGTAATTATTTTTTTATATATATAAACGTGACTTTTCTATTTGCAATTAACATTAAAATACGAAAAACATGCATTCAATTTAATGAGCTTTGCACTTTTTTTACAAACAAGTTTGGGAATCGTAGTTTGGTATAAATATCAGTAACTTTTGCATTAAAAAACTAAGACACCATACGTTATTTGTATGCAAGTGTATTTTTGTGCATGCGAGTCTCCATATGTATTTCGAACTTGTGTACAGATTGAAGTTAAAATTTTTGCCTCTAATTTTTTCTTTCATTTACGTTGGCAGTAACATAATCTAAAGGAATGACGCCGATTTTTAATTTGATTGAAGAAATCAATCCAACGAAAACTCAATGGGCAGTAAAAGTTCAGATTGTACGCATTTGGGAAACCCAGTTATGGAAACAGCAAAGATACATACAATCTTGAGATTGTATTCGTTGATAAAGAGGTACTTTGTCATAACTATATTGTCGATTTATTATTATTATTATTTTGGTACTTTTATCCTGTTTACATATAAGGAATGTGTAGAACCAGAAAAATGATAAAAAAAATTATACAGTAACCCACTCGATACCTTAAAATCAGTAAGAAATTAAAATATGTTCTTGAATATTTTTTTTTGTGTTTTTGTCATGTTTACGTAGAAATATTGTGTAGAATCAGAAAAATAATAAAAATCCATACAGTAAGAATGTTGATACCTTATATCTGATTATGTGTCAATTTCATCGTTAAATCAGTCGAAATAAAAATATATATCATGAACTTGAATAATTTTTTTGTAGAATGATTTTTGCTGTTCCTTTTAAAATCAGTAAGAAGTTAAAATTTGTTCTTGAATAACTTTTTTTTTTTGTGCATGTATATTTTTTCGAAATTACTATCACGAAACACAACTCATATGCATCGCACGGGTTAAACACTAATGTTTATTTATTAAAGACTAATGATGAAGTCTATGATAAGTTCAAGATCTATAAAGCGGGGTTGTAAATTAATAAAAAATTTGATGTTTGATAGAGGGGGAGATTACACTTAAGGTTTGCTAGTGATGATAATGTTATAATATTCGCAACTCTTTTAGATTAGCCATTTTTGACTATATCGTCTACTATTTTGTGTTAGCTATAATTTAATTGATAAAGTCATAAAAAAAATTATTACACAAATCACCTATTTTCATAGCAATTCCACCACTCTTCCTTGGTGGCCCAAGATAGAACCTGCTACCATTTCTAACAAATTCCAATTTATATACAACAACTTACCATCTCCACCGGTCAACAATCGAGAAACATGAACGTTTGAGACTTGACGAATATGCAATATGTTTCAGCATTCCAAACATTTGTTGTGGTGAGATTTGAGTATGTTTGGTGAAGTTTAAAAGTAGATTTTTATGATATTTTGAAGAAAGTTGGTAAAACGTGTAGTTAAAAAATTGATAGAAGTTGTGGTACCAAAAAATATGTAGTTGAAAATAAGTTTAGAAAAAAAAAAGTTTTTTAAAAAAAAAAATGGACCAATCATGCTCTTAGAGTGTTGATTATATAATTTATCTCCAATTAAATACTCTCTGAACGTAGACTTAAAATGAATTGCATTTTATTTCAATTTATTGAATTTTTAGTTTATTGCATTTGTTAGAATTTCATAATTTATGTCATTACGTGTCTTTTATAAAATCAGAGTAATTTAATAATTGATTTTTTTTTTTAAATATTATAATTTTTCGACGGACAATAAAATTGGTCGGTAATTACCGACGGATTGTTGACTGTCAGTAATTCAATCCATCGGCCGTCAGTAATTACCAACGGATTCTATTATTCGTCGAAAAATTTTACATACAGAGGTTTTACCCATCGATTTTTCAATGACATATTTCTATCGAAATTGGTGAACAGCATAAAAATTCTGTGTCGATGAAGCCTTGTTTTTTAGTAGTGGTTAAATGATCAAGAGGGATATTATAATATATTTTTGAAATGTCGTAAAGATTAATATATTACTCAACATTCTATTATATAACAAGGTCATTATTTATAAAATTTGAGGAGTTATAATGTTTTAATGAAGTAACGTATATTATTATTATTAGCTAAATTTGACTTGATTGTAAAAAAAAATGTTTATTTAACATTTTGATTTAGTTTATGAATTCATAAATATGAAAATTTACTCAAAGTTTATGAATTTGTAAAAGTAAAGTTAAAACGAACTATGCAACGGAGAAACATTCAATATTGATTGATGTTTGTTAATGTTTATAAACATTTATAAAGTTGGTCAAATATTATTTTTATTAACACATTTTGTATGATCCACAATTTTTATCAATTTTTTATTTACACATTCCGTAAAATTCACTACTTATAATTTACAAATTTTTTTTACCAAACATGATACACTAAATCTAAATTAATAACAATCTAAAATGTCTTTTTTTCAAAAATAATTATACATGTTTACATTGAGGAGCCTAAGTGGATTAGTTATATGTTGATGTCACAAGATATTAAATTAAAAAAAAAAAAATTATTGGAAAGTAAACAAATTTTATTCATTTATTATTCAAATGACGTGGTATTAGATTGAATTGTATCATTAGCTCTAATTTTCATGACGTGTGAATTTACAACCATAAATTATTGTATGCCTTTAATCTAATATAATGCTGCATTAATTTAAAAAATAAAAAATAAATATAAAGAGAGAACGTCGTAGGTACTAGTTTGCATGCGTGAAAAATAAATTAGTAACTTGGCCTGCAAAAATATTAATATTCTTGTGTTGTCTAGTCAAATTAATTAGTTCCAATAATTTTTATTCTAATTCACTGAAATAATAATTTCACTTAAATCAAGAACGATATAAAATTATTAGCTATATATACATTTTAAATAATGAACAGTTTAACTTAACCAATTTTTAAAGAATATTTAGTATATTTGACATATTAAATATTTTTTAATTTATTGAATATTATTCAAATCCTATAAACTCAAATGGGGAGCAGGTATAAGACTGAATATGGAGACAAGTTGTAGGTAGTGACTTGAGAACTGCTTCGACCTTTTTGAATTGACTAATCACCAAGTCGGTTTACATCTTGATGATATTTTTGGAGTAATTAGCACAAAACGTCTCTATTTTTTAAAATTATTGTGTAAATCTTTCATACATTCAAAATTTTGGCATTTCTACCGCCGCTTTCACTCTTTCTTGCGCAAAATGTCATTTTCATTCATTACCATCCAAAAAGCTCCGTTAATTTTGATTTTCAACACGATTCGTACCAATTTCAAAGGGTAATTTCGTCCAAACACTTTCTTTTCAAATTCTTTAACATGCAATTTTTTTTTAATGGCGATCAGAAGTCGTCGCAAACCCTAATTCAACCCAAAACACCGGCAAAGAGAGAGGAAATGAAGGAGGAAATTCTTCCCAAGCCTAATTTCATCACAACATTATGGAAAAATACACACAGGGTATGTCAGTGAGTATTCCGAAAATGAGTCCTCAACAAAATAAGATCCATTCTAGACTACCCAAATCCTTCACCTATGAAAATAGCCATGTTCAGTTTTTCTTCCCCAAAAAATAAAAATAAAAATTGAAAGTTTTTGACTCACCGGAAGGCTGAGTTGCTACACGGGACAGCAGAAATATCGTCTTTTACGAAGAAATCACTGCCAGTGGTGAATGAATACACAAAAAATGAAGGGAAGATCGGGTGAAAACTGAAAGGTGAACAAATCACCTTCTTCAGAGACTGATTGTACAAAATGGCAGTGATTTGATGAGATTTGGAAAATGACATGGGCATGGCGGGATTTGAAATTCTGAGTAGTGATATATTACTGCACTAATTATGGTACTTATTGTACACGTAGCATCACTACATTAATCATTTTTTAAAAAATTGCAACAATTTTTTTGAACATTTTAAAAAGTGACCAATATGGTGATGCCACGTAAACAGTGGACACATAATTAATGTCTATTATGGGTACTATATTACGAGTCAAAATCTGCTGTCCCAAATATATATCCTTTAATCTGTCACTCAAATTAAAACTTTACACATCATAAAAAGCATAAAGTGAATATATTAAATGTTGTCAATAATAATTCTTTATCTATTTATTTAATTACTTGTAAAGTTTTAATTGGGGAGACCGACAAAGAGACCTAAGCAATCTAGACTCCTATATTACCACTCTGCATGTAATCCAGTAAGTCACAGTGATGATGAATAGGAAAAGATTCTGACTGGCATTGGTGTGTAGCCGCCGTGAATAAAAAATCCAGGGGTGTGAGGTGTGGGTGGGTGGGTACACACGCTGACACGCACACACTTGTATCTATATATTCTCTTATATTGTGTTTGTTCCAACGAAAACAAGCCATGGCTGCTTTTCTAGTTTCATGGTCCATCGCCACCACCCCTTTGGCTAAGCAATCGCAATTTGTCCTCCATGAAAAGCGAAACAATCGCCTTCTTGTATCATGTGACCAAAATCAGACAGACAGCAAAATAAGTACAGAAAATTCCGACGGAAAATTTGAGAGGAGAAATTTGCTTCTTGGCATGGGAGGCCTTTACGGTGCATCCAATCTCCTTTCTATTTCACCTGCATTTGCTACTCCAATAGCAGCACCTGACTTCACCAAATGCAGTAGGGGCACAAACTTGAACACGGGGCAACCACTAGATGTCAACTGTTGCCCCCCATTATCACGAGAAATCATTGATTACAAGCTTCCTCCGGTGACAAAAATGCGATTCCGACCGGCTGCGCATTTGGCCACCGAAGAGTACATAGCTAAATTCGAGAGAGCCGTTGAGCTTATGAAGTCTCTTCCGGCTGATGATCCACGCAATTTCATGCAACAAGCCAATGTCCATTGCGCTTACTGCAATCTTACTTATGAACAAGTTGGGGACTCGGATTTAAGGATTCAAATTCACAATTGCTGGCATTTCTTTCCATGGCATAGATGGTACTTGTATTTTTATGAAAGAATCTTGGGAAAATTGATTGACGATCACACTTTTGGTTTGCCTTTTTGGAACTGGGACAATCCCGAGGGCATGGTTATGCCAGCCATGTTTTCAAATTCTAGTTCACCGTTATATAATTCGAGACGCAACGTGAATCATTTGCCACCAGCCACGGCGGATCTTGCCTATTCCGGTAAGGACGCAAAACATCCCTCGAAGATAATTCCACACAACCTTACCCTTATGTATCGTGAAATGATACGCCATGCCCGTCACCTTGAGGACTTCTATGGAGCAAAATACAGTACCGGTTCTAAGCCAAACCCCGGGCCAGGGACGGTGGAGCGTGGCTCCCACACAGCGATGCATTCATGGGTTGGTGAAGCCACACGCACTGGAGAGGACATGGGCAACTTTTACTCAGCGGGTCGAGACACCTTGTTCTTTGGCCACCATGCCAATGTTGATCGACTTTGGACAGTATGGCAGGAATTAAGGGGCTCAAAGTCCAAACATTTTACCGACACGGATTGGTTAAATACTAACTTTTTCTTCTACGACGAAAATGCACAGCTTGTGCGAGTGAAAGTTGCAGACACTCTGGACAACATAAAAATGGGATATGATTTCCAGAAGGTGGATATCCCATGGCAAAAGAATAAGCCGAAGGCACGTGTTAAAAAGTCGAAAGTGGCCTCCACTTCCGGTGCTCCATCAGCCAACAGTGTTTTCCCCGTCAAACTAGACAAAGTTGTGAAGGTTTTGGTTCCTAGGCCTCAGAAATCAAGGAGTAAGAAGGACAAGGAAAATGAGGAGGAATTGCTGACCATTGAAGGGATTGAAGTAGACTCTGCAGAATTTGTGAAGTTCGACGTGTTTGTTAATGACGAAGATGATGATCCCTACGTGTTAGACAAGGCGGAGTATGCCGGCTGCTTCTCGCAGTTGCCCCATAAGAACTCTTCCAGGGTAAAGACTAAGATTAGGTTGGGATTGACTGAGCTGTTGGAGGATTTGGATTGTGAAGATGATGAATATATATTGGTTACTTTGGTGCCAAAAGCTGGGGGTGAAGAAATTTCCATTGGTGGTATCAAGATTATTTACGTTTAATTCTTGAATATGTGTTTCTTTTGGATTAGTATGTTGTGTGTAATAATACTTCTTTTTGGCACTAATAAGAGCTTAATTTGGTGTTAAGTGTCCGTTTGGTATGGATTATAAACTAGTTTATTCGACAAAAATTGTTTATTTGATCAAAAACAGTTTATTTGACAAAAAATTGTGTCTTTGTAGCATGATATTTTTTACTATTCTTAATCAAATAAATCATTTTGGTCAAATAAATCAATTTATAATTCACACCAGGCAGGCACTAATTGAGATTCTAATATGCAATTTACTGAATTATGTATATCTATTTTAACAAAGTAGTCTATCAAGTTGAGTTTATTACAGCTTGAGATATATAGACGGATCAAAAGTTTCCAGACAAACAAGATTAGCAATGAAAGAAGCATAGATTAATTAAACATGCAATCACTTGTAATCGTGTTCTAGGGTTGTAATCTTCGACACTGTATATGCTATTCTAACAATTTATTTTGTATATACTCGTCATATTTTGTGTCATCATACATTGAGTCAGTTACTTCATTGGTTCTTTATAACTATCATCAACGTCTTCTTCATAGTATGTGATGCAATAAATAGCCGCACACAAAGCTTAATTGGATTTTAGTACTTTCATTTAATTAGGTCCTATTTTGTATTATGTTGGTAGTTTAGGGACTTAAAATGAATTTTAATTAGGTTCAGTGACTAGGTTATAACTCCTGGGCAATAATATTTGGTAAGTTTGACTAATTTTATAAAATATTATAACTTTGTTTCAATTTTTAGATCTAATTTTGATATTCTTCGAAATCAATGATTTTGTTGATCAAGTTAAATATTCGATAACTTATTTATGTTCTAAGATTTGAGATCTAATGGAAGTGATGTTGCATAACAAGGTCAAACAACTATATCAGCCAATGTTCTTATTGAAGTAGTGGTTACAAATGCAACAACTGCATCGATAGATAAGGCTATTGATGGAACAAATCAATTGGCTACTACGATGCCGCTAGAGCGCACGTCGTAGATTCAATGATAGAGGACTCTAATGGCGGCAAAAACTTGTTTGCCTATTTCAACCCCGAGAGGCAAATGGGATGTTGATTCAAACGAGTATTATGACTTATGAGAGTGCGTCCATTTTTGATAGCGAGGGCGAAGTGGAGAGTGTAGAAGAGCCGTTCTTAAATGGTTTAGACGACAAAAATTATGACAATGTCTAAATTTACGATGAGGTAATAATTTCAATTGCGATATAACGGTGGTTGAAAGCATATTTTCGACAATCCCATACATGTAGGTAATGGACAAATACAACATATTTCATGCAAGAGCTCATTCTTTTTATTATGGGGTCGGGATAGGAGGGATTTCAACATCTAATTTGTTTGGAGGCAATACAATCTACGCTTAGAACTTTTTTGTTCGCGGGAAAATTTTGATTCATTGGATGTAGATAGAGGTGTTGAGATTGAATGTGGTCACCTAAGTGCACAAGAATATATATTCATTCGAGTGATTATACTTAAATAGATTGTCACCGTTTCAAAACACATGATACAAATATGGCACGAGATTTGAAGCCGAAACTTCTCTTACTCGAAGAGAATGATGCAATACAACACATAGCTGAATTTTATTTTAAATGAAGTTTATGTGTGGGTATCAATATCATATTCACACTACATTTTAATGGTGACGAAGGTCCCTAACTATTGCTCATTTTTGCATGTATGTCTCTAGCTATTTTTTATTACATTTTAATTATCATCAACTTATTAATTTGCACATTTTATCTGTTTTTTATGATAGTTTGTCTAAAAAGCTAATTAGGATGTCGTACACAGATTTGCTTGCCTCTCGTATTTTTAAATCAGAAAAATAAATTTAAGAAAAATTGGTGCAAATGGTCCCTCACATTTGTACTCAGTGCAGAAATCATCCATAACATTTGTTTTAGCACAGAAGACCCCTAATGTATGTGTTTTGGTGCACAATTAGTCCTTATTTGATAAAAAAACAAATATGCCCTTAATTTTAAGGGAAATTGGCGCAAATGGTCCCTAACGTTTACCATTAGTGCGCAAATGGTCCCTAACGTTTCATTTTTGGCGGAAAGGTCCCTAACCTATACATTTAGGTGCGCAAATGGTCCTTTTAGGTGCGCAAATGGTCCCTAGCACTATTTTTTGTCTTTATTATCAGGGGTAATATTGTCAAGTCACATTTTTTTTCAACCTTTCAATTGGCGCAAATGGTTCCTAATTTTAAGAAATTTGCAATTGGATTCCTAACCTTTAAAAAAGTAAAAATGAGTCCGATACTTTAATTTTTTTTATTAAAAATTAAAAAAAAAACTAATAAATTGATAATATACTAAATTATTTTGAATATTTTATGAACTATTATAAAATAACCAAAATTGAAATTCATAATTATTAACAAATGTGCTAATTAAAATTATTTTATTATTATTAAGTAATCATATTATTTAAAATTCAAACTTTAATTTTATCGTTAAAACAAAAGAAGAAAAATAAATTTGTCACAAATAAAAATTTTACCTATGCTCAACCCAACTCGATTTTATACAGTCTCATATTTACTGGGCCAATCCAATCCGATTTTGAGCTATAAGGTTATTGGACCAGTCATATTTTAAATTTTAATTAATTTTTACATTCAAAAAAAAAATAAAGCAAAAAAAAAAAAAGGTTCCACCCACCCCACCCCACCCCACCCCATCCCACCCCAAATACGAGCAGAATTTTCAATGTATCAAGGGTAATACTCCCTTTAGACAGTAGATCCATTTGGATCAAAAGACTTGTATTTAAATAAGCTTTCAAAGCCTTCTTGAATAAAACTTCATGTTTTAATTCTAGACTTCCCAAAAATTTATGTTTCAATTGATATTTTGTACGGATCCATACAGTCGACTTCCTACAGAGTACCTACCAGGACAGGTGGTCCATCTCAGGGAAATCAAGGAGCAGACATTGTGGTGAGGCAGAAATTCAGCCAAAACGTAAATACAAAGGGAAACCACCAATCAACGACAGTAAGAAGGTATTGAGTTAAGTTTATGTTTATACTTGTCTTGTCCATATGTTTCTATTGTCTAAATTTTCATACATTTTTACAAATTTCATCTTCCGCAACAACAAAGTACTGTTTATGCATGTGTGCGTAAAAAAAAATGGTATCAGAGCCTAATTTTGAACAGTTAAATATATTATGATACATTGCAGAATGTGTTGTAGATACATACTAAATATAGACAGTTATTTCCAGTTATATAATTATCATCGGGATAGATATAATTATATGAATTTTGTAGGAGTCCACAGACTTGCTTTACAAAATCAAAGACTCAGAATGAACAATGAGTTGACAAACTATGAAAATGAAATTGAATGTTTCGTTATACACTATGTCATACATCATCATCAATGATTGATTGTAAGATATGCAATACTTACATTCATACAGCTAATAATAGGTACTTAAGTTATGAATTTCATAAAAGATATCTGTATGATTACTTTTATGAAGAAATGTACAGTAAAAAGAAAAAATATAAAAAACAATATAACGAAGAAGTTAAAGAATTTATTCTGCACTATGTTTATAATCATTATAAACAATGAGCATAATAAATGAAATAACAGAAGAAGAAATTGGAGAAGTTTTTGAACAAAACGAATCCAAAGGAAATTACAGTAAAGAGATTTTAATCTCTGATAAAAGACTGGCAAAGATTTGTAAAACGAATCTTTCCATACACCCCAATGAAGTTTTTGTTCAACCAAACTTCATAAACAAATTCATGAATAGAAATAGACATGTATATTATGGTGTTTCTCAAAAAGAATTTGCCATACATGTACAACACACTACAGGAAAGATAGGAATATCTTTGTTAACTAAACAAGACATTAATAAAGCCAAACAAAAAATTGATCTTGATGACAATAAAAATTTGTATTGGGTTACAATAGGTGCAATTAGGATTTTAATCCGTAGCACTTTGTCAGAAAAAATTGATCAGCCCATCTCAATGGCCCTGATTGATGAAAGAATTCAGAATCCAGTTGAAGGATGCTTAGGAACCTTAAATGGTAACTTAGCTTGTGGTAAATTAAATTTTACTGCTTTCCCTAGACTTTCAGTAAGTCTACATGACTAAGATTTTGATGGAATCTTATCTTTTGTACACAAGTACATAAGAACAGATTTAGTCAAAGAAAACAACGTCCCTTTCTCAATATCATATTTGGTTAGTTATGCAGTGCATAATCAACATAATATGACAATTGTCAAAGAGCCAAAAGGAATCAAAATTGATCCCTTATTTTCAGACTACCTTGAACACAAAGAAACAGAGTTTGATTGGTTGGTTCACCCATCCAGAAAATCTGTTGAAATTGATTTACTCCAAGATAGGACTTTAGTAAAAGAACAGAAACCTCTTTTGCTAAGAACTATTTCCATGAGACATAAACCTGAAATTAGGTGGAAAGAAAAATCAGAATCTAGTCAATCTAGAGAATTGAGACAATTAAATGATACTATCAATAAAATGGCAGAAAGAATTTTAGGAGATTAAAATGTCAATTGCTGATATTTTAAGAGAGCTAAAAATTCTAAAAGAAGACTTAGAAGAGGTAAAATTATCTCTTAAAACCCTAAAAATTGATAATGAAAAATCAATGGAAAAACACTCAGCTATCATAATTGCTGGTATTAGGAATCAACCTAGTACATCAATTAAGAAAACTACTTACGGCATCTTCCAGAAACGGGGGGGAGAAGTTGAAAATAAAAAACAAATTAAAAACGGAAAATTTGAATTTGATGATCTAAATTCAGAATGACAAGTTTCAGAAAAAATCTTGAAAAGGTTTATGAAACTTCAGACAACTTAGGATTGTTAAATGTCCTCTTAGCATTTGAAGATAATGAGCTTGAGCAAATTGCTTCAATTGTAAAAAGAGTTAACATTAGCAACCAAGAAACTATTCTTACAGCCAAATCTGTAGGAGATGAACCAGAAAATTTAGAACCTATTACATCAAATGAAGTTTCAATTGAAAGTTCAGATGATGAAATAATTATACATGAAAGATTCTATCCAGCACAAAAAGGAATAGAAATCAGAGAACCAAAAATTGAAACAAAACCTATGGATTATGAACCTTCTTCATCAAAAAATCCAATAGGAGATGGAAAAAGACCAATAGGAGACACAGTCCCTAGGAAAAAACCAGAAAGTGATGAGATTGATTCATCTTTTTTGTTAAACAAGCCAAAGAAGGCACAAACAGACATAAAAATTCTTGATCTAGATTGTGTTTTAGATCCAGAAACTGTTATAGAAGATTGGTATAACAATATCATGATTTCTATGATAATTAACAAAGAAATACACAGAAGTGAGACTAATTCTTGGAATTATATCATTGCAAGTACTAGAGGAAATGTGAAAGCATTCCTTAAGATCATAACATATGAAACCAAAAATGCCATTTGGCATGAAACACAAGGTGATATTCCTAAATTCATAAAAAGAATTGTGGAACAAATCTATAAACAATTCACAGGTCAAACCTATGAAGCTTTCAAAAATACTAGATCTACCATTGATGTGGCAGATGCTCTAAATCATTTGGAAAAAATCTCAATTTGCGACATGTGCTTCTTTGAAGAATATGTTTGCGAATATTCCAAATATTTTTATATCTGTCCAGTCAGTGATTGGAAGAACCTTACAGAAAAATTCATGAGAAAACTACCAGAACCATTTAACAATGAAGTTATGATAGGATTCAATGAAGCTATTGAAAAACAAGAAAAAAGTAATGAAAATTTTAAAGTCAATCTCCAAATAGACCACTCTTTAGGTCTAGCTATCACAATCACAAGAAATCTTCTTGCTGACAAATGCAAGGAAGGATATCTTGTCAGGACTAGCAGAAACGCTGTCACAAGAAATCCTAGAATTTGTTGTAACAAATATCTTGACAGAATTCCAGGTCAATACGGTTGTAAACCTGAAAAAAGACAAAACAAAAGAACAAAAAGAAAATCTTACAGATTTAAAAAATACAAAAAACCTTACAAAAAGAAATTTTTTAAGAAAAGAAAATTCTTTAAAAAGTTTGAAAAGAAACCTAACAAAGGTAAAAAAGACAAAAAGAAATTTTGTCCTCAAAAGAAAAAGAATTGCAGATGCTGGCTCTGCAATGAATCAGGACACTATGCAAATGAGTGCCCTGCAAGAATTGGAAATGAAGACAGGATTAAACTCCTAAATGCATTTGAAAAACAAGGATTCTATCCAGTAGAAGATCCTAGTGATATTGAATCACTTTACTATCTGACTACTGATACAGAAACGGATTTTGAATCATCATCAGAAGAATCTTCTGATTATGAGTAATAGAAATATTACAAATCCAAATTCTATTTATATCCCAATAAAGCTTAGCTTTGAAGGATATAGAAAATACACTATCCATGCTTACGTGGATACTGGTGCATCAGTATGTACAGCTAGTAAATGGATAATTCCAGAAAATTTTTGGGTTAAGGCAGAAAAAACCTTAAGTCTAAAAATTGCCAATGAGTCAAATGTTTCATCTTCCAAAGTTATTAAGAATCTTGATGTTGCAATTTGTGGACATCATGATAATGAATTAAAAACATTTTTCTTTAAGATACCCACTGTGTATCAATTAGAAACAGGAATTGATTTTATAATTGGTAATAATTTTTGCCAATTATATCACCCTTTCATTCAAGAAATTGATAGAATAAGTTTTACTTTGAATAAAAGAAAACTTTGGATAGAAAAGAAAAGAAAAGCAGTTGCTTTTAACTATTTACAAAAAAGATTTTTAGAATCTTTAAAAATCAATGAAAATAGAAAAACCTTTTCTAATTTTCAGGGGGAGAATATTGCTAAAAATTCAAATGTTTTTATAACAAATGAAGAATTAGAAATATTCAAAATAAATACAGAAAGAAAAAAGATCAGTAATCTTTTTGAAAAATGTTGTTCAGAAAATCCTTTAGATCCCAAGATTAATAAAGGAAAACTTACAGCAAAAATTGAAATGCTTGATAAATTTAGAAATAAAATCATTAGGTCAAAAGCTATGGCATATAGCCCAAAGGATAGAGAAGAATTCTCAATCCAAATAAAAGAATTACTTGATTTAAAAGTCATTGAACCAAGTAAATCACCTTTCTCTTCACCTGCCTTCATGGTAAGAAAAGAAGCAGAAAAAAGACGTGGAAAAGCTAGAATGGTCATTGATTATTCAACGCTTAATAAATACACTAAAAATGATGGATACATTTTACCTAACATGCAAAGCCTTTTGCAACTCATAAAAGGAAAAAGAATGTTTTCTTCTTTTGACTTAAAATCAGGATTTCATCAAGTCAGATTTGATGAGGAGACAAAACCTTTGACAGCTTTTAGTTGTCCACAAGGTCATTTTCAATGGACAGTTGTTCCATTTGGTTTAAAACAAGCTCCAGGTATTTTCCAAAGACATATGGATAATACATTTAAAGAATTCAACGAATTTTGTTGTGTTTATATTGATGATATTCTTGTTTTCTCTGAAACTGAAAATGATCATGAAAAACATGTTTTGCAAGTTTTGCAAAAAATACAAAATGAAGGAATTGTGCTATCTAAAAAGAAAGCAGAATTGTTTAAAGAAAGAATTGGCTACTTAGGTCTAGAAATTGCTCTAGGATTTAAACAGCTAAAACCTCACATTTTGACACATATTCAAGAATTTCCTGATGAAATTCAAGATGAAAAACAGCTAATGAGATTCTTAGGATGCTTAAATTATGCTGAATCTTTCATTAAAGACTTAGCTAAAATGAGAAGTCCGTTACAGAAAAAACTCAAAAAAGATCATAAATGGAATTGGTCTAAAGAAGACAGTCTGTATGTTCAGAAAATTAAAAAGAAAATGAAGAATCTTCCATCTCTTTATCACCCTCATAAGGATGATAAAATGATAATTGAGACAGATGCTTCTCAGGAGTTTTGGGGTGCAGTCCTCAAAGCAATAGACAGTCAAACTTCAGAAGAAAAACTGTGTAGTTATTCTTCAGGTACATTTTCAAATGCTGAGAAAAATTATCATATTAATGAAAAAGAGATCTTAGCAATGAAAAAAGCGATACAGAAATTCAGACTTTATATTATTTCTAACCATTTCATAGTTAGAACTGATTCTTCTACATGCAAATCATTTCTGAAATGCCAGGTACATCCAGACTATAAACAGGGTAGACTGATTAGATGGCAAATGTGGTTTAGCCATTATAATTTTGAAATCCAATTGATTAAAAGTAAAGAAAATTATCTTGCTGATAGTTTAACACGCGAATTATCATTTGCAGGTCAAAATGACAAACATACGAGATCAAATTGAAGATCTTGAACTACAATTGGAGACTAAAATTATGGAAATCTCGACGAGACAACAAAAAATTGTTATCTTGAAAAAGACAATCCATAGACTAAAACAAAAACTCACTTCTTCGGAAGGGGGAATTTGTGAGCCTTCAACAGCTCAAACAGACGAACCTTTAAAAGTTCAGTGTTCGCAAGAACATCCGGGTATTCCAAGCCCAGAAAATAAACAAACAGACGAGCCTTCAAAAGCTCAGTGTTCGCAAGAACATTCGGGTATTCCAAGCCCAAAGAAAAAAGATGAACCATTAGTTGGTTTTGGAACATCTATTCCAGGGAAGAAATTCTATGTTATTTTTGATGGACCATCAAAAGGTTTTTACACAAACTGGACTGAGGTTGAGCCCTTAGTAAAGTTTAAACCACACAAGCACAAAAGTTTCAAAACACTCTTAGAAGCCCAACAAGCTTTTAATGATTTTCACAAAGAAACTCCTGTGTCTTATAAAAGGATAACAGACCAAATTAGCCTTAGGCCCAATTATCAAAACCAAGATATTAGGTCCAGGCCCAGACTTCCAAACTTTCCAACAAGGCCCATTTTTCCAGACTTAAGATTCAAGTCTTACAAAGATGTGACCAAAACAACTCCTGAATTTGTGCTTCCAGACCGTTTCAAAAATCTAGGAAAAGCCCATGTTCAAAAAGAAGACAACACTGTTTCAAACATCCATCTTCAAGACTTCATTCATCTTGAAGAAGAAGCCCGTATCATAGGAACCAACATTCCTGAAAAGAATTATTTTGGAACCTTTGATAAAAAATTTGGACAATTCATCTTCGTTGAAGGTGCAGAGCCCAATTTGATAAAAACAGCTTTTTACTGTGGACTAATCAAAACGATTATCCCAGGAAAAAATCTTGAAGAAATCAAACTTATTGATGAAAACCTTTTCAAAGCTTTAAAGGATTTTCAGAAATACGTTATGAAAAATCAGGACCTCCACATGATTTTAAAAATTAACAGTACAATTCCATTTTGGAATAAAGATAATATCCTCTTCAAAGGATATCATCACATTCAGATAAAAACTGTTAAAGAACCCTATCTTGATGAACCTATTGAAGGTAATCCATCAGAGATAGATTCTGATATTTTAAACGAATGGAGAGGTCTCTCTTTTCAAAGACTTTTGACTAGTCTTAGAACAATTAACAGAGATTCAAAAATCAAAGTTAATTATTCTTCAGACTACATTTTAGTCACGAGTAAGACAAGTGCTCAGATGACTAAAGAAAACATTAAAACAATTTGCAATTTTGAAAGAAATTTTTATTGCGAATTTAATTGTCCTAACAGTTATGCAGGAAATCTGTGTTCCTATCTCAGACAGAGCATTGGTAAAGATCATTGCTGCAAGTGGTGTGAAAATACTACAAAAGAATCACAGGTTGCTGAAAATCTGGAAGAAAAGACAAAAGGAAAAGACAAGATAGTTGAGAAAACTATTGACGAAGAATTTTCAAAAGTGGCATCTCTTGATGACATTGAAGACTCATTTTCTAATGAAGATTTGCTTTATTAAGGAAAAGCAAGACATTTTTGAATTTAATCCGAAGCTTCTCGGTGAAGCGAGTATTAAAATTCAAAAAGAAGAAACAGTCTGACAATGATGGACCCTCCAGCAAACCAAAAGATGACAGCTTCTGAAGATTTGGCACGCCCAACAAAAATCACAGAAGAAAGATTCCCATACTGTACACTTTTTCAAATTTTCAAGATTGCGGTCCCACAACATCTTTCAAAGTTTGAATTCGGTGATAAAAGTAGAAGGAAGGACAGCCACTTACCCGACAAAGAAAAGAAGGGCATCTACTTTCGGCCAAAAGAAGATTGATGCAGAACCAGCTGGAAAAACAGTGGAATAATTTTCTTCTATATAAACGACAGTCATACATTGTATTTGGCAGAGGTTTTTTGGGTCAGCATTTTTCTTTCAAAAAACTTGTGTAAAATTTTCAATGTATCAAGGGTAATACTCCCTTTAGACAGTAGATCCATTTGGATCAAAAGACTTGTATTTAAATAAGCTTTCAAAGCCTTCTTGAATAAAACTTCATGTTTTAATTCTAGACTTCCCAAAAATTTATGTTTCAATTGATATTTTGTACGGATCCATACAGTCGACTTCCTACAGAGTACCTACCAGGACAGGTGGTCCAGGTTGATTCCTAATACCAGCAATTATGATAGCTGAGTGTTTTTCCATTGATTTTTCATTATCAATTTTTAGGGTTTTAAGAGATAATTTTACCTCTTCTAAGTCTTCTTTTAGAATTTTTAGCTCTCTTAAAATATCAGCAATTGACATTTTAATCTCCTAAAATTCTTTCTGCCATTTTATTGATAGTATCATTTAATTGTCTCAATTCTCTAGATTGACTAGATTCTGATTTTTCTTTCCACCTAATTTCAGGTTTATGTCTCATGGAAATAGTTCTTAGCAAAAGAGGTTTCTGTTCTTTTACTAAAGTCCTATCTTGGAGTAAATCAATTTCAACAGATTTTCTGGATGGGTGAACCAACCAATCAAACTCTGTTTCTTTGTGTTCAAGGTAGTCTGAAAATAAGGGATCAATTTTGATTCCTTTTGGCTCTTTGACAATTGTCATATTATGTTGATAAAATTAAAGTTTGAATTTTAAATAATATGATTACTTAATAATAATAAAATAATTTTAATTAGCACATTTGTTAATAATTATGAATTTCAATTTTGGTTATTTTATAATAGTTCATAAAATATTCAAAATAATTTAGTATATTATCATTTTATTAGTTTTTTTTTTAATTTTTAATAAAAAAAATTAAAGTATCGGACTCATTTTCACTTTTTTAAAGGTTAAGAATCCAATTGCAAATTTCTTAAGATTAGGGACCATTTGCGCCAATTGAAAGGTTGAAAAAAAATGTGACTTGACAATTTTACCCTTGCTAATAAAGACAAAAAAGAGTGCTAGGGACCATTTGCGCACCTAAAAGGACCATTTGCGCACCTAAATATATAGGTTAGGGACCTTTCCGCCAAAAATGAAACGTTAGGGACCATTTGCGCACTAATTATAAACGTTAGGGACCATTTGCGCCAATTTCCCTAATTTTAATTACAAAAAATTGTAATTGAATTTCTAATCTTTGCAAAACGTGCAAATGAGTCCAATAATTTTATTTTTTTATAAAAAAATTAAAGAAAACTAACGAGTTTTTTTAATTAACACTTTATTGACCAAATTGATAATGTACTAAATTGTTTTGTATATTTTACAAACTATTATAAAATAACTAAAGTATAAACTCTTAATTATTAATAAATATGTTAAATAAATTTTTTTTATTATTAAATAATTATATTATTTAAATTTTAAATTTTAAATTTTTATTTTATTTTTACTATATAAAAAGAAAAATAATTTTGTTACAATCTTGATACTTAAATACTTTTATTTAATTGAGTTATTCGTTTATTAACTATAAATATTAGAGTTTCAGTTGTATTCTTTATATTTTATTTTATCGTTCAAAAATAAATAACACATAATGGCCAAATATTAATTTACAATGAAAATACTAATAAAAATAAAAATACTAATATATGTCATTATGTGTCCTTTATTTTTGAATTGCAGTGAATCTGACCCTTCATGTATGTTTTGGTTTTAATTGTTTCTCTGTTTTCATATTTTTTTTAAATTTCTTATGATTTTGTTCTCTACATCATTGCAGTCTTTGAACTAGAAGATCATTATTTTGTTGAAGAAGTGCTCAGCCACGGTGGGTTATTCCTAGCCAAAAGTTCAAGTTCTTCTTTAACTATTTTTTTTTTCCAGTCCTTAGGATAATTTTTGCTTGTTTTTAGTTTTCGTTCTATATGCTCTTTGTTTCTATTTTCCGTTGAATTTGAAGTTGGCTTAAATTAGAGTTTGTTATTGTTAGAAATTCGTTTAAAAATTTGAGAAATTAACTAAGTATTTAAAAACAATTAAAGTAATTTTGTGCCAACTTAACCAAAATATACAGACCCGACCCAATCTGTTTAAGCAAAATAGTTTGCCACTTCGTCGATTCGAGGAAAATATAATTCAAATTTCTCTGCATGTGTTGAAGGGTATATTTGACATCTCAAAACTAATATCGAATGAATGAGAAATTACGGAAAAGAACAAAATCGGGTCAATTTTTGACCATGCGATCGCATGGATATTTTATCATGCGATCTCAACTTGCTGAATTTTTAAGTAGAATATTTTTTGGTTCTACCATGTGATCGCATGAGACAAAGCCATGCGATCGCATAGTTAGTTTGGATTAAATTCTGACTTCAAATGTGTACATTGCAATCGCAGCATGTAAAACCAATAAACCATACGATCACATGTGTATAATTGCGTACATGCATGTCTTTTTGAAGTGTTGCATGATTTGGCTCCACACCACTTCGTTCCCAACTCTTTATCTTTATTAAATAGGACACTTTGGACGTCCCATTAGAACAAAATTGATATGCAAACACACTAAACTCATATATTTATTTCTTGAACCAAATTTCTTGCAATTAGTTATGAAATTCTGGTTTTTTCATTTCGTTTTCATCATTTGGAGTACAAAACCATTTTTAGTTCGTTGTGCTTAGGTTTTGAAGTGCTATAAATACAAGTAGAAGTCGTTGTATCTTGGGAGTTGATTGCCATAAATCGTAGGCATCGTTGCGGGGCAAATTCGACTTAAGGACAAAGTATTCAACACTTGCCTCGACCTTGCATATCATCAATTTTCATTCGATTTTCTTGTTTCTGCACTTTGGAGTTACTTTACACAATATACACCCAACAGTTATTCTTTAAATTATTGTAAAAAAAAAAAAAAATTTAAACCTCAAATGGTGTTTCAAATTTTTACAGATTTCAGAAGCTTTCAATCCAAAATCGTTAATCGCTAAAGTTAGTTTTAAATTTGTTTTTGTGTTTGTTGATTGGGTCGTTAGCTACTTGCAAAATTTCATCGGCCTTGTTCTCCGTGTGTTTGCAAATTATTTAAACTCAGTGTAGTTTTGTGTGTTTGAACCTTTGTTGTAGATTTTGTTGGTAATTTTGTGTAAATCTGTAAAATATTCAACTGTGTGATAATTTCAAGAAACTAAAAAAGCCTCACTCATCTATTAAAGAACTTTTGATTCATATTTGGTTGATTCTAGCGTTTTTGTGGAATTTCTGTTTCAATTTTTCTTTATTCGTTCAGTTGTCTTTCATTACTTGGTCGGTTTTGTTCGATTTATGGTTGTGGTACCGAAATTTGTTGAAATTGATTAAAATTATTATTTTTAGCTTATGATATTTTCATATTTAGGGCACGTTCGGTTTCAATATTTTTTTTTTCTCCAAAAAAATCAATTTTTTGCCTACTTTTTTTTTTTTTTTACTTTTCAAACTTTTTACATAATAAAAAAATTTGAAAAGTCAAAAATTTGGACAAAAAGGCCATTTTTTGAAAAAAAAAAAAAAAAAAAAATCTTCACCGAACAAGCCTTTAGTTATAGTATTAAACTTTGGTGAAATTGATTAATTTGCAGGATTGAAATCACACAACAAGATAATCGTGAAGGTAACTTACTTACCTTGAATCTTAGGGGCCAATTCTTCCATTCTTTTTTATTTGAGAAAATGTTAGTTCTTGTAGGTCTCTCACATGCTCATGTAGCTTGTGGCATATGTCAGGTGGGTCAAAATAGCAAAGGGTTCCATATGCATGAAAAGGAGCGTAAGCATTACTTTTTTTTTTTTTTTTGATCGAAAGGAGCGTAAGCATTACTTGGATCCCGATATGATTAACTACGTAGAAAAAGCTAGAACTCTATCTGGTGTGACCATTGAGTCCATCTCGTATATGAATATGGATTCACTGATGAATGATCACTTTGTCTTGCACTATATTTAACTTAATGACCTCCATTGCCAATACTGGTGCGTATAGCACAACAATGGCTTACAAAGTCCACTAATCTTTTGTATGGACCTCTTAATTTTTAACTCAAGAGTGTGTGTGTGTTAGTAATTCAAAAACTATAATTGAAATAGGTTAATGCTCAGAACTAAAAAATGTTGTGTAATTCAAAATTGAATAAAAACATCATTACTTTTGCTTGTCATCAGTCAAATTTGATTCTTCCATCACATTTCCCCACGTCACCTAGTAGCGGAGCTACACATTTTCTATTGTAGGGTAAAAAATATTTTTAAGAAAAGTTGACATAACATTAATGAAAATAAGTCAATACATTACAACAATCGTACTCTACGCGTTTTCTTACTTTGAAAATATCATATAATTATATCATTATCAACATTACCAAACGACTAGGTTGCTTGTCTATGAATTAAGAAAAGGAAAAAAAAAAAAAAAAAAGAACACGTTGAAGTCACAATATAATTATATCAAATTTTTTAATTCTGAAGATGAAAGTGGTAAAATAAAAGTGGTAAAATAATTGAAAGTAACTAAACCAATTGACTATAACGGCTATGAAATCACAAATGAAGTTTAAACAAATAAGAAAATAAATTAGCACCGAACACATAATTTAAAAAATGAATAAAGAGATCTAAAAAGAAAAGACTATCCAATTTTTCCTACAAATGAAACATAAATGAAGCTACCACAATCAGATACAAGTTAAAGATCTTTAAGCATTATACACCTTTCCACCACAACTATATCATTTAGATGGAAACTAGATTGATAACATTAATGCATATTAAACTAATTTTTTTCTATTTTTCTTACCGTTTATAAAAACTCAATTAATTATGTCGCCAACATTGCTATAGGTCACAATTGTTGTATTAGCTATCATATCTTCCCACCACCATAAAAAAAATTATAAATTTCAACAAAAAGTTTTCACAACAGTTCAAACACGTACAAAGGCCAGTGAAATACTTCTTAATTCAACAATAATTGAACTAATTTTATCCTAGACCCTAAAATAATTTTTAAATAGAAAAAAGATACAAAGAAATCGGTATATGGCTATGCTTATATGTAAAAATCGATTCACTGTCACATTTTCTCAACTATTGCAGTTGGAGTTGAAAGCACAAAGAAATCGACGAACCAATTAACAAATTTGAAATGAGAAGAACACAATGAAAAAATGATATGAGATGAAGAAATCGACTGGACACATAGTGGAGTATGTTGGCAGATTTCTGTGTAAATGACTCCAAAATTGCAGAAACAAGAACCGAATGAAAAGCAAGTCGAGGCAAGTGTTGAACACTTTATCCTTAAGTCAAATTTTTCCTGCAACGGTGCTTACGGTTTATGGCAATCGACTCCCAAGATACAACGACTTTCGCTTGAGTTTGTAGCACTTCAAAATTCAAGCACAGTGAACCAAAATTGATTTTTATACTCCAAAGATGAAAATGAAATGAAAACCAGAAATTCAAGCAACAAATACAAGAATTTTTGGTTGAAGAATAATGAAATATGATGCCTCTTAAATTGCATATAGTTTCTGTATCAATTCTATGTCAAAATAGATGTCTAGATGCCCTTTTTAACGTTGAAGATCGGTTGAAAACGAAAAGGAATGGAACCAAATCGTGCAACCCTTCAAAATGACATGTATGTTCGCGTAAACCTATGCGATCGCATGGATTTACCATGTTGCGATTGCAAGGTACAAATTTGAGAACAGAACTTGATCCAGTTTAACCATGCGATCGCAAGGCTTTTCCTCATGCGATCGCATGGAAGAACTCAAAAACGTTCTGCATAAAATTTAGGCAGGTTGCGATCGCAAGGTATTATACCTATGCGATCGCATGGTCAAAACTTGACCTAAAAATTTTCATTTTACGTAATTTCTCATTTATTCGATATTGGTTTCGAGATGCCAAAAATACCCTCCAATACATACATAGAATTTGAATTCTTTTTCGTGAGCGTTGCCCCCGAGCCCCATTTCGAAGACCCGAAGCGGCGAAGTAACGGATTGGGTTGGGTCTTGTATATTTTGGCCAACTTGACACGAAGTCACTTCAAATGTTTTTAAACATTTAGTCAATTTCTCGACATATTAAACCAATTTCCAACAGAGTATTTGTCTGGATTTGTGATTGATTCTTAACGAGAGGTTGACCCATTTTCATAAATTGGCCTATTTTCATTGGAGAGTTTTAACGCGAATCTATTTTTATTTTCATTGGGCCTATGGTAATGGCCTATTAAAAGAAAAGGTAAAAATAATAATAATAAAATTTATGAAAAATCTGTGGGGCCCTGATCCCACTTGACACAGTGTGGCTCCCTCCACTGACATATCTTTTATATTGAAGACTATCAAAAAGTTTATAACACGATCATGTTCCTACATTTTGAAGTGATTGTTTTAAATCATTCATACGTATGAAATTTTTGCATTTTCACTCTCAAATCCACATTTTCTTGCACAAAACATCATTTATGTCCATTGTTATCCAAAAAACCCCATTAAGTATAATTCTCGACACTACTTGTACCAATTTGAAAGGGTAATTTCATCCACACTCTTTCTTCCCAAATTAATTTCTACCTGAAATTCTTCATCTGTGACACAGACAAAATACTAGACAAAATACTGACAAAGAGAGAGGAAAAATTAATTTCCACTTGCAATTCTTCCACGCACCGCTTTCACCACCACCATCACCACCACTATCGACACCAATAATGATTCAATGTCAACCCGTCGAAACATGGGTGCTAGTTCTCCTTCCAACTGCCTTCTTGTCGAATATTTTATTCTAATAGGTTATTCAATTTTTTATTCTTTTATCCTTTTAATTGTATACATCATATTTATTGAGGTAGGGCTCGTTGGTGCAATTGGGGTTAACTACGTAGGGTATAGAGTTTGTCAACTTCGTTTTAGAACTTTAATGCTACATTTGGGAAGTTTTCGGCAGCGATATGATACTTCTTAAATAACCTTTCTTACTATTTGAATCCATTTCAAACGATTTAGAAGACAAAGATGAAATAAGTTTAAGAAATTTTGAATTGGTTTTATTGTACATACTTTTTTTATATCTGCAAAATGTGGTTTTCAACGTAAAGGTATTTTTCCTTCCCCTTTGCTCTTATTATGTCTGGCAATTTGTAAGGAAGAATTTCAGGTGGAAATTATTTTGGGAAGAAAGTGTATGAACGAAATTACCCTTCTAAATTGGTACGAATCGTGTTGGAGATTAGATTTAACGAAATTTTTTGGATGACAATGGACGGAAAAAATGTTTTGTGCAAGAAAATGTAGATTTAAGAATGAAAATGCCAAATTTTCATATGTATGATGATTTGCATAATCATTTCAAAAGATATAAATGTTTTATGTCAATTACCCTAAAATAATTCAATAAACACATTGTAGAAGATATCAATATTATTATTTAATACCACATGGACAAGTGATTATCATCAATTATAATAAATAGATATCCATAGCAAGAGTTGATCATGTTCAAAGACTTTCTTTGTTTATAGCATCTTCTTTCCTTCATTTAACCTTTTTTTTTTTTTTTTTTTTTAATTCCCCAAAATTGACTATGTTGAGGCTAGATCGCTCAAGCATTGACGGAATATTCTGGGATCGGTCCAAAAAACAAACTTTCCATTGTACCTTCTTGATAAAAATGGACCTACTAATATTCTTATTCCTAAATAATATTCTAAAATAATATATATATTACTATTATTGGTCTTAAAATCATCATTTTTCTACTAAATGATTATTTCCTAATGCACTTTAGTCCCTGAAAAAATTGAGGAAGACTCATTTTGATCCCTAACTTTTCAAATTCTTTCAGTTATGTTTTTTATTCTAGTTTAGAAATTTCTACAGTGTGACACAAGCTAATCACAAGTATGATTCATATTCATCATTCTAAATAGCAACCTTGAAATTAAAAAATTGTATACAGTGTGACGTTGTATCTTGTACCTACTCATCGCCAGAGGCGGAATCTGGGAGGGCGGGACCGGACTATAGTTCGGTCCAGCCTCCAAAAAAATTGTTTTTTAAAGTGTAAAAAAAAATTTAGTGTAATTTTCTTTTTATTAGTAACAATCCGGTCTAGAAGTGTAATTTTTTTTTTCCCAATAGCAACTCACTCTAAAAATATATAATTCCACCCTTGCTTGTCACTCCTCTGTAAATCTTCAAATTTCTAACACCTGAGAAATCGTCAATTCACAATCGTTGAATGGGACTAAGAATGAAAACATATCAATCAGAGAGAGGGAGAGTGATTGGGAGGTGAAAGTACCATGGAATATTTTTGATCTAATGAATAGTCAATGTAAAAGGGTTGTTTCGTTGTCTATGTTGTCACTATTGAGGAAAGGATTAAGAGTACAATTTTTCAAGAGATAAATAAAAAATTACCCCTTTTGAACATTTAAATCCAAATATGAGAATAAATTTCACACGACTCCCTTGCAAGAAGAACATCTAACGGTGAGAAATTAGATCGTAGAAAATTTATTTTCTTTTTTATAAATAGAATAATGTTATGTAGCACAACTAGAATAATGTTACGTAGCGCAATTGATAGTGTTAAATATTTAAATATATAAATATGAGTTCTATATAAACGATTTTATCAATTAATGCTATTTAATTGCTACTAAAGTAACACCAATTGTGCAACATATCAATATAGTATACCTTTTTTTTTTTGTTTTTCTTTTTTCAGCCTCAACCGCCTCATCTGCGTGCTCTAATTTTCTAAAATGAATGGGGGCCTATGTGCACCCCCACACACCATTGATGTCTCCACTTAGACTAATATGTATGAGGATGAGAGCTTTTGCAAAAGTAAAAGCAGTTTTTGAAATTAAGGCCAAAATTATTTTGATTAAAATAATGGATATTTGGTTAAAATCTAAATTTTTTGATTGACCAAGAAAACAATTTTTTAAAGTTATTTTAGACAAGTTGTAAAAAATTTCTACGTACGAGAAATTGAAAATTTTAAATTAACAAAATTACTCTTATTAATTTGCTAAGATATGAAATATATCCAAATTACGCTTTACACGTGAATATATCGATGAAATATTACATTAATTTGCAAAATTTACGAATTCTTTCTAAAAGACTTATAACATATTTTATCTTTATCTTTATCTTTATTTTATTTTTATTTATCTTTATATGTACGAAATATCATATATATATGTCATATGTTGATGTGTTAAATATATTATAAAAAAATATTATATGTACTAAACTAATAATATCATGCTAATTAAATAAAATTAGTTAAATTGATTTTATGGGGATGGAAATAAATATTATTTATGAATAAATTTTTAGGTTTAGTAAAATAAATATTTAGTGTTTTTATAAGTGATATCAAAAGTGAATTTGTAGTTATGCTACTAACTATCATTTTAATATTTACAATATTTTTTAAATGGACAATAAAAATAAATTTAAGACGACAACGAGTTCAATTTTAAATGGATAATGCTTGTTGTACACCCACACTTACTCTCACACTTATACCAGCAAATCATTATTTGACACATGTAATGGTGTAAATACGAAGGTAAATGTGAGTGTACAACAAACATTATCCATTTTAAACACTACAGTTACGGATGGCATATTCAGACAAGAAACCAGAAAAGTCAGAAGAGAATTCATACTTTTACATGTAATTATATTTCCACAATCTAATCAATTTCATCAAAGACTAATCAATATTCGACAACTACACTTGCATTTGCATTCAGCTCGTTCGTCCCATTTTCTCCTAATTGTGATGATGTACTTTAATTATTGACCATTGAGAAAAATATAAAGACTTGTGATTTTGAAGTGTCTAGCAGCCGGGTAGACAATGCATACAGGGTGTTGAATCAAGACGAATTGGATCACATCTATTTAATTTTCTTTCTACTTTTTTTGGAAAATTTTCACTAACATCCAAATAATGTTTGGACAAAATCCAAGTCTTTATATTTTGGTATTTTCTCATCAAATTTATTACCTAACATAACCATGGCTACCCTTCCACTGTCATCGTCCCTCAACACCACCGCACCATTCCTAACAAAGCCGCCGAGTATTTTCATCCATGCAAAGCAAAGGGATCGCTTTCGGGTGTTGTGTGAGCAAAACCAGAAAGGCAGCACCAAAAGTGATGAAACTTCCAATGGGAAATTTGACAGGAGAAATGTACTTCTTGGAATGGGAGGGCTTTACAGTGCAGCCAATCTAGTTTCTTCTTCATCCACATTTGCTACTCCGCTAGCAGGTCCTGATTTCACCAAATGCAGTAGGGGCACAAATTTGAACACTTCGCAACCACTAGACGTGGACTGTTGCCCCCCAGTAGCAACAGAAATCATTGATTACAAGCTTCCTCCTGTGACAAAAATGCGATTCCGACCGGCTGCCCATTTGGCCACCGATGAGTACATAGCCAAATACGATAAAGCTGTCGAGCTTATGAAGGCTCTTCCGGCTGATGATCCGCGAAATTTCATGCAACAAGCCAATGTTCATTGCGCTTATTGTAACCTTACTTATGAACAAGTTGGGGACTCAGATTTGAAGATTCAAATTCACAATTCCTGGCACTTCTATCCCTGGCATAGATGGTACTTATATTTTTACGAAAGAATCTTGGGAAAATTGATAGATGATCCCACTTTTGGTTTGCCATTTTGGAATTGGGACAATCCCAAGGGCATGGCCATGCCAGCCATGTTCGTGAAACCTAGTTCATCACTATTTGATGCAAGACGTAACCAAAATCATCTGCCACCGGCTGCCACTGATCTTGCCTACTCCGGAACCCAATCGGTTGATACCACACAAATAGTTTCGAACAACCTGACGGTGATGTACAATGAAATGGTACGCAACGTACAGACACTTGAGGACTTCTACGGAGCAAGATATAATACCGGGACGCAACCAGACCCCGGGCCAGGAACAGTGGAGCGTGGATCACACGCTGCGCTTCACGTGTGGGTTGGTGAGGCCACAAGCTCTGGAGAGGACATGGGCAACTTTTACTCCTGCGGTCGAGAGCCTATGTTCTTTAGCCACCATACCAACGTTGATCGACTTTGGACAATATGGCGTGATCTAAGGGGTTCAAAAACAAAGGACTTTATTGACTCGGATTGGTTAGATGCCAGCTATTTATTCTACGATGAGAATGCACAACTTGTACGCGTGAAAGTTTCAGACACACTGGACAACAAAAAAATGGGATACGATTTCCAAAAGGTGGATACCCCGTGGCTGAAGAATAGGCCGGTGGCGCGTGCAAAGAAGTCAAAGGTAGCCACCACCACGGCTGCTCCATCAGTTGACAGTACTATTTTCCCAGCGAAACTAGACAAAGTTGTCAAAGTTTTGGTTCCTAGGCCTAAGAAATCGAGGAGTAAGAAGGATAAGGAAAATGAAGAGGAATTGCTGGTGATTGAAGGGATAGAGGTGGACACTGCAAAATTTGTGAAGTTTGATGTATTTGTGAACGATGAAGATGATAATCCGAATACGTTAGACAAGGCAGAGTATGCTGGATGCTTCTCGCAGGTGCCCCATAAGAATTCGACCCGATCGAAGACTAAGATTAGGTTGGGATTGAGTGAACTGTTGGAGGATTTGGATGTTGAAGATGATGAAAAAATATTGGTTTCTTTGGTGCCAAAAGCTGGAGGAGATGACATTACCATTGGTGGTATCAAGATTATTTATGCTTCTTGAGTGCATGTTTAATAGTTTAAAAACAATCTTGAGCTATTTTTGGATTAGATGTCGTATGTGTCACTCATATTTTCCTCTTGAAAGAGCTTAATTTGGTGTTAATTATAATTTTAAAGGTGCATTTGCATAAATATTTATGAAAATTGTTGCTCTCCTTGCTTGTTACAATTTATAGGTGAAAGTCAAACATATTTTACCAATTTTTTTTTTAAATTTCCTAAAAAATTACTTTTAAGTCTTCTAAAAAATTGCATCTTAGGTCCTTCAACTTTATACATATTCAAACTTTGATTCCCCAAATTCTTGATTTTAGTGGCCAAAATAAGTGTAATTTTAGTGGTCAAAATAAGTGTACTTTCAATTAAATAATTGACTTTACACTCGAATTTTCACCTAAGCGAACAAATTAATGATTTAATTTGTAAAGTCAAGGATTTAATTCGAGTGTAAAGTCAAGGATTTAATTGAAAGTATACTTATTTTGACCACTAAAATTACACTTATTTTGGCCACTAAAATCATGGATTTAGGGAGACCAAAGTTTGAAGATGTATAAAGTTGAAGAACCTAAGATGCAATTTTTTAAAGGACTTAATGAAAGATAATTAAAATTTGGAGACCAAAGTGTAAAGATGTAAAAAGTTGAAGGACCTAAGATACAATTTTTGGAGGACTTAACTGAAAGATAATTGAAAATTTAGGGACCAAATTGTAAATATGTAAAAGATTAAGGACCTAAGATGTAATTTTTAAAGAACTTAATTAAAACATAGGGACTAAAGTGAATATTATATAAAGTACATGGACTACTATGAAATAAATAAATACCACATCATTATGCCACATCACTATTTTAAATTAAAAATTTAATAGAGTGACCATTAGTGAAAGAATTTCTAACTTCAATGACCACTATTAAAATTTTTGAACTTCAGTGACCATTTTGTAGTTTGAAAGTAACTTCAGAGATCGTGAAATTAACCCACTATTTAATAGTGTCTTTTTTATTTTTATATATAACTCAACCAAATATAATTATGATAAATTTGGTTATGCGAATAATGAATTATATTCAAATAATTTTTATCTTTTTAACCACAATGAAACGTGCCACTCATTCATTATAGATTTATACATATTTAGGCCATCCTGGAAGATCCTAGCGTTCCTTAACATGGTGAGAATCACCCAAAATGGCGGGATCACCTACTTTCTAAACTTTTAAGGCTTTGACTAAATTTGTTGAAAACACTATGATATTTCTGTAGTACAAAAATCTAAATTAAATTGACTGCAAACAGCCGTCTTATATAGCCAATTACAAGAGGATAAAATCAAAATAACCACCCACATTTGAATGACTTAAAAACGTGATAATATACTAATCATAAACCACAAACCCTTATAGATAAGCTTTATCTTAAGATAAGATTTATTAACCAATATTCCTAATAAACTCAAATCCTAATAAAACAGTAAATCCTAATAACCAACAATCCCTCTCTTAAACTGAATAATTCTCAACATTCAGTTTATATCAGGAACCTCACAAACTCCAATCATACTTCGAAGCTTCAAGAATGTCTCCAACTTCAGAGGCTTTGTCATTATGTCAGCAGCTTGTTCTTGAGTGTTGCAATGCACCAGTTCAACAATACCGTCTCTTGCAAGATCACGAAGGAAATGGAAGCGAATGTCAATGTGTATACTTCGACCATGCAGAACAGGATTCTTGGATAACTTAATAGTTGAACTATTGTCGCACAAAACAGTAGTACACTTGTTCTGCATATGGTTAAGCTTTTCCAAAATTCTTCTCAATCACACACTTTGACAAGCACAAGAGGCAGCAACTATGTACTCCGCCTCAGTAGTAGACAAAGTCACCACAGGTTGTTTCTTGGACAACCATGACACTGCTCCAGAACCAAGCAAAAATGCGTATCCTGAGGTACTCTTCCGATCATCCAAGTCCCCAGCAAAATCACTGTCAGTATAAGCTATAAGATCCTTGCAGCCTCCTTTCTTGTAAAGGATCCCCAACTCAGTTGTACCTTTCAAATACCTGAGTATTCTCTTTGCTGCAAGCCAATGAAGCTCAGTAGAACAAGACATGAACCTACTAATAACACTTACTCCATACATCAAATCAGGTCTAGTTGCAGTCAAGTACATGAGACTACCAACTACCTGCTTAAACAAGGTTGCATCAACTTTAGTCCCTGCCTCATCTTTCGACAACTTAGTACCTGGAACTATTGGATTCTTCACTGGGTTACTCTTGTCCATACCAAACCTTGCTAAAATTTCACGAGTATATTTCCTTTGACACACAAAAATTCCATCTGAACTTTGTAGCACCTCAACCCCAAGAAAATACCTCATCCTCTCCAAGTCAGACATATCAAACTCTAACATCATTGACTTCTTAAATTCATCACACATACTCTTATCATTGGCAGTATAAATTAAATCATCAACGTAAAGACTGACAATTAAGAGTTTACCTCCCTCCCTCGACTTTGTGAACAATGTGTGTTCACAGTAACACTTTTCAAAGCCTTCTCTAACAAAATAAGCTTCAATGGCGCCTGTTTGAGCCCATATAATGCCTTTCTCAGCTTGTACACTTTGCCTTCTTCACTTTTCTTCTCGTATCCTTGAGGCTGTTGCACAAAGACTTCTTCACTAAGCTCACCATGAAGGAAAGCGCTCTTTACGTCCAACTGAAAAACATCCCAGTTTTGTTGAGTTGCTAGAGCAAGTATCAATCGAATAGTGTCAGCCTTGCAACTGGAGCAAAAACCTCGGTATAATCAATCCCATACTGCTGTGCATATCCCTTAGCCACAAGCCTCGCTTTGCACTTGTCTATTTCTCCACTCTCGTTGAGTTTAGTTTTGAACACCCATTTAACTCAAATAGACTTTACTCCATCTGGCAGAGTTGTCAGCTCCCAAGTCTTGTTTTTCTCAATCGACTCAATCTCTGCATTCATTGCATCCCTCTATTTTTTGATCTTGACAGCTTCTTCAAATGTGATTGGATCATCCCCAGTAAGCATAATCATAGCATTCAAACCTTCATCTTCTGACAAGCCTTCTCCTGTTACATAATCCTGCATCCAAGGTGGTTCTCTTCTCACCCTTCCTTCATTTGAGCTTGGTGAGTTCTCAGCAGGTGACTCACTAGAGGATGAGCTAGCATCATTTGAACCAACTCCACTTAAAGCACTACCATTCTCATATTCATTAGTCTCTTCTTCATCTTCATTCCTTTCTTGATTAATTTCATCATCATTGTTACCCCATTCAAGGATGTCAAGCCCTACTTCTTCTTGACTTCTATTCCAATTCCAGCTTTTATTTTCTTCAAATACAACATCCCTGCTGATAACTACTTTCTTTGAAACTGGATCAAACAACATGTATGCCTTTGATTCATCACTCACACAAAGAAGGACACACTTGTAGCTTTTATCATCCAACTTGGTCCTCTTTTGATCTGGTATGTGCACATGAGCCATGCAGCCAAAGACGCGAAAATACTCTACATTAGGTTTCATGCCACTCCATGCTTCTTCTGGAGTTTTATCTTGTACTACTAAAGTTGGAGATCTGTTGAGAATGTGTACACTTCATCTTACTGCTTCAGGCCAAAAAAATTTAGGAACTTGCTTCTCTAAGAGCATAGAACGTACCATATTCATGATTGTCCTATTTTTTCTCTCAGCAACTCCGTTTTACTGATGGGTATATGCTGCAGTTAATTGCCTGCTCACTCCATTAGCTTTACAAAACTCAACAAAATCATTTGAATTGAATTCTCCACCCCTGTCAGTCCTTAAGCATTTAATATATGCACCTGTCTCTTTCTCAACACATGCTTTATATCTTCTAAAAACAACAAAAGCTTCTGACTTTTCATGCAAGAAGTAAACCCAAGTTTTACGACTAAAGTCATCGATAAAACTTAACAAATACCTTTTATTGCTATTTGATGCAGGCTTTATAGGACCACATATGTCCGCATGTATAAGCTCCAGCCTCTGTGAAGCCCTCCACAGACTCTTTTTAGGAATGGGTTCCCTGTGCTGTTTACCAACTAGACAATCTGTGCAAAGCTTTGTAGGGGTTCTAAGTGAAGGCAAGCCACTGACCATATTTTTGTACTGAAGTGTTCTCAACCTTTGAAGTTCAAATGCCCGAATCTGCAATGCCATAGGTGAGTTGCATTTTCTGTCACAACCTGGAAACAAGTAGGAGCTTTAGGCATCATGGCTGCATGCACAACAAACATCCTGTTCATACTCATCTCAGATTGCATAATCAGACCCTTTGAAGGATGAAAGATCCTACACTTCCCATGTTGGAACAAAATAGCAAAACCCTTTTCTTGAAGTTGTCCTACACTTAACAGATTATTCTTCAACTCAGGAATGTAGTAAACTTCAGAGATTATTTGAGTGATTTCCTTGACTTGCAGTCTGATATTTTCCTTCCCCACAACTGCCATCCTTGTGTTGTTGCCTAGCTTCACTGTTTGTTTGAAGCATTCATCCAAATCAGAGAACCATTCTTTATTTCCACTCATGTGATTGCTGCATCCACTATCAAGAAACCACACCTCTTCTCTTTTTGCTTGGTTCAGATCCACATAAGACATTAACAGCAGCTCTTCTTCTTCATCTACCTCTGCGTAATTGGCTCATATCTCTCAACTAGGGCACTCATATTTAAAGTGCCCTAATTTGTGGCATTTAAAGCATTCCACAATAGCCTTATTAAAAGACTGTCTTCCTCTACCTCTTCCTCTGCCTCTGATCATTCTTCGACCTCTTCCTCTTTCTGTTCTGTCTTCATAAACAACCTTTAGATCATGTTCCTCCTCTCTATGGCCATTCATCCTTTGTTCATGGACAAGTAAACTACTCTGCAGCTCGTCAATGGTCAAAGTATTCAAGTCGTTGGATTCTTCAATAGAGCAGACCACATAGTCAAATTTTGAAGTCATAGACCTCAAAATTTTCTCATTAATGACCATTTCACCCATTTTCTCACCATGTGCCTTTATTTTGTTGGCTATAGTGAGAGTACGAGCAAAATAATCATTTACAGTCTCTTCTTCCTTCATGTAGAGAGTTTTAAAATCTCTTCAAAAAGCTTGCAACTATGCACGCTTCACCTTGGTGGAGCCTTGATATTTCTGCCTCATCGAGTCCCAAATGTGCTTTGCTGTGTCCCTATTGAGTATAGTCTCCATAATACTTCGATCTATAGCTTGAAACAGGTAATTCTTTATCTTCAAGTCCTTCAGCTTTGCTTCTTCAATAACCTTATGATGTGCTTCTGTCAACTCATCCCTATCTGCTACTGTCGGTATCTCATTTTTCACAAGACCCCAGTAATCCTTTGAACGGAGAAGATTCTCCATTAACATCGACCAATGATCATAGTGACCATCAAATTTTGGGATCGCAGGTTGCACAAAGCTAGTCTCTGCTGCCATTCCTTTTAGCACACCACTCACAAGAAACTGCTGTTTCTTTTACTCACACAAAACCAGGCCCCTATGATGGGGCTCTGATACCAAATGTTGAAAACACTATGATATTTCTATAGTGCAAAAGTCTAAATTAAATTGACTGTAAACAGCCGGCTTATATAGCCAATTACAAGAGGATAAAATCAAAATAACCACCCATATTTGAATGACTTAAAAATATGATAATATACAAATCCTAAACCACTAACTCTTATAGATAAGTTTTATCTTATAGATAAGGTTTATCTTATAGATAAGATTTATTAACCAATATTCCTAATAAACTCAAATCCTAATAAAATAATAAATCCTAATAACCAACAAAATTTAAGATATTTAAAAAAAAAAGTTAGAAATTATGTAATTTGTGTTTTTCTATTTTACTCTCGCCTTTGAACGTGAGTTTCCTTCCACTTCTCTTCTTCATCTAGTTAATTGTCATTCTTTTCTCACGACGTTGTTAGACTTATCCAAAGAAGTGGGCAAATTGTAATGGCACTGGTTCATTTCCGTAAATCCTTCAGGTGCGAAGAAACATATGATACTAATTCGTATGTCTGGGATACACTGTTTATCTATTATTGATTTTTTTATAAGTTATGTAGAGTTTTTTTATTATTTATCTTTGATCTAAGTCGGAATTTCATAGGTAATGATAGCCATATTCATTTGTTTCTGATGTTGGATGTCTGTTGAAAATGTGGTTTATGAAAAACTTAGATATTCAGAACGATTTGTGAAATGATGAAAGTCGTCATGGAATGGCAATAGTCGTTTAAAAAAATCGTTTTGGAACGACTATGCTCATTTTTAAACAATTATTGTCGTTTTTTACGCATTTAAAAATATGGAGAAAAATAATTCGAATGGTCACTGAGGCACTGGGGCTTTTTCCATTTGCTTTGTGTAAATAATACTTAGTAAATATTAATAATTTGAATGGTCAGTGAGGCACTAAGACTTTTCACATTTTCTTTGTGTTAATGACTGATGGTAAATAATAATTTGAATGATCACCGATGGACTGAGGCGTTTCCCTTCTCGATGTGTTAATAACTATTGATTTACTCTGTTATGTTCTATAAATTCGGTGTCTTATGTAATTTTTTTATTATAACTTTCTATTTGGTTTTGTCCTTTGCTCTTTTTCTATCACACTGATGGCAACCAAATGACCTCTTATCCAACCAAAACCCCAGGGAGCCTTACCTACATTCGCTTATACAGAAGCATCAGAATTATTTCAATGCCACACAATTTGCTCATTTCTTTCATGGAAACTAACTTGACAATATGGTAAGAGTGTCCATTGGTGGTATGAATCATTTGGATCTTTTCATCTTGAACCCTCATGTTTCATTGGCCACAGTTAAGGTGTAGTTAGACGAGCGTATATTTGATATTTTCTTAAGAAGTATGGTCGCTAGTGGAAAGTGTAGGAATACACATCAAACTTTGTTGCATTGTAGAAATTAGAAGCTTTGCTCGACAAGTTTCTGCACCTTTCTGAGTATTTCAATGAAATCTACTCTCACTTTTTGGAGGCTGAGGACATGGAGAAAAAGATTGAACAGTCGGAGGAAGAGGATTAACAGTCGAGATTATGAAATTTGTCTTTGTGGCTTGTTTTAATGGTTGGTGTCTGGAAGTTTGTCTGGAAGGTTGTCTGCAAGGTTGAGTACTTGTATTAGTTGTATTTTAATAGTTGTTTGAAAAGTTTTTTGTTAGGTTGTTTGGAATATTGTTTTGAAGGTTGAGTAGTTCATATAGTTGCTTGGAAGTTGTATGGATGGATGGATGAATGATTCTGAATAGTTGCATGGAAAGTTATTTACGTTTAAATAATTGTGTTGAAAGTTTATTATGAATAAAAAGTTATTTTTGCAAAAAGGTTATTTTTGTTCTTTGAATCTGATCGAATGAATAATTTTTTTTACTGCAAAAACAACAATTTATTATTAGAGTTTCACAATTATGGTCGTAGTGAAAACTGAATCATCAATTTATTATCTGAATCATTTGCAAATTTGTTTCGTCAACCTGCGTCGCAATAGCAAAACCATTGGCACATTTAATTCGTAAAACATCCAACTGCAGTCACAACAAAAATATAATAAATTTAGATAAGTAAAACTTCATTGACAAACTGAATGCAAATACACTACTTAGTCAACAAACGTTCAAATCCCACAAGTTTTCACAACCTTAAAAAAAATTCTGCCCAAAATGACCTAGTATGTTCAGAAAATGACAGTGGACGTGTTTAAAATGACTACTGATATTTTGAAATGACTATAAGAGTTCTAGTGTAAATTGAAATGACTTCCGTTCATATTTTGGAAGGAAAGCCATTTGTAATATCATAATTTTATTGGTAATTGGCCTTAACGAAGGATTATGTTACAATAATTAAATCAATTGAATAATAAAAAAAATAAAAGAAAATCTGGACAAAATTCAGTAATTTTAGAATAAATAATATGTAGTAGTTTTTTTATAAATAATAACATAAAATAATTTAATAGTGAAAACTTCCCTTTTTTATTTTTAATATTGATATAGCCCATGTTTAATTTGAAAATAGTCCATGCCCCATTTGAAAATGTGGTAATTAGGCTCCTTACTTTCTTTTTCCAAAAAAATTGAAAATTACGTTCCCTTTTGAAATTTATAGATTTCTACTTATAAGTTCAACCAATATAAAAGAAAATTCACTGCAGGGCAAAAAAGTCATCTTTAATTTACAGAATAAAAACCCAAAGGCTAAATATATTCACACCATATTTTTCCATAAGTGCACACAATTAAATTGCATAAAAGGTCCATAATCTTTATTTATTATTATATTTATATCCCTAATATTTTTTCATTGTATTTTTATTATTAACCTTCTATTAATTATCACATATTATCTCTGATAACGGTTCCGTCCAATAATTTCATTAAGAAAGAACAAAAAGACTCATTTTCTCCTCATATTTTTAAATAAGCAAAAAAACAAATAAATACAAAATTTTGATTAACTATTTGTCCCTCATTTAAAGCACACTGATAGAACATTTGGACGAAAATCGTTAGTAGGAATAAAATGTGTTAATTAATACAATGTTAAATATAAGAATTTGATGAAAAAAGTTAAAGACATAAATGTGACAATAAATAAAAATTAAAGACTTTTTATGCAATTAAAATGTTGTATATTTATCATAAAATGTTGTGTAAATATAACCACCCAAAATCCTTTATTCTTGTATCCGGAAATTTTGGGATCCGGCAATTTTGGGTGTATTTATCTTCGACGGCAAAAATATTCCAGAAAAAGAGGCGCTAAAACCACTTGTTGTAAAGTTGGTTCCAAAACTACCACAGCAAAAAAACGAGTTAGTTTGTTTTTTAATAATTTGACTTTTTATATGTTTAATAGATAGAAATGTATGGTTTGCCTTCAATTATTGGTTAATGTTCAATTTTGTTTGTTGCAGTGGTGATTGTGGAATCTATGTCATTAAATATGCTGAGTATTTCATCAATTCAATGTTGAAGGAAATGCCAAAGACATTCAATACTTGGCCACTGAATTGTACGTGTATGCCAAGAAGAAGCAAGTGGAGAATTACGATACTGATAATGATTGGGTGCCAAAGGATATTTGAAAAGACACTGCAATTTTTTTTGTAAATAATATTTTTGTACTAGAACTACATGTTACATGTAAATGTAGTGTATATGGTGAATGTAGTTTCATGTAAATGAGATTAACAATGTAGTTTTTGAAGGTTTCTTTGTAAAAAATGTAAGTACAAAATATTTTTGTATACATGTGATATGCTATTCATGTTGACAAAACATGATTATATTGGATGATTTTTATCAAATTGTTGAATATAGATGGTAGAAGTGGATCTAATTGATATATTACTTTAAGTATGGAAATCATGTATACACTTTGACAGCCAAGTTAAGGGTTTTAATAACGAACAAACGAAAGTGTGTCACTTTTCATTATAAAAGTGACAGTGTGTGTCACTTTTTGTTCTAAAAGTGATATAGTGTGTCACTTTTTGTTCTTAAATTATGAAAAACATGTATACACTTTGACAGTCATGTTAGGAGTTTTGATAACGAACAAACGATATAGTTTGTCACTTTTCATTATAAAAGTGACAGTGTGTGTCACTTTTTGTTCTAAAAGTAACATAGTGTGTCACTTTTTGTTCTAAAAGTGACAAAGTGTGTCACTTTTTGTTATTAAATTATGAAAAACATGTATACACTTTGACAGCCATGTTTGGAGTTTTAATAACGAACAAACGACATAGTTTGTCACTTTTCATTATAAAAGTGACAGTGTGTGTCACTTTTTGTTCTAAATGTGACAAAATGTGTCACCTTTTGTTCTTAAATTATGAAAAACATGTATACACTTTAACGGCCATGTTAGGAGTTTTAATAACGAACAAACGACATAGTTTGTCATTTTTCATTATAAAAGTGACAGTGTGTGTCACTTTTTGTTCTTAAATTATGAAAATCATGTATACAGTTTGACAGCCATGTTAGGGGATTTAATAACGAACAAACGCCATAATGTGTCACTTTTCGTTATAAAAGTGATATAGTGTGACACTTTTCATTATAAAAGTGACAGTGTGTGTCACTTTTTGTTCTTAAATTATGAAAATCGTGTATACACTTTGACAGCCATGTTAAAGGTTTTAATAACAAATAAATGACATAGTGTGTCACTTTTTGAATAAAAAGTGACAGAGAATGTCACCTTTTGTTCTTAAATTATGGAAATCATGTATACACTTTGATAGCTATGTTAGGAGTTTTAATAACGAACAAAAGACATAGCTATGTTCTAACAAATAAATATGTGGTGGCTTCTGTCTGCTTGAGCGGATATAATTTAGTCTCTATCCACTTGATCAAACACTATTCAGTATAAAAAAAATTTGAAAAGAAAAACCAATATGCTTGTTTCATTGTTTGAAAAGTGACACAAATGTAACTTTTTGTTCTAAAAGTTACAATTTCAGTATTTATCAAATTCCTTTAATAGGTGAAGTATCATGTATACCATTTAGTGTTAAATGATAAGTTTTACATTCCACTATAATGTCATGACCTATAAAAAAGCAAAGCGCATGAATATTAACACTATTTTGAATAGAAAAACCAATAAGAATGAATAAGTGATAATTTCCAAATAAAAAATAAAAAAACTCATAAATCTTGGAACTTTATTTTCTTTTGTGGCTTCTTCTTCAAAGGTGCTGGAGTTTGACACGATCTTCAATTATGGCCGTACTTTCCACATCTACCACATTTTGTACTTTGCTTTTTTTCTCCTTTTGATGGTATTCTTTTCTCTTTAGTTCATCCAGATTTCCTTTTTGGATCAGGAGCCAAGGCTATTCTTGCTTTTACATCATCTGGTATATTCCAATCATTGCGATCTCCAAGTGGGTAAATTGTACCACTGTATGTTTGGACGTACATCTATGTTGTGTAATATTTTAAACAATACAAATATGAATTGTCCTTTATCTTTGCAATAACTGTCAATACATGTGCACATGGGATTTTGTCCACTTGGAATTGATTGTATGTACATGTCTTTTCTTCAATATTCACCAAATATGAGGTATAAACATCATTGACATGGTATATTATTGAACTTGAAGCCGATGCCTGTGAAAATAATGCAAGAAAACAATGTATTAATAAACTACGACAATTAAATCATTATTACACGATGTTTAACTCCAACTTACTGAAAAAGTGACACACTATGTCACTTTTTACTTAGAAAGTGACAAACTATGTCACTTTTATAGATAATCATATTTTCATTACAATAACAATCAGATATAATTAGATTTCAAAATCATAAACCTTCTACTGATATGTAATTATAAATAGAGCCATAGACGATATGTAATTTAAGTCATGCCACTTTTTACTAAGAAAGTGACACATTATGTCACTTTTTACTCATAAAGTGACATACTCTATCACTTTTTATTCAAAAAGTGACACACTATGTCACTTTTTTAGATAATCATAATTTTATCACAATAACAATCAGATATAATAAGATTTCAAAATCATAAATCTTCTACTGATATGTAATTATAAATAGAGCCATAGACTATATAAAATCCAAGTCATGCCACTTTTTACTAAGAAAGTAACACACTCTGTCACTTTTTTAAATAATCATAATTTCATCACAATAACAATCAGATATAATAAGATTTCAAAATCATAAACCTTCTACTAATATATAATTATAAATAGAACCATAGACGATATGAAATCCAAGTCATGCCACTTTTTGCTAAGAAAGTGACACACTCTGTCACTTTTTATTAAAAAAGTGACACACTATGTCATTTTTTTAGATAATCATAATTTCATCACAATAACAATCAGATATAATAAGATTTCAAAATCATAAATCTTCTACTGATATGTAATTATAAATAGAGCCATAGACTATATAAAATCCAAGTCATGCAACTTTTTACTAAGAAAGTGACATACTATGTCACTTTTTACTCAGAAAGTGACACACTCTGTCACTTTTTTAGATAATCATAATTTCATCATAATAACAATCAGATTTTAAAATCATAAACCTTCTACTGATATGTAATTATAAATAGATCCATAGACGATATGAAATCCAAATCATGCCATTTTTTACTAAGAAAGTGACACAAACCTTTTTCTCTGCAATTTCATTCATACTAATAAAATGAAATAATTTCACTACCTGTTTCATTACTCATTTCTTCAACCTCCGGTATGCATGAAGAAACATCAACAGCTAAGTCTTCAATACTTGGTAGACTTTGAACTGAGGTTGTTGCCGAACCATGAGTTTGAAAAACTTGTAATTGCATCATTTCATTTTCTTCACCAGTAGCAGCTTTTGAAAGTTGTATGTCTTCAAAACTTTCAATTCTTTAACATAATGAAACCGATGTGACGTCTATGCACAAAGGAAAGCTTGCAAGATGTTTCTCCCTTCTTTTGAGCTCCAAATAAAATGTGAGGGAATTATTGTCTGAAATCTTCATCAGATGCAGGTTTTTCTTCACCTTATATTGTATTGTTATTGAGTGTGTTGCTGGACTTACGTTTGTAACTGAATATATCATGCCATTGAGTTCACAGTATGTGCATTCCATTGGAACGACAATTCCAGCCATTTTAAAATTTATATATTGGTTACCTTGTTCCCATTTCCCTCCATAATGGATGAATACATTGATTTTATCCATATCTGTAAAAAAAAAAAATACTGATATATGATACATTAATGTTTGATCATCCTCAATAGATGTATCATTAAGTAAAAAGTGATATAGCATGTTACTTTTCTATCTCCAAGTCTCAATTCATATTGAAGACAAAATAACGATACATTAATGTTTGGTCATGCTCAATAATTCATGTCACTTCATAATGCACAACAAATATCAAGTTAAATCATGCATTTAAATCAACCACATAGATGATTTTGATTCAAATTTGTTTCTCTATCTTGCAAATATTGTTTTGTCACTTTTTGAGCAAAAAGTGACAGAGCATGTCACTTTTCTATCTCCCAAGCCTCAATTCATGTTCAAAGAAAAATAACGATACATTAATGTTTAGTCATGCTCAATAATTGATGTCACTTCATAATACACAACAAATATCAAGTTAAATCATGCATTTAAATCAACCACATATATGATTTTGATTCAAATTTATTTCTCTATCTTGCAAACATTGTTTTGTCACTTTTTGAGCAAAAAGTGACAGAGCATGTCACTTTTCTATCCTCTAAGCCTCAATTCATGTTCAAAGCAAAATAACGATACATTAATGTTTGGTCCTGCTCAATAATTGATGTCACTTCATAATGCACAACAAAATCAAGTTAAATTTTGCATTTAAATAAATCACATAGATGATTTTTTATTTAAATTTGTTTCTCTAACTTGCATACATTGTTCTGTCACTTTTTGAGTTAAAAGTGACAGACCATGTCACTTTTTAGGCAAAAAGTGACATAGCATGTCACTTTTCTATCTCCCAAGCCTCAATTCATGTTCAAAGAAAAATAACGATACATTAATGTTTGGTCATGCTCAATAATTGATGTCACTTCATAATACACAACAAATATCAAGTTAAATCATGCATTTAAATCAACCACATATATGATTTTGATTCAAATTTATTTCTCTATCTTGCAAACATTGTTTTGTCACTTTTTGAGCAAAAAGTGACAGAGCATGTCACTTTTCTATCCTCTAAGCCTCAATTCATGTTCAAAGCAAAATAACGATACATTAATGTTTGGTCCTGCTCAATAATTGATGTCACTTCATAATGCACAACAAAATCAAGTTAAATTTTGCATTTAAATAAATCACATAGATGATTTTTTATTTAAATTTGTTTCTCTAACTTGCATACATTGTTCTGTCACTTTTTGAGTTAAAAGTGACAGACCATGTCACTTTTTAGGCAAAAAGTGACATAGCATGTCACTTTTCTATCTCCCAAGCCTCAATTCATGTTCAAAGCAAAATAACGATACATTAATGTTTGGTCATGCTCAATAATTAATGTCACTTCATAATGCACAACAAAATCAAGTTAAATCTTGCATTTAAATAAATCACATAGATGATTTTTTCTTTAAATTTGTTTCTCTAACTTCCATACATTGTTCTGTCACTTTTTGAGCTAAAAGTGACAGACCATGTCACTTTTTAGGCAAAAAGTGACATAGCATGTCACTTTTCTATCCCCCAAGCTTCAATTCATGTTCAAAGCAAAATAACGATACATTAATGTTTGGTCATGCTCAATAATTGATGTCACTTCATAATGCACAATAAAATCAAGTTAAATCTTGTATTTAAATAACTCACATAGATGATTTTTTATTCAAATTTATTTATCTAACTTGCATACATTGTTCTATCACTTTTAGTTATGTCACTTTTTGAGCTAAAAGTGACAGACTATGTCACTTTTTAGGTAAAAAGTGACTTAACATATCACTTTTCTATCCCCCAAACCTCAATTCATGTTCAAAGCAAAATAACGATACATTAATGTTTGGTCATGCTCAATAATTGATGTCACTTCATAATGCACAATAAAATCAAGTTAAATCTTGCATTTAAATAACTCACATAGATAATTTTTTATTCAAATTTGTTTCTCTAACTTGCATACATTGTTCTGTCATTTTTTGAGCTAAAAGTGACAGACCATGTCACTTTTTAGGCAAAAAGTGACATAGCATGTCACTTTTCTATCCCCCAAGCCTGAATTCATGTTCAAAGCAAAATAACGATACATTAATGTTTGGCCATGCTCAATAATTGATGTCACTTCATAATGCACAACAAAATCAAGTTAAATCTTGCATTTAAATAAACCACATAGATGATTTTTTATTCAAATTTGTTTCTCTAACTTGCATACATTGTTCTGTCACTTTTTGAGCAAAAAGTGACAGACCATGTCACTTTTTAGGCAAAAAGTGACATAGCATGTCACTTTTCTATCCTCCAAGCCTGAATTCATGTTCAAAGCAAAATAACGATACATTAATGTTTGGTCATACTTAATAATTGATGTCACTTCATAATGCACAACAAAATCAAGTTAAATCTTGCATTTAAATAAACCACATAGATGATTTTTTATTCAAATTTATTTTTCTAACTTGCATACATTGTTCTGTCACTTTTTGAGCTAAAAGTGACAGACCATGTCACTTTTTAGGCAAAAAGTGACAGAACATATCACTATTTTATTCACAAGCTTCAATTCATATTCAAGACAAAATGACAATATATTAATGTTTGGTCAATCTCAATAATTCATGTCACTTCATAATGCACAACAAAATCAAGTTAAATCTTGCATTTAAATCAACTACATAGATGATTTTTGATTCAATTTTGTTTTTCTAACTTGCAAACATTGTTCTGTCACTTTTAAACAAAAAGTGACAGAGCATGTCACTTTTAGACAAAAAGTGACAGAACATGTCAATTTTCTATCTCCCAAGCCTCAATTCATATTCAAGATAAAATAACGATACATTAATGTTTTGTCATGCTCAATAATTCATGTCACTTCATAATGCACAACAAATATCAAGTTAATTCTTGCATTTAAATCCACAACGGAGATGATTTTGATTCAAATTTGTTCGTATAACTGCATATAATGTTTTGTCACTTTTTAGACAAAAAGTGACATAGCATATCACTTTTCTATCCCCCTAGCCTTAATTCATATTCAAAGCAAAATAACAATACATTAATGTTTGTCTAAGTTACAAAAAATATTCTGTCATTTTTTAAGCAAAAAGTGACATAGCATGTCACTTTTCTATTTCCCAAGCCTCAATTCATATTCAAGACAAAAAAATGATACATTAATGTTTGATCATGCTCAATAATTCATGTCACTTCATAATGCACAACAAAATCAAATTAATTGCATATAATGTTCGTGTCTTGCATTTAAATCAACCACGGATATGATTTTGATTCAAATATGTTCGTATAACTTGCATATAATGTTCTGTCACTTTTTAAGCAAAAAGTGACAGAGCATGTCACTTTTTGAACAAAAAGCCATATTCTTATTGACATTTTTACAAACACATTGTATGCACCCCTGCATTAGCAAATATGTTTACAAACACATTGGTAACTGATATTCTTGTTGACATTTTTACAAACACATTGGTAACTGATATTCGTAAATATGTTTAGAAGACTTTACTCAATACTAATGATTTATAACGAAGTGAATAAAGAAGGATTTGTCTACATTGAAATCAGAATATGATATAATTTAAATCAAAATCATTTGTATGCATTTACTAAGCATGTTATTGAATATCTCCAATCAAAATTCAGAAAGTTATCTAATTCAAATAGAAAGTATGAAGAAGAATTAAAATTTAGCAAATTACCTGAGAATTTTGAATTTGAATTCTGATTTTGTGTTGAATTGGAAAAGAAACAACGAGAAATCCTTAATGATGAGATCGGTTTTGAATTTGAATTCTGATAACGTGAAAGAGATCGGTTTTATTATGAATTTTGGTTTGTAGAGAATTTGGATATATTTTGGGGTTGATTATGGAATGGAATTGGAATTGGAAATAATATTTACCGTATTAGTTAGTGTTATAATTGTTTAGGATGATTTTTCAAAAAACCCTCAATTTTATGAGTATTTGTGTAATTTTCCCATTGAAAATTCCTTAGTCCAAAATTCAAATAACTCCAACTTAAAATAGCCTCAGCCCTAATTCCGAATCCAAATTGTTTTAAATCAATTAAACTTTGATTTAATATCTATAAAATAGAATAAAATAGAAGTTGTTAACTTGCGGACAACAACATGAGAATATTTCACCCAAGAAATGTATATTTTCGTTGTGTGATATCCTCAACACATTGAGATTATTGTTAACCCAATAACAAATACATTTAGATCACTAGTAATAATTAGTAAACAATATAAAAGTCCAAATATTTGGACTTACAAAGTATAGTTGTCTATTGTAATTTTAAGTTGTTCGATAAAACTTAAAATAGAAATCTATATATTTATATTTTATATTTAACACATTTAAATACATTTCATAAAAAAACTTGATATGTAAAAATTTTATAAATGAATTACGTACTACAATACTTGAATATATATTCTAATCGAACTCTAATATCACGTTGAACAATATTAAACATTTTTTATAATTTTTTATTTCTCTTTGAAACTTGGTGAATTATAAAGAATGTGAGTGATGATTATACGATTTGATTTTGATTTAATTCAATATTAGCCCAAATTGATATAATCTCATTCAATTTTCAGAGAAGATGAACATGATATACCAAATTAATAACTTCAGTCCTAAATTCAATTGCAATACACCCTTCATCGTTCCAGTAAGCTTAGAACACAAATACAATAAATTCCAACGAGATTGGATTCCATTTCTTGTGGGATCCTATAACATGAATGAAATTAAATATGTGATCGATGATTGATAGAATTGTATAAAGTTTGGTAGACTAGATTTCGACTTCATGAAATAGTGGTGGAAGTCAAATGAGTTACCTCTATTACTTTAACTCTATTTTCATTCCATTTTCTCAAATTCAAGCTCCAATCAGTCGAAAATTAGTCCTAAATCTATTAACCTAGCTGACCAGCTCCATTTTTCTTTCTTGTCCAATGACTACAAAGTTCGACGAGCAAGTGCAAAGAGTCCTAGGAAAGAACGACCTTTTTTTTTTTGTTTGTGGTTTTAAAATTTACAAATAAAAAACCGATCTTCAACCTAGAGAAGAAAAACCTTGTTTTCATTCTTTAAAAAGATAGGTCAAAATTTTCTTGAATTTCAGCCCCCCGTACACTAAATTCCTTGATCTACCTTTGCCTATAAATGAACAAATTCATGAATTTCAAAATTTACTACAACACGTGGAATGTAATTAGAATCAAGCTTAAGGTGCCATGTATCATAGATATTAGGGGTGAGTATTTTAACCGGAACTGAACCTCCAAAAAAATAAAATTAGGAACCGGAAACGGAATCAAGAACCAACTGGGTTTAGGTCGATTCTTGAACTAGAACCGTAGGTACTCAATTGGAATCGAATTTGTCATTTTTTATGAATTTTTATTTTTTACAATTTATTCACCATAACCCAATGATCTACAATCCAACACTACGATACCAAACACACTAGTCTAACTGTCCAAGATCCAAACAAAAAGTACAAAATTCATCACTCTTAAACTCAAACTCAATTGACACAATTCTAATTACCCAAATCTCAAAATTTTAATTGTTATTTGCTCATATACTCAGTACAAACAATGTCGTCTGTATCGCACTTTCGCTCATCCTCTCTCTTGCTCAACACACAGTGAGACGACAAATGCGAAACTCCTTTGTAACCAAAACGAATCCTCAATTTTGAGAAATAATTTTTTTTTTTCTAACCAAAATTTATGAGTTTATAATTTTGGTGTTTATTCTTCCCGTTAATTTTTATATCTATCATAAATTATTTTTAATAACTAACATACTTTAATGTTAACGGATTTACAAATTTTTAATTTTTTTTCAAAACTTGTCAACTAACGACTTTAAAAAATTTTATGGGTAGAACTGAATCCGAACCCAAATCGACAGTTTCGGTTCGAGTTTGATTATAATAATTACGTGGAACCGAATTGTTCCATTTACGAAATATCGGAACTATAATAGGTGGTTCTGAACATTGAAATACCTTGACAGACCTATCCGACACCCAGGCCTAATATATATACTTCAACTCCTTGGTCGGACTTTGCTAAATATCTTAGACATAAGTAAGGTATTATAACATTGAACCAAACATTTAATTCTTTAAGAGAAGAACAACATAGTAACTTTTCCAACCAAGGTGATGATACGAAGGCTATGGCCTATGGGCGTATATAAGATTCATTTTGAAGTCAAATTTTTTATTTTAAAAATATCCATATCTATTTTAAGTGTTTGGTAAATTTTGAAAAAGAAAGAATATGTAACATTTGACCGTAGATATTGAGAAGTAATAAAAAGGTAGCTTCTCAAATTCTGCTTTTAGTATTTTTAATTATCTATTATTATAATATCAATTTTAACTCCAATGAATACAATTGATTAAGTTATTGTTCTAAATTTGTTAATATTCTACAATAATAAAGTATCATCAACCATTCACGTAAAAAACATTCTTGTACTTTCTTTTTTTCTTGGTCATATCAAATATATTTTCTAATTTTATAAACTTTGAAAATTAATAGATTTAAAAAATTTTTCCCATTCAAATAACTCCATCTCCTCCAAAACCCCAACCCAACTTAACCCAAATCTGATTGGAGTTTAGGGTTGAAACCAAGGCTTGAGACCTTAGACTACTCTTCCTCCAATCGACTTCCTGGCAGTAGAATCTATTCCTTGACTCAGCATGTGCAATCTTCTTCCCCGTCACAAGGTCCTAAAATAACAACCAGTTGAAGTGCATATAACTCTACAATTCAGATCCTTTGTAATCTTTCTTAAAGAACGAGAAATTAGAGACGAGTTCGTATCAGTGCCCTCCATTTTGTTCCACAACTTCTTGAGCCTCTCAATATCACCTTTGCTAAATCCAGACATTTCTAGGTTATTCTCCATCATAGTGGTTTAGTATGTTTTCCAAATTTTGCTGATTGGGTCCGGCCCATCATTCCAGGTTCCCCAATCCCGTTGTTGACAGAAAATGGCTTTCTAGCATCCCTGGTGTATCTTAGGATGTGTAAGTAATCACACCACTGTTTGTCTGTCTACTATATATCGTTTTCCTCTCATCTCCTTTATGGTTTCTATAATTTGAGATTACAAGTGGTCAATTTTGAATAGTGGGCTAGTTTGTTTTTCCAGTCAGTTCTTCCTTTTTTACATTCCTTGTACGCGGCCTTGTCTTAGGCCAAAGCTGCCTCCTCCGCCGGGTGGGGTTGGGTTACGGGAAAGATGTTATTTTGTGGTTGTTAATAATTATGAGACTTTATTTGCAATTTTCTTTTATTTTTTTGTTGTGTTTAGCTTCTTTTTTTTGTTTATTTAAATAGGAGGGCAAATATGTCAAAATATGTGATTAGGGACGTGATTTGTAATTATTTGAAAGAGTGGAGAATTTGGTACTAAAAAAAAAGTTAGAGTAGTTTTGTTACATATTCGAAAAGTTGGAGACTAAAATTGTAAATTACCCTTTGTTTAATCAAATACTCAAGTGTTCATTTTTAAACATACAATAATTTTGCAATAAAAATTTATCAAATACTTAACGTATCGATCCCACAGTTGATTATTCATTCAACACATCTAAAATTGATTATCTTACATCCACAGCAATACCAAACTTAGTGATTGTTTGGTGTAGATTTTAATGGGTTTATAGTTTTTTATTAATTTCTTATGACGTTGAAAGTTATTCTTAAACCTATTACCTTGAGATTTGAAATGTTTTGAAGTATTAATATGGGTTTTAGAATTTTTTACCAAGTTTTTCTTAGACTAATGCTATGTTTGGTGTAGATTTTAATGGGTTTATAGTGTTTTATTTTTTGATTTTTGAAAAAATGACCAAAATGATCCTTTACTTTCTAAAGGAGACACAATAGTTAACTAGAAAATGTGGTCATTTTAATCATTTTCCCCTCCAAAAATCAAAAAATGAAAAACTATAAACCCATTAAAATAGTATAATGGGTTTGATAGAAGAAGAGATTATACTTAAGGTTTGCTAGTGATGATAATAGTATAATACTCGCACGATTTTAAGACAACGTTCTTCGCGACTCTTTTAGATTAGCCATTTTTTACTCTATCCTCTTCAATTTTATGTTAGCTATAATTTAATTGAAAAAATCATAAAAAAATTATTATTACACATATCACCTATTCTCATAGCAATTCCACCACTCTTCCTCAGCCACCCAGGATAGAACCTGCTACCATTTGTATCAAAATCCAACTTCTATACAACAACTTACCATCTCCACCGGTCAACAATTGAGAAACGTGAACATTTGAGGCTTGACGAAGATGCAATATGTTTTAGCATTCCAAACATTTGTTGTGGTGAGATTTGAATATATTTGATGAGGTTGAAAAGTAAATTTTTAGGAGATTTTGAAAAAAATTGGTAAAACGTGTGGTTGAAAAATTAATAAAAATTGTGGGTGCTGAAAAAATGTGGTTAAAAATGAGTTTAAGAAAAAGTTTTAAAAAAAAAATTGGACTAAACATGCTCTTAATTAGATTGTTGATTATATAATTTATCTCCAATTAAATATAGATGTAGACGTAAAATGAATTGCATTTTAATTATTATATATTGATTTATGTATGATATTTATTTCAATTTATTAAATTTTTAGTTTATTGCATTTGTTATAATTTCATAATTTATGTCATTATGTGTCTTTATAAAATCAAAGTAATTTATTAATTGATTTTTAAAAAAATTATAATTTTTCGACAGACAATAATATCGATCGGTAATTATCGACGAATTGTTGACTGTCAGTAATTCAATCCACTAGCCGTCGGTAATTACCAATAGATTTTATTATTCGTTGAAAAATTTACCGACAAGAGTTTTATCCATCGATTTTTTGATAGCACATCTCTGTCGAAATTGGTGAACAACAGAAAAATTCTATCGATGAAACCCTATTTTTTAGTAGTGGTTAAATGGTCAAGAGGAATATTATAATATTCTTTTGAAATGTTGTAAAGGTTAATATATTAAATTAACTTAGCATTCTATTATATGTCATTGTCATTATTTAATAATAAAATTTGAGGAGTTATAATGCTTTAATGAAGTAACATATATTATTATTATTATTAGCTAAATTTGACTTGATTGTAAAAAGAAAATACTTATTTAACATCTTGTTTTAGTTTATGAATTCATAAATATAAAAATTTACTCTAAGTTCATGAATTTGTAAAAGCAAAGTTAAAACGAACTATGCAATGGAGAAACATTCAATGATTGATGTTTGTTAATGTTTATAAACATTTATAAAGTTGGTCAAATATTATTTCTATTCACACATTTCGTATGATCCACAATTTTTGTCAACTTTTTATCTACACATTTCGTAAAACTCACTACTTATAATTTACAATTTTTTTTTTTTACCAAACATGATACACTAAATCTATCCATTTTGGTGGATATCCATCTTCTCCATAATTTTACTCAAAAATGTCTACTCCATCCTATTGTAGGGTTTACTCATTTTTGTCGAGTTTTTGAACTTAAAACATTTTTATCAAGTCATTCTTTTATACATTGAGTGGCCCGAAGAGTTCAAATGGTGCAATCCATTTTGTAGTCAATATACTCTGCACAAATTCACTTTGCAAGACTCTCTTTTGTTCTATTAAAGTTTCTATCTTAAAAAGTTAACTTTATTAACGTGAATAGTTTAAACTCTTATATTTCCCCTTTTTTTCAATTATTAATTATTATTTTCAAATATGAAATTTTACCCTTCACACGCATTACATGTTTCAATTATTTTCTTCGAGCTTAGATATTACGTGAGCGGTGAGCCCATACGTTATAATTAATAACAATCTAAAATGTCATTTTTTTAAAAATAATTATACATGTTTAATACATTAAGGAGCCTAAGTGGATTAGTTATAAATTGATGTGCTTTAAGTGGATTAGTTAGATGTTGATGTCACAAGATATTAAGTTTAAAAAAAAAAAGATTATTGGAAAAGTAAACAAATTCTATTCATTTATTATTCAAATGACGTCGTATTAGATTGAATTGTATCATTAGCTCTAATTTTCATGACATGTGAATTTACAACGATAATTAAATTATTGTATGCCTTTAATCTAACAAAATGCTGCGTTAATTTAAATAAATAAATAAAGAGTGAAACGTCGTAGGTACTAGTTTGCATGCGTGAAAAATATATTAGTAACTTGGCCTAAAAAAATATTAATATTCTTGTGTTGTCTAGTCAAATTAATTAGTTCCAATAATTTTTATTCTAATTTACTGAAATAGTAATTTCACTTAAATCAAGAACGATATAAAATTATGAGCTGTATATACATTTTAAATAATTAACAGTTTAACTTAACCAATTTTTAAAGAATATTTAGTATATTTGACATATTAAATATTTTTTAATTTATTGATTATTATTCAAATCCAATAAACTCAAGTGGGGAGCAGGTATAAGACTGAATATGGAGACAAGTTGTAGGTAGTGACTTGATAACTGTTTCGACCTTTTTGAATTGACTAATCACCAAATTGGTTTACATCTTGTCGATATATTTGGGAGTAATTAGTACAAAACGTTTATATCTTTTAAAGTTATTGTATAAATCGTTCATACCTTCAAAATTTTGGTATTTTCACTATCACCTCCACCTTTTCTTGCGCAAAACGTTATTTTCATTCATTACCATCCAAAAAGCTTCGTTAATTCGGATTTTCAACACGATTCTTACTAATTTCGAAAGGTAGTTTCGTTCAAACACTTTCTTCTCAAATTCTTCCATCTGCAATTTTTTTTAATGGCGATCACAAGTCGTCCCAAACCCTAATTCAACCCAGGACACCAGCAAAGAGAGAGGAAAAGAGGGAGGAAATTCTTCCCATGCCTAATATTATTTAACTTCATCACAACATTATGGAAAAATACACACAGGGTATGTCAGTGAGTATTCGGAAAATGAGTCCTCAACAAAATGAGATCCATTCTAGACTACCCAAATCCTTCACCTATGAAAATAGCCATGTTCAGTTTTTCTTTCCCAAAAAATAAAAATTAAAATTGAAAGTTTTTTACTCACCGGAAGGCTGAGTCGCTACACGGGACAGCATAAATATCGTCTTTTACGAAGAAATCACTGCCGGTGGTGAATGAATACACAAAAAAATGAAGGGAAAATTGGGTGAAAGCTGAAAGGTGAAGAAATCACCTTCTTCAGAGACTGATAGTACAAAATGGCAGTGATTTGATGAGATTTAGAAAATGACAAGAACATGGCGGGATTTGAAATTCTGAGTAGTGATATAGCATATGCACTAATTATGGTGTTCACTGTTCACGTGAGTTTTTTGAATTTTTTAAAAAGTGATCAATGTGGTGATGCCGCGTAGACAATAGACACTATAATTAATGTATATTGTGAGTGCTATATCACTACTCAATATATAATCCAGTAAGTCACAGTGATGATGAATAGGAAAAGATTAATGTGCTGTCTGGCATTGGTGTGTAGCCGCCAGTGAATAAAAAATCCAGTTTTTTTGAATTTTTTAAAAAGTGATTAATGTGGTAATGTCCCATAGACAATAAACACTATAATTAATATATATTGCGGGTGCTATATCACCAGTCAATATGTAGTCCAGTAAGTCACAGTGATGATGAATAGGAAAAGATTAATGTGCTGACTGGCATTGGTGTGTAGCCGCCGTGAATAAAAAATCCAGGGGTGTGAAGTGTGGGTGGGTACACACGCACGCATTTGTATCTATATATTCTCTTGTATTGTGTTTGTTCCAACGAAAACAAGCCATGGCTGCTTTCCTAGTTTCATGGTCCATCGCCACCACCCCTTTGGCTAAGGCATCGCAATTTGTCCTCCATGAAAAGCGAAACAATCGCCTTCTTGTATCATGTGACCAAAATCAGACAGACAGCAAAATAAGTACAGAAAATTCCAATGGGAAATTTGACAGGAGAAATGTACTTCTTGGAATGGGAGGGCTTTACAGTGCAGCCAATCTAGTTTCATCTTCATCCACATTTGCTACTCCGCTAGCAGGTCCTGATTTCACCAAATGCAGTAGGGGCACAAATTTGAACACTTCGCAACCACTAGACGTGGACTGTTGCCCCCCAGTAGCAACAGAAATCATTGATTACAAGCTTCCTCCTGTGACAAAAATGCGATTCCGACCGGCTGCCCATTTGGCCACCGATGAGTACATAGCTAAATACGATAAAGCTGTCGAGCTTATGAAGGCTCTTCCGGCTGATGATCCTCGAAATTTCATGCAACAAGCCAATGTTCATTGCGCTTATTGCAACCTTACTTATGAACAAGTTGGGGACTCAGATTTGAAGATTCAAATTCACAATTCCTGGCACTTCTATCCCTGGCATAGATGGTACTTATATTTTTACGAAAGAATCTTGGGAAAATTGATAGATGATCCCACTTTTGGTTTGCCATTTTGGAATTGGGACAATCCCAAGGGCATGGCCATGCCAGCCATGTTCGTGAAACCTAGTTCATCACTATTTGATGCAAGACGTAACCAAAATCATCTGCCACCGGCTGCCACTGATCTTGCCTACTCCGGAACCCAATCGGTTGATACCACACAAATAGTTTCGAACAACCTGACGGTGATGTACAATGAAATGGTACGCAACGTACAGACACTTGAGGACTTCTACGGAGCAAGATATAATACCGGGACGCAACCAGACCCCGGACCAGGAACAGTGGAGCGTGGATCACACGCTGCGCTTCACGTGTGGGTTGGTGAGGCCACAAGCTCTGGAGAGGACATGGGCAACTTTTACTCCTGCGGTCGAGAGCCTATGTTCTTTAGCCACCATACCAACGTTGATCGACTTTGGACAATATGGCGTGATCTAAGGGGTTCAAAAACAAAGGACTTTATTGACTCGGATTGGTTAGATGCCAGCTATTTATTCTACGATGAGAATGCACAACTTGTACGCGTGAAAGTTTCAGACACACTGGACAACAAAAAAATGGGATACGATTTCCAAAAGGTGGATACCCCGTGGCTGAAGAATAGGCCGGTGGCGCGTGCAAAGAAGTCAAAGGTAGCCACCACCACGGCTGCTCCATCAGTTGACAGTACTATTTTCCCAGCGAAACTAGACAAAGTTGTCAAAGTTTTGGTTCCTAGGCCTAAGAAATCGAGGAGTAAGAAGGATAAGGAAAATGAAGAGGAATTGCTGGTGATTGAAGGGATAGAGGTGGACACTGCAAAATTTGTGAAGTTTGATATATTTGTGAACGATGAAGATGATAATCCGAATACGTTAGACAAGGCAGAGTATGCTGGATGCTTCTCGCAGGTGCCCCATAAGAATTCGACCCGATCAAAGACTAAGATTAGGTTGGGATTGAGTGAACTGTTGGAGGATTTGGATGTTGAAGATGATGAAAAAATATTGGTTTCTTTGGTGCCAAAAGCTGGAGGAGATGACATTACCATTGGTGGTATCAAGATTATTTATGCTTCTTGAGTGCATGTTTAATAGTTAAGAACAATCTTGAGCTATTTTTGGATTAGATGTCGTATGTGTCACTCATATTTTCCTCTTGAAAGAGCTTAATTTGGTGTTAATTATAATTTTAAAGGTGCATTTGCATAAATATTTATGAAAATTGTTATCTCCTTGTTTGTTACAATTTTTGAGTTGAATAATAAAAATTAACTGTATGTTTAGTAGAGTTTAAAATAATTTTTTTTTTCTTAAATTTATTTTTAGCTACATATTCTATGCGATCTATAATTTTTATTAACTTTTCAATCACATATTTTATCAATTTTTTTTTTAAATTTCCAAAAAAATTACTTTTAAGTCTTCTAAAAAATTGCATCTTAGGTACTTCAACTTTATACATATTCAAACTTTGATTCCCCAAATTCTTGATTTTAGTGGCCAAAATAAGTGTAATTTTAGTGGTCAAAATAAGTGTACTTTCAATTAAATCATTGATTTTACACTCGAATTTTCACCTAAGCGAACAAATTAATGATTTAATTTGTAAAGTCAAGGATTTAATTCGAGTGTAAAGTCAAGGATTTAATTGAAAGTACACTTATTTTAACTACTAAAATTACACTTATTTTGGCCACTAAAATCATGGATTTAGGGAGACCAAAGTTTGAAGATGTATAAAGTTGAAGGACCTAAGATGCAATTTTTTAAAGGACTTACTGAAAGATAATTAAAATTTGGAGACCAAAGTGTAAAGATGTAAAAAGTTGAAGGACCTAAGATACAATTTTTGGAGGACTTAGCTAAAAGATAATTGAAAATTTGGGGACCAAATTGTAAAGATGTAAAAGATTAAGGACCTAAGATGTAATTTTTAAAGAACTTAATTAAAACATAGGGACTTTATATAAAATACATGGACTACTATGAAATAAATAAATGCCACATCACTATTTTAAATTAAAAATTTAATAGAGTGACCATTAGTGAAAGAATTTCTAACTTCAGTGACCACTATTAAAACTTTTGAACTTCAGTAACCATTTTGTAGTTTGAAGGTAACTTCAGGGATCGTGAAATTAACCCACTATTTAATAGTGTCTTTTTTATTTTTATATATAACTCAACCAAATATAATTATGATAAATTTGGTTATGCGAATAATGAATTATATTCAAATAATTTTTATCTTTTTATCCACAATGAAACGTGCCACTCATTCATTATAGATTTATACCTATTTAGGCCATCCTGGAAGATCCCAGCGTTCCTTAACATGGTGAGAATCACCCAAAATGGCGGGATCACCTACTTCTTAAACTTTTAAGGCTTTGACTAAATTTGTTGAAAACACTATGATATTTCTGTAGTGCAAAAATCTAAATTAAATTGACTGCAAACAATCGGCTTATATAGCTAATTACAAGAGGATAAAATCAAAATAACCACCCACATTTGAATGACTTAAAAACGTGATAATATACTAATCCTAAACCACTAACCCTTATAGATAAACTTTATCTTATAGATAAGATTTACACTACAACAGAGTTCCCTTTTTACGGCATGCAATATGTGCCGTAAAATAATATTTACGGCGTATACATGAACGCCGTATAAAGCATTGCCGTAAAAACTTACCTCTATTTACGGCATACATTGAATGCCGTAATAATAATAAAAGTGCGCCGTTAATTGACTTGTTACGACATTCTTGTGCACGCCGTAAATACATCTTTATATATGGCACACAATACCTGCCGTAAATGCTTTATCATATGACAAATGAATACTTTTTATGGCTAGCAGTTGTATGCCGTAAAATAAATAAATTTCATAGCATACATTAGATGCCATAAATCTGAGCTTATCATTTTCTTTTATAGCTAAGAATGGTACACCGATATATGGAAAAAAAACATATGCTAAAATTAACAAAATTATATAAATCAACCCATATATATATATATATATATATATATATATATATATATATATATATATATATATATATATATATAATCGTGTTTTCCGAATCCGAAAAAACATAAATATTGAGTAGAGCTCAATACAACTATATGAAATAGTAAAATTTATCTAACTAACTAAGAATATCATTGGCCGAATAAAAAGTTGATACCAACATTCCAAAAGTATATCACTTCCATTCCAAAATAACTAATTAACCTATTACAAAATAATCGATCCATATATCTGCAAGTTTTCTTCTTTGGTAAGTAGTTTAGCTATCCAAAAATAATCAACATCCTGCAAATCACAAAAATAAATAAAATAATCAAACTCATTATTGAATAGTACTTAGCAAAATTTGAAAAAATAAAAAATAAAAAATAAAAAACATTGGATGAAAGAGGCGCAGATCAAACCAAATTAAACTATTAAGACTAAAATGATTCCTAATTAAATAAGCATGAGTCCATGTTCCTTGATTGAGTGAACCAAGGTCAGCAGAAGCATTAATTAAATCCACTAGATTAATAGTTAAAATGTAAGGCTAGATGGAATGTTTTAAATCTGGGAGTTCTAAAACCTGTATGCATATTTTCCATTGTGAGAAACCGATCTTGGGCCATTAATTTATAACAATTATAAATTGACTTCACTCATTGATAACCAAGGCTAAAATTGATAACCAATGCTAACTTTGAAAAAATAAGTATACAACTAGCAATTAAAGTTTTTTTTTATAACAATTATACATTGCAGATTCCCATACAACCTTTGATTCACCCTTCACTAACTTTGTAGATATATTGATAAAAAACTCAATCTCGAGAGTGAAACCAGAAAATTAGGATGACGCAAAAACTCTTAACTTCCTTTCATCACTAGATTTTCATTGTATAAATACCAGTACACATGGAATCGCAAAATAGAATGTATTCAACAACAAATTCATATGAACTTCAATCTATTATTGATATACAACTTTTGCTACCTCAACGTTTCACAATACAAAAAGATAGTTGACATTCTAACTGGGCATTCAAGTATTCTACAGAGTAATACACCTTTTCAAGGCAAAAGTTCAAAATTGTACCTCGCCTGAAGATCATCAACAAAACGAGAAGCAATTCCCAAACCACTCCTCTCCGTCAATATAAAACATTATAATAATCATTGGTTAGCATATATATGTTTTACCCCATTTAGATTCTGCTACTTTAGTACTACTAGAAAATACAGATATATTACATTCTTCTTCTATTGGTATCAATGGCCTCTCATCAGCAATTTCATGCATCAAATATCATGAAAGAAAAACATTTTCATGGTTGACCAGTACTTATCAATTTCACTTCATTTGCTGCGCCTATGATGCAATTTTCTTATCTAAAACAGAACATACTTTTCAAAAGTCCCAGTACATAATGATTCAATGTAAAAATAATACGTATGATGATGGAAATTATATAAAATAGATGTAAAGCATACCTTAGTTGTGATTAAAACTAATCCACTTTGATATACTTAAGTGGCCATGCAATTGTACTTCCTAATGCATCTTCAAGAAGAAAATGCTCACGCATGGGTCGGTATAAGGTGACATTATCAACCACTTCAGTAACCCAAACTCTCCAACATTCATTACCAAGGGGTACATGATGCACTAGATCAGTTGGATTTGTTGATGCGATTTCACCATTTGCAACGACATCATCTTTCCCAAACCAACGTAACAATTTACACTTCTTACTTTGAAGGTTATCTGAACCATTTAGGCCTTTGTCTCTATGCTGTCAAATTTATATCACATTGTAGAATTTATTATTTTGAATATTGTAACAATCTTGAGCTATTTTTGGATTAGATGTCATATGTGTCACTCATATTTTCCTCTTACAAGACCTTAATTTGGTGTTAATTATAATTTTAAAGGTGCATTTGCATAATTAATTATGAAATTTGCTACTTCCTTCCTTGTTACAATTTTATAAGTGAAAGTCAATGTCTGAGTTGAATAATAAAAATTTACTGTATGTTTAGAGAGTTTGAAATAATTTTTTTTTCTTAAACTCATTTTTAACTACATATTCTTTACTGCTTACAATTTTTATTAATTTTTCAATCAAACATTTTACCAATTTTTTTAAAATTTCCTAAAATACTACTTTTAAATACCAAACATACTCTTAAAAGAGTCACTCGAGAGAATTTCTATAATCCAACTATCTTTTTACATATAAGAATTGTGAACTACGACATGCATCATATATGGTCAATGATTAAAAATTATTGATAAATGTTGTCTTATTATATTTGGGCAGAATTTATGTTTGGATATACTTTTATATAATCTAAAAATCAGAAGAAGTTTTATCCTCGAAAACAGGACTATTTTTTTATCCGAATATGATTTCACTAATTCTTTTAAAAGAAGATCTTGCCATTTATAATATAAAACAAATATATATACTTTTGGACATCTATATCTTATGATAATTGTTATCGCTCTCCACCGTTCCACCTTTTTTTTTTTTTTCTATTTTAGTTTTTTTTTATTTAATTAAAAATAAAAATATAATTATCTCTTTTAGGAAAAGTCGACTATTTAATAGTGTCTTTTTTTTACTTTTATATATATAACTGAACCAAATATAATTATGATAAATTTGGTTATGCGAATAATGAATTATATTCAAATAATTTTTATCTTTTTATCCACAAATGAAACGTGCCACTCATTCATTATAGATTTATACCTATTTAGGCCATCCTGGAAGATCCCAGCGCTCCCTAACATGGTGAGAATCACACCAAATGGCTGGATCACCTACTTCCTAAATTTTTAAGGTCTTTGACTAAATCTAAGGTATTTAAAAAAAAAGTTAGAAATTATGTAATTTGTGTTTCTCTATTTTACCCTCGCTTTTGAACGTGAGTTTACTTCTACTTTTCTTCTTCATCTAGTTAAGTGTCATTCTTTTCTCATGACGTTAGACCACATCCAAAGAAGTGGGCAAATTGTGATGGCACTGGTTCATTTCTTTGAATCCTTCAGGTGCGAAGAAACATGTGATACTAATTCGTATATATGGGATACACTGTTTATCTATTATTGATTTTTTTATAAGCTATGTAGAGTTTTTTTATTATTTAATTTTGATCTATGTCGGAATTTTATGGGTAATGATAGTCATATACATTTGCTTCTGATGTTGGATGTCTGTTGAAAGTATGGTTTATGAAAAACTCAGTTATTCAGAATGATTTGTGAAATTATGAAAGTCGTCATGGAATGACAGTAGTCGTTTAAAAAAATCGTTTTGGAACGACTATGCTCGTTTTTAAACAATTATTGTCATTTTTTACGCATTTAAAAATATGGAGAAAAATAATTCGAATGGTCACTAAGGCACTGAGGCTTTTTCCATTCCCTTTGTGTAAATGATACTTAGTAAATAATAATAATTTGAATGGTCATTGAGGCACTAAGACTTTTCACATTTTCTTTGTGTTAATCACTGTTGGTAAATAATAATTTGAATGATCACCGAGGGACTGAGGTTTTTCCCTTCCCGGTGTATTAATAACTATTGATTTACTCTGTTATGTGCTATAAATTCGACGTCTTATGTAATTTTTTTATTATAACTTTCTATTTGGTTTTGTCTTCTGCTCTTTTTCTATAACAATGATGGCACCCAAAGGACCTCTTATCCAACCAAAACCCCAGGGAGCCTCACTTACATTCGCTTATACAGAGGCACTAGAATTATTTCAATGCCACACAATTTGCCCATTTCTCTCATGGAAACTAGCTTGACAATGTGGTAAGAGTGTATTTTGATCTTTTCATCTTGAACCCTCATGTTTCATTGGCCACAGTTAAGGTGTAGTTAGACGAGCGTATATTTGATATCTTTCTTAAGAAGCATGGTCGCTAGTGGAAAGTTCAGGAATACACATCAAACTTTGTTGCATTGTAGAAAGTAGAAGCTTTGCTTGACATGTTTCTTCACCCTTCTGAGTATTTCAATAAAATCTACTCTCACTTTTTGGAGGCCGAGGATATGGAGAAAAATATTGAGCAGTCAGGAAGAGGATTAATAGTCGATATTATGAAATTTATCTTTGTGGCTTGTTTTAATGGTTGGTGTCTAGAAGTTTCTCTGGAATGTTGAGTAGTTGTATTAGTTGTGTTTTAATAGTTGTTTGAAAAAATTTTTGTTAGCTTGTCTAGAATGTTGTTTTGAAGGTTGAGTAGTTCAGATAGTTGCTTGGAAGTTGTATGGATGGATGGATGGATGGATGATTTTGAATAGTTGCATGGAAAGTTATTTTAAGTTTAAATAATTGTGTTGAAAGTTTATTATAAATAAAAAGTTATTTTTGCAAAAAGGTTATTTTTGTTTTTTAAATCTGATCGAATGAATAATTTTTGTTTTTTTTACTGCAAAAACAATAATTTATTATCAGAGTTTCACAATTATGGTCATAGTGAAAACTGAATCATCAATTTATTATCTGAATCATTTGCAAATTTGTTTCGTCAACCTGCATCGCAATAACTACACCATTGGCACATTTAATTCGTAAAGCATCCGACTGCGATCACAACAAAGATATAATAAATTTAAATAAGTAAAACTCCATTGACAAACTGAATGCAAATACACTACTTAATCAACAAACGTTCAAATCCCTCAAGTTCTCACAACCTTCAAAAAAGTTCTGCCCAAAATGACCTAGTACGTTCAGAAAATAACAGTGGATGTGTTTAAAACGACTACTGATATTTTGAAACGACTATATGAGTTAGTGTTGTTGTTTTTAAACTACTTATGTCATTTCAAACGATTATCAATCTGAAATTTACATCTTAACCAACATTTACAACTTCCCAACCTTAATATCTATAGCATTTAAACCAGACAACAACAGGTCAAAATAAAAAACCTAAACACTCCAAAAAATAACTATGTATAGTAAAGTAAAAAAAGTCTTCAAGTGGTAGTTTTAGAAAACGACTAGAGCAGTTATACAACGACGAAGTCGTTCTGGTATATCATCGACACGATCGAGTTAGACATTTCATCGATCGAGTTAAACATGTTCAAGTGGATTACTTAAACAGAACGTATAATGGGGTTCGATCGACGTAGTATACATTTCATCGACACAATTGAGTTAGACAATGGTCATCAGAGCATGTATTAGTTAAACAAAACGTATAATAGGGTACGATCGACGTACGATACATTTCATCGATACAATCGAGTTAGACGGTGGTCATCAAAGAGTGTATTAATTAAATAGAACGTATAATGGAGTACGATCGACATACTATACATTTCATCGACACGATTGAGTTAGTCGATAGTCATCGGAGCGTGGATTAGTTAAACAAAATGTATAATAGGGTACGATTGACATAGTATATATTTTATCAATACGATCAAGTTATTCGATGGTCATCATAGCGTGAATTAATTAAACAGAATGTATAATAGGGTACGATCTACGTAATTTATATTTCATCGACACGATCAAGTTAGTCGATGGTCATCGGAGCATGGATTAGTTAAACAGAACATATAATGGGGTACGATGAACATAATATACATTTCGTCGATACAATTGAGTTAGTCGATGGTAATCGAAGTGTGGATTAGTTAAACAGAACGTATAATGGAATACGATCAACATAATTTATATTTCATTGACACGATCGAGTTAGACGATGGTCATCGGAGAGTGGATTAGTTAAACAGAACATATAATGGGATACGTTCGACATACTATACATTTCATAGACATGATCGAGTTAGTCGATGGTCATCGGAGCATGGATTAGTTAAACAGAACGTATAACAGGGTACGATAGACGTAATATACATTTTATCGATACAATTGAGTTAGTCGATGGTCATCAGAGTGTGGATTAGTTAAACAAAACGTATAATGAGTACGATCAACGTAATTTACATTTCATCAATACGATCGAGTTAGTTGATGGTCATCAAAGTGTGGATTAGTTAAACAGAACGTATAATGGGATACGATCAACATACTTTACATTTCATCGAGACAATTGAGTTAGTCAATGGTCATCATAGCGTGGATTAGTTAAACAGAATGGATAATAGGGTACGATCAACATAATTTACATTTTATCGATACGATCGAGTTAGTCGATGGTCATCAGAACATGGATTAGTTAAATAGAATGTATAATAGAGTACGATTGATATAATTTACAAAGTAACTCGATACGAACAAGTTACTTTGTAATATCCTACCAACAACGTTGAGAGACGTTCATAACTACATATTCATTCTAGATTAATCGACTACAAAAATTCAAAAAGACGATAGACATTTTAAAACATGTTCAATTGTTTGGAGAATCCCTAATAGAGAATGTCTGGAGACATTCAGAATGACTCTAGTCGTACTAGACTAAACATTTGCAGTTGTTTAAAACGACAAATGTTATTTTTTAAAGTTTGCAGCATATTTTCACTCTCTAACAAGGAATGGTCATGCAGTTACAGAACATAACATATGCAATCCAAAGAAAAATAAATAACTTAACAACTTGTAGCAAATATTCGTTTTGTTTATCCACGATAGAAACATAAGTAGTCATTATAAATACAACATGTGCAGTCCACATAAAAATAAATCTCAATTCTTAAAATAAAGAGATTACATTTATATTTGTTGTCCATAGAAAAAGAAGAAAAAAAAAAGGACACTACACTAATCTTCCGCTCTGTTGTCACCGATTGGAATTTGGTGTATACATTTTAGACGGTTGTGTCCCGTTACCTTGCACTTGTTACATTTATACTTCTTGGGAACTCTCTAGTAGATGGTATCATCGTTGTTATCTTATGTCTAGCTTGTAGTCTTGATAGATGTAGTGGTAATGGTGTGTTGTAACATGTGAAGATAGAGCGAAAAGTTGCTCATTTATAAATTGATTGTCTTCGACCACCTCAGGTCCAAAGGTACAGCAGGCAACATCCGAGAATATCTAGTAGGAATATCTAAATTATGATCATCTACATTTATATATATCTCATCGCAATAATTATCTACATTTTGATCAACTTCATTGTCATCGTTGGCTTGCAATCATACATCATTTTCTAGAATTATCTCCAAGTCATCTCAATAGTGCACCACCAAATAGAAGACACTTTAACTTCAATTCATGCAAATAAAAGTCAACATTGCATATGTCCAATAGTTTATCATACAATTCTTTATATAAAATCTCTGTAAAAATTTAAAGTCCATTCACAACATGACTATCACCCCGTTTCTAATTCAACTTTTCTTGATTATCACTAACAAACTCACCAAAATAAAATACAATAATTCATACTACTGAGTCCATTCTTACAATTCATTTTAAATTTTTCATTTTTAATCTAAATAAAAATTTAGTTTTTCAAAAAATTAAAAAAAAAGTGTAATTCAAATGACCTCAACTAGGCTGTAATAGTTCAAATTATGTTTTGTCGTTTAAAACGACCACTGTTGTTCAAAACAACTACAGTGGTTACGACATCCACTGGCCACAACTACTGCAGGCCCGTCCTCAACTCCACCATTTTAACTCAAAAATATTTATTTGAACAGACAAAAGAAAATTTACAAAAATGAATAGAAATTACAAATGCAATGTACATATCAAAGAATGAAAATTAAGAGAATATCTTACGAATGAAGAATTTGCAACAAAATATTTGGCTACCAACTGCAATTCTTTCTCTTAGCCTACCGAAAATGAGGAGAGAAAGCCAATGAATACAGTGGAGAAATTTGGAGAAAGAAAGACTTATGTTTTTTCAATTTTGTAACTAACGTCAATCAGCCTTCTAACATCGTTTGTTTTGATTGTTGTTGAAGGGTTTATGGGTTATTTTGTGTTAAAGGCTTTTCAGTTATTGTAATGATATAGTAAGTGTCGTATAGACATTTTTTTACAGAAGAAGCCTAAAAAAGATATTAAAAATAAATAAGGTCTAAAAAAGATGAGTATGATTTGACTAGGCTCTTTAGAAAATACTCCCCTTAATATGCAAGGACAAGTGTCATGGCTAGAATTGATGACGCAAGCAGCCAACAAGCAGCTTGCAAATAGAAAATCATGCACAATCTTTGATGGTGTTTTGCTTATAAAAAAAAGTGTGTGTGCCAGGTATGTGTATATAATTGGCACCCAAGGGAAAGAGAAACTACCTGGTATTATCATGCAAAGTGAAGTGAATGCGACTGATGATAGGCTGTCACAAAATTGTGATATCCTGTCATAAATCTCGTTGGGGGGTAGAGTTGGACCCGTACCAATTTCTTCTTAATAGATTTTGATACTTTTACATACTATCACACATGTAAAAGAACTGAAGATGTAGATGATTTGTCAAAAAATTTATAGACGAAGTACAACATATTAGACTGAGTATGTTTGTCTAAGATTAAAAATAAATAAAAATTACTTTAAAGCAACTTTTTCATGCTTTAAAAAAAAAATTTATTTTGAAAGTAATTCATATATTATTATTAAAATAAGTAATTTATACGTAAATTTATTTATAAATAAAATTTTTAAACTTAACCAAACACGCTAATACACACTTTAAATAAGTTACAATTGGGATTTGAATGACCTCCATGGTGTTGTTGGTTTATAATAATCTTTTTGTCTTAGAAAATAAAGAAAATCTATGTTATTACAATGTATTTTAGTGTAATTATATTGATACTACATTTTTTTTTTTTACACTTTTTTGTACTAAATGTCTTCAAGCTTTACTTATTATTGTAATGTCTTTATCTTCTTTTTTTTTCTCTTGCATCCTTATAATTAATCTTCCATTAATTATCATTTATGTCCAAACATTCTATTAGCGTGCTTTGAAACGGGGGACAAATATTATGTCATGCTTTTGTAACTAATAGATTTTTTGGACAGAAACGTCATAAGCAACAAGATGTACTAATAAATAAAAAGTTGATAATAAGAATGCGACGAAAAAAAAAAAAAACATTTGGAACATAAGTGTGATAATAAAGAAAGATTGAAGACTTTTAATGCAATTTAAAAGTAGTGCAACAATAAAAATGTAGTGGCAATATAGCTACCCTATACTTTATCATCATTAATAATTTAATGGTAAAAAATTAATGCCATTTTTATCATTTATGGAATTCCATATTTACTTTTATAAACTTTTGAGAGTAAATTAAACCAATCAAAAGTTGGAGAAAAATCATCATCAACAATTTATCTTCATAAATCATTATCTCGTCTTATCTTCTCTTCTACTTGTGTGAATTTTCTTTAGTAGTGAATTTTTTTGATATTAAGAAGTTTAGTTTTTTCGAAGAATTAGTTGTGCTTTCTCTTTTTCGAGATACAGATATGAAGTCTAATCCAAATAACTTCAAAATTTGAACTATCACTTAGAATAAGCAAAATAAAAAATAAAAAAAAAATATGTTGCAAACCATTTCGATTGTTGTAAATGAAAACTAAAAATTAATTTTTTTTTTTTTTTTTAAGAAAAGCCATTAATAATAAATAAAAGACCAATATTTGAGCCCATTAATGTGAAAGGTACAAGTGACAAAAGGTAGAGGTAGGGCAAGGAAATAATATGATAGTTCCTTGGAGTAGTTGGATTTACATTTAAGCTTCACATGCAATGTCTTGTAAACTATATTTGATCCCATCTACTTTTTTGGAATCATTTGCATTTCATGAAATTACTTCTTCCCATAACCTCATTAATGATAATTAATTAGGGTCTAATCATTCATATCTTAAGACCCTTTTGCTTAATCTTATCAAAATTATATGGACATTCAAATTATTTAAAGGTCAAGTTCTTTGCTTGTTAAATGAGTAGACCAATGATTGATGGTACACAATTATTATTTGATAGGTAACATGTAGAATCTCTTAATGGGTCCAAAATCTGGAACTAAAATTTAATCATAATTGATATGGGGCACGTTCATCAATTTTTAACTCAAAGAGTACCAACCAAAATTACATAAAACACCCATATACAAAATTTTAACTTCTTTTATAGTTTTTACAATTTACTTAAATAAACAAACTCTTAATATGTCTTGTAGTGAAATTGACCAATAGAGTCAAACCTTCATTGACTAATTAACACAATTGTCACATGCACAATGATGAATTATTACAACCTTCAACGTGTTCTTTGGACATTTTCACGTTTCTTTGGACATTTTCAAGTAAGACAACATGCAGGACCTAGCATGTTATGGTGGACAATAGTTAAATAGGAGATGGCCCCTCCAACCTATATTAGTTATATGAAAGCCTGAAAAGTTTCTTAATTGAAAAAAGAAAATAATTACTCTTGGCATACATATATTCAATAGGGTAACCAATAAAAAATCAAGATAATGTGTTGAATAATGCTATGTTGCAAATCGATGCTCGATTGTGCTCAAAATCACCTTTAAATTGCTTCGCTCAGAAATATTTAACCCATGTTTGGTCGTGTAGAAATTATTTTTTAAATACTTATATTATAAGTTGTAAATGAATGTACGGATTAAAAATATGTTTGACCAATTGAAATTATAAATTAAGCATTCTCAAATATGAAGTGTCAAAAGAAATAGTTAAAGAATCTATCTTTAAACATAATCAAACATCCTTGTTAAAAAATTGGCATCCAACTTGGGATAGGTGTTAGAGCTTGCTTTTACATATATATTTTATAGTCGCTCACGTTTATTGAGGGGATAATCGGGTGGTGGACTACATGGCATCTAGAGCTCTTAGCATTGTTGCTCTTAGATAGTGGTGGACTGTTTCTCCTTTTTGCTCTCCTTTTATTTTTGATAGTGTTTGTACAGCTAATTCTGAGACGAGCAACGTTATGGAAAAAAGTAATAAACAAAAAAAGGACATATGAATAGTCAATTTTCTTCCATAAAGTTAAAATAACCAGCAAATCCTTCCATCAACAAACATACAACAATCCTCAAACACCAAAAGAGACGCTTTCTTCCTTTTATTTACTGAAGTTTAAAGTAAATTGAAAGGTCAAATGCAGAGCGAGAGAGTTGAGAGAGAAGAAGAAAAATGAAAAAAGAAAAGGAAAAGACAAGAGTAAACAAGAGAAAGATACTGTCGTCCAAGTTGGCTTTCCAAGATTCATTAAATTTTTGAACATATTCACATGTCCACTTCCTACAACTTTGTTAAATTACTTTCTTGTCCTCTTTCCCAAACTATATTCTCTCTTCCAAGTTCCAACAGTCATTTCCCAATGCAGTTACCTTGAATTCAAATTTTCAAATCTCTCTCTCACACTAGAATTCTTGATGGTTATACTGTTTTACTGCCTATTCTCGTGTCCCAAGAAGAACTGTCAATATATATGCACACGCTTATGCATTTATAATTGCCATTCAACGGCTTAAAAGCCAAACTCTTTTTATTTCATTTTTATGCAGGAGATTATAAAGAGTTGTGACTTGCAGAAGAATTGACGGAGGAGAGCACATTCAGGGTAAGACTTTTGTTCTTTTTCTGGGTTTATGGTAATTTAGTTTTAATTTTTAATTTTACTGATAATTCTTATTTTTTTCCCCTTCATGATCTTTCCTTGTAGAATTCTTTCTTCTTCTTCTCCCCCCCCCTCCCCCCCCCCCCCTCCCACCAATGGAGAACTGTATTATCACTGTATTCTTTTTCCTGATGCAAAAGGAAAATTTGTGAAACTTGAAAAACGAATCTCAGTGTATTATACAAATCATACCATTTCTAGATTTTCAGATGCATCTTGTAAATCATTTTGATCTTAATTATGATTTATTTATTTAATCTTTTACATCTTTGTTCAAGACTCGGATTAATGCATATTCTGTGTCTTTTTATAGTATTTTTTATACTGCTATTTTTGTATCTTTTTAAGTTTTAGTAAATGACTCAAAAATTCTTAGTGATCTCTTCAGTTCTTGATTAGTGGAGCAAAGTGCAGGTTTCTGTGAGGAATTGTGAAAAGTAGATCAGTAAATTTTAAATTACCCAATTGTGTTGTGCCTTGTACCAAGCCATGTACACACCTTTTCATAATATTGATTGGTGGTGCAACTAGTGGACTGAAAATTTACTTTTTCTTTTCTCAAGAAAACATGTCTTTTCATTTTCTTACTATTATTTTTCTATCAAAAGATGGAAAACTATAGATTATTTGGCATGGCTATTTTGCACTATATTTTGTTTTCTGAGATCAATGAAACTGAATAATTACCCTATATTGGCAGAGCATTAGAAGTAAGAAGTTACACCTTTTTTGGTGAAGATTTATGCGTTAATGATATATGTAACTTATAAATGCCTAAAGGAAACAGTCAATTTTAATATACTGGTGAATGTTCAATATTCATATTTTTGCTATAGGACCCAAAAAACGAAGAATTGAGCATGTATAATGTATTTGTAATGTAACACAAAACAAGCCTGAATTCTCTCTATACATTTCTAATTAGGACTTCTTGTGTTTGGCATTGAAACAGATGTCTTTCTGCAGATATGTTCATACTAGTTCTCATGTATTTGTTATTTGATATCTTTTCTGATGAATTTTTGAAGTCTTCAATTTGTGATGAATCGATGTTGGAAAGAGTGGAACGCATTTTGGCTAAAGAACCAGCTTTTATGTGGGCTGTTATCGTATAAGTTTGTGCAAAAGTGTATAGCAGCCTTTCTCTAATATATTATTCGAATTACCAATGGAACTACAAAATGTGATGTGTTAGTAACAATTTTGATGCATTATTGCTGTTAAATTCATAATGTACATGCCCTTCTCCCTGTTACATTGTAGGTGTGATGTAAGACACTAAGAGGTGTCTTGATGATAGTGTACTTGGGTAAAAAAAGGAACACATTGATTAGAAGAATCTCAATTTTATCCAAATGGATGAAATGATCCACTTTTATCTTTATAAAATGAATTAAGATTCTTGAAGTAATTTGTCTCTTTGGAAACTGCCGTTCTCTGATTTGATATTCTGTGTTTTCCTACGTTTATCTGATTTTTCTTTGAATTTATGTTTTGCAGATCAAAGGTTGAGTAGCTTCCATCTTTCATTAGTATTTCCATCGATTAGGTTTTCTATAAGTTGATCAAATGCCAAGATCAAGGTAGCCTCACAGTCAGGAATGCTTTCTTGTGCATTAGTGCATGTTATTTTATGTGTTTTGATCAATTCATATTTCTTGAAACAGAGGAACAGAAATGCCTCAAAGGCAATCTCCCCGAGCACCACTTCATCTCAGGACATCGAGCTCTGACTCTGACCCTCCACATCATCGTTCAGCTGATAGGAGCACAAGATTGACAGATGGTCGATCCCCACGAGGTGCTCATTCTGATCCAATGAACCAAAAGAAACTTGGAACCCGCATTGCAGATTTGGAATCTCAGCTTGGCCAAGCACAGGATGAGCTTAAAAGCCTAAAAGACCAATTAGCCTCAGCTGAAGCTGCAAAGAAAGCCGCTCAAGAACAACTTGAGAAGAAATCGAAGAAACAGCAAATGGTCCCTGAGCCAGTGGAAATCCAAGAAAAACACTCCACCCCAGCTCAAGAACAACTCGAGAAGAAATCAAAGAAACAACAAATGGTTCCTGAGCCAGTGGAAATCCAAGAAAAACACTCCACCCCAGTTCGAGAACAACTCGAGAAGAAATCAAAGAAACAGCAAATGGTCCCTGAGCCTGTTCAAATCCAAGAAAAACACTTCACACCAACTGAAAACTTAGCATCAAACAAAGGCGCTGTTGCTGTTGCTGTTGCTGTTTCCGAGGAAAACCAGCAGGAAACTGATGTCTTTGAAGTTCTGGTTGAGAAAGTAACTGTTGAATCCAAGACTGAACTGAGCCTGCCTGCTGATCAAGATGAACTCAAACCAAAAGCTGTCAGCTTATCAACTGAATCAGCAACCATGGCAGAGCCAGAAAAGCCATCATTGAGTGAAGTGGCCTTGAAGAACGATGAGATAAATATGTTAAAGGCCAAATTAGAGGAGAAGGAGAAAGAACTACAAGTGTTTTGCCGAGAAAGTGAAGGTTTAAAGATCGAGATAAATGAGAAGTTGTTGGAACTTTCGTCGGCTCGATCCAAGGGAGAGGAAATGACTTTGAGGTTGAATCAAGCCGAACAAGAGCTTGAAAAGAGCAAAACCAATGTTCTCCAGTTAAATGAGAAGTTAGAAGCTACTGAAAGAGTGAAGCAGGAATTAGAAGCTGAAATGAAGAAGCTTCATATACACACGGAGCAATGGAGAAAAGCAGCTGATGCTGCAGCGTCAGTTCTAGCTGGTGGTGTGGAAATGAATGGCAGAAGGCTATCTGAGAGGTGTGGATCAATGGACAAACACTATGGCAATGTGTTTGAACCTGTTGGCGGTTATGCCGGTTATGTGGGTTCACCGGGGCTGATTGATGACACGGATGATGTTTTCGGAAGCGGGAAGAGGAAAGGTTCTGGCATTAGAATGTTTGGAGACCTGTGGAAAAAGAAGGGCCATAAATAGAAATCTGAAACCTGTTTCTCATTTGATGTTTTGGCTAGGGCAAGAAATGGTTGCTTACCATTTAGTATTTGTTTGTAATTGTTGTAGTACTTTAATCTTCTCTACGAATGGTCTTCATTAGTATTTTGATGCCAAGAACTCAAAGCCATTCAGAATATCATGTACTTGTTAAATGTTGATTTTGTTGTCTTTACTGCATTGTTCATACTTCTTTTAGCAGATTTTGAAATTGTGATAATCAAGCAGCTATTCACATTGCTGCCAATCTGTATTTCATGACCGAACTAAGTATATCAAAATAGATTGTCACTTTATTTGTGAAAAAATTCAACATGGTTTAGTTCAAACATCACATATTCGTTGATATCTTTACTAAACCACTAACCAACAAGAAATTTCAATGACTACTTGGCAAGTTGGACATGATTGACATTCATGCGCCAACTTGATGTGGAGTATTGCACAAGAAAAATTGAAGGAAAGTGAAGAAGTAATTTTTGGATCTTAGTTAGCCACAATCACGACTTGCTCTTTATTCCTGCCACAATTTCTCCCTTCCATTATTTCTTGCTTTTGTACAGCAGTAGCATCAGCTTTGCCTAATTTAGTTTCTAAATCCTTTAAACCAATATCTCCAAAATATAATCTTGATCATCTCTTCAAATGTACTTCCTCGCCTTGTGATTAAGTTATAAAATATAAAGTACAAAACTGGAGAATTTTCAAGAGGGGTTGTCTCGGAGAACAAGTTCACCTTCCAAATTAATATTGGAAGCCCCTATCAAAACTCGAGTCTTGTTTTTGGGTATGGAAAAATAATCAAGGCCCTTTTGGTGGGGCACCTATTAGCGGGATATTTGTGATGAATAAAGTGGCAAGTGAGGACGAGCAATGCAACGATTCTCTTACTATTTACAAAACATGAATCGCTCCGGCGTCATACATTCCTATCTAAATTTGGTTAAAGAGCCATTATAAGAGGATAAAATGTTGAAAAGCAAAGAGGGGAAGGGAATCCTTTTGCAAGCAATTTTTGCCAAATTGAGAATGTAGGGGGAAAGGTCACGATTCAACAACAATTCCACGAAAAAGAAATTCCGTTGCCGGGACTTGAACCCGGGTCTCTCGGGTGAGAGCCGAGTATCCTAACCAACTAGACTACAACGGATTTATACTATTGGTGTTACTTTAATAATCTTTTACTCATTTTGTTTGGCTCACACACATTTTCAAACTTTTTAAAGTTGACATTTTTGTTATAGTTAAAAATAACGTGGTTCTATATATGAGAAACTAGAAAATTCTTTCAAACTTTTGTTCCACCAATTAATAATTCATAACCGAAAAATGTACGTCGTGGTTAAAGATTGGAAAATTCACATTTTTTTTTTTACTTTGATTCACACTTCACACAAGATTAGAGAGAGTAGTAGTATTCTACATGCCTAAAAAATCCGTTCTCATCCTCAATCTCCTATAGAAATTGTAGACAAATTGTACACCCTAGTGACCTTTTTTACAATGGATTTATAAAGTGAAAATATCATCTTTATATGGTGGATGCATAATCCATCCAGAAACGTTTTTAGACTTGACATTTTTTTGAGTAAACATGTTATTCCTGTCAGATACATTCTATTATCTCTCTTCTCATCTTTTGATTAATTTTGTTTGGAACGAAATAACAGCAAACATCGAGGTATTAAAATGGACTCAAACCATATATATAATTCGGGGAGTCTAGAACATGGTTCACTTAATTTTTTTGGGTGGCTGTTGAAATATGATCATCGGCTTGGTGATTGTGATATGGCAAATACTTTTCAATGTGCTTTGAAAAAACCAACTCCTATAAAGCCTATTGTTGTTTGGTGGGTCTTGGAACATTTAGCTGTCAATGTAGACAATTTATAACATCTAATATTGCAAAATTATCGAGAGGATAACAAAATAGTTGATTGGCTAGCTAATAAAGACGTGCGAAAGAAAAAAAAAAAAAAAACATGGGTTGATCTCTTATTTATAGTGGGTAGGAGATATAATGCCTACTTATGATGTGTCAATACGTTATTTTGTGATAAGAAACATAGATTGATCTCCTATCTATGGTGGATAGTAGATTTTCTAAAGGAACTTCAAGAATTTGAGATAAGAAACATATCCCATGTTCGAACTTATTCAGGTTAATCTATTAGTTTCTTTCAAATTTATGTTAGTATTTCTAAATTTACAATTTTTTGTGATATTATTTCTATTTGTGCTCTAGTTGTATTTTTTTGAGGTAATGTTTATGTATGCTTCTCACTTGTATTCTATTTTATTTTTCTATCAATAAAACAGGGTCAATCCATCTAAACTTTTTCATTGAGTTTAGATGGAGATCTAAAAATTTCGTCTAAACTTTGATAATTTTTATTTGGGAAAAAAAAAACCTATTGTAAATATTAAAAAAAACAAAATTATATGTACGAGACTTTATTTTTACTTTTTAAATAATTTTCTACCAACAAAGATACCTTACTTACGCTTGGTTAACGTTAATCAGAAGTGCACCAGACCTTTTTGTACTCCAGCATTTTTTGTGTCCAAACTTTCTCTAAAGCTAACGGTTACGGGATGAGTCTATATTAGATATCTCAAATATATGTCTATTTAATTGTCACTCTAATAAAAACTTTATACATTATTAAATAACTAAATAAATAGATTATTACAAATAATATTTAATGCATCATACTTGCTGTTATTGCACAGTCTGTATTGTCCTAAAGTTACCCTGGCATCCAGCCCTAAAATGACTTCCACCAGTCTGTATTGCACAGAATCGAGCAGGGTAGACTAATGAGCCGTAGAAGCCAATTGGTCCACATGGCTAGTCTATGGTGCACTCGGTTCGAAGTCTCAGTTCTTTGACTCTCTTGTCAATGGTCATATTTTAACTGTAAAGTCACTATTTCTGTTTCACGTGCATTACATACTCGATTTCTCGAAGGATGTCGCAGGTTGAGAAGCACACTGATTTCATAAAACTTTAAGCTCTAATTGTTAAATATATGGAAACCATGTGCTATGATATATCTCTAACTACCTAACAAAAAGCTAATCAATTTTTATTTATTTAATTGTTTCTCCAAATATGCATGTACATGTTTAGTTAAACATAGACGTAAAGATGACGGTAAGAAACCCTTTAACCACAGGGGATTTTAATGCCCTAATCCCTGTTTATGATGCTCTGTTTCCCATTTAATATTTTAAAAAAAATTATAGTTATGTAAATAACTAGCGGATGGTTCGGGCGACAACCATGTTTATGTTCCCGTGCAGCCCAATACAAGAGATTTTGCCTCCACCACGCTTCACTCCACTTCGATAATTTGACTAACCAGGGATTCCATGTTCAATTAGGGACATGGCACACCAATATTGGGGGTGGGCTGAATTTTTTACCATCACTATATAAAAGTTAATAAAGTTTAGAGTTAAGAGTTAGTTTTCATAAAAGTAAATTTTAAAATTATATATATTTACGAAAACATAAAAAGTTCGAAAGTAGCTTTTGCTTTTTGAAAAAAAAAAAAAAAAATTAGCTAAACATGTTATAAGGTTGATTGGAGCAATTAGGATATTTGATTAATGACTTTGAGTTGTAAGATACAAACTCCATTGCATTTAGTTGTACCAAGTCAAAAGTAGGATTCAAAATTTCACTTTGTTATTACTACATGCACTTGCTATTACTTGAGGACATGAATCTAAATACTACTTAACAAAGTATTGACAATTGATATGTCAAAATATGTTATGTTTTATTATTAAATTATTAATTCATTGTCACATAAATAATGTCAATAACAAATTATTTTTTAATAAAAATATTGAAAAAACTTTTGACGGGATTCAACTTGGGTGACCACTGTGATAAGGTGGGAATATTTTAGAATTTTATTGCTTTTTAAGATGCAAATGTTTTCTTCAAATTTGGAGACTTTCAAGACGAAATTGAGAGTTAAAGTTAGTTTGTAACGAATATCATTTCTTTTGATAAGAAAAAAGTCCCGAAGGTGAAGTCTCCCACCTGTGTCAAAGGTTTCTTGACCAGGCGGGTTGTAAATCGAGGAATGTGCACGAGTGACAGAAACTTGAGGAAGAGAGCCAACATGCCAACCTCCATGACAGACCCTACAATATTTCAGTAAAAATCTGCCTCACACGAATATCATTTCTTGTGCTTGACTTTTTGTGGTTTAGGCAAAAAATATTCTTCTTTACCACTTGAATTCTTCTAATTGTGGATATTTATAGGTAGTGAGAATACTAAATAATAAACAATTACTAGGTGTAAAACTTGTGTCATAGTATGAGAAAGAAAGACAAAACAAAGCAAAAGAAAATACAATTTAACTTTACCATCTTTGGAAAAAAAAAACACCTATAAATGAGTATTTTTATATCTCATTTTGTCAACAAGATAAGAGACCTATATGGAACCATTATGAGGCTGCAATTTTCTCGAATAGGCCCAATCTGTTATCGGCCAGTCTTGACTTGTATGCAGATTTTTTGTACTCGTACCATGTAAACTCCTTGTACAAACTGTCTTCTCCTTTCATTAATGAAGGCAATGGAGCTATTTTTTCACTCAAAGGTGGTCCTCCAAAATAAATCATCGAAAGCCTCGGTTTTGAGTTGTTGGCGATGACCCTGTGCCTTATGCTCTTAAACCTCCCATTAGTCATAACCTGTTGAAAATATCCATCGAAAGTAAAAAATACGAACATGGTAAAAAATAGAAAACCGTGAAAAGAAAAGGGAAAACAACGTGAGCTAATAGGTGATAGGGACTTCGAAAGCCTTGTGTTCATGGAATCTATCAAGATTCATTTAATCATTTATCGACCAATAGGGGTCCATTCATTATAAATAAAACGAGTGGAATAATTTTCAAACCTAATAAAATTCACATCAATCAATGTGAACTTTAGGTGAAAAATCTATTCAGTAGACGTAGACACGTATCACATATCAAAGTACTATTATCATTGTACCTGCAATGAGTCACCAACATTAATGAAGAATGAATTCTGATCAGGTGGGATGGAAATCCAATTCCCATCTTTCAATGAGATTTGAAGGCCAGAAATGTTGTTGGATCTCAAAACTGAAATGATTTGAGGATCGGTGTGTTCACCAAATCCAATTAAATTCCTTTCATTCAATTCTTGATGATGCTCGGGGCATGGAGGGTAATGATTGAGCCTAAAAAGAGAGTCACTCTCTTCATCCATCAAAAGTTTACTGAAAACATTCCTTGGTTGAATCTTCAATCCATCAGCAAGCATTTCAAGAATCTCATAAGCCATTTTCTTGACTGCTGACACATAATCATTCACAGCACAACTGCAAAAAACACAAGAAAGTCTATCAGATAAAGAATTTTAGGGGAACGTCACGTGTAAGGAGTTTTTTATTTGACTCTGTTTTTATAACATACCGGAATTTCTCTGCAGCTTCACCGAAAATGGATGAAAACTTGTGGTAATTTGATTTGGAACTGGTTGTTAAGAGAATGTATTCGACCCAACCCACGTCGCCATTGAGGCCAATTTTCTTGTTTCCATAGCCAAAAGGGTCAAGAGGGCCTGCTTTTTCTTTCTCAGAGAGTGGCAGGGAGAAAAATTTAATGGCTTCTGATTCTAACCTGGTTATGAATTCAGTTGGGACGCCATGATTAATAAGTTTGAAGAATCCAAATTCTTCGCAGGCTTTAACGATGAGGTTTTTCGAGTCGGGTTTGGAGAGGTCTATTAATGGGACTTCGGGGAACAATGTGGTGGCTGCAGAGAGCTGCTCCATTGCTGGTTTGGATAAGACCACCATTGCTATGTCAATACAGAGCTGTATTTGTGTGAGCTGTTTTCCTTTTATACACTAACGTAACACCTGTCTTCATAACACTTCTTGCCTCTATTTATAGTGTTTTTTTTAGAGCGAGAGAGAGTTAGTGTGTGTGTTATTTCTAGAGAGAGATAGATAGAGTGTGTGAACAAGATTAATAATCATGGTTGACTAAGAATATTAACTGACAGTAAGCAAATTATGTTCGAGGCTGACTTGGTCGTGATGCAAATCTTAATCTTTAAAGGAAAAATGTCAGATGTATGTATGAATTGAAATATATTGACAAAGTGCATTAACTCACGTGACATTTATTCTTTATATAATATTCTTGTTTCTACTTTTAGAATTGTGCTATTCTTAGTCAAAAAAAGTTAATTTTAGAGCATGTCGGTAGTTATTTTTCTTAAAAAATTCTATTTTTTTCTCGATAATTTTTTATTTTCAATTTTTTTACACTACAAAAAAGTTTAAAAAGTAAAAATTGTAACAAAAAACTACACCGAACATATCCTTAAATTTGATATTTAACATGGTATCGAGTAGATAATGTTACACCGTCATTCATTTATGAAAATTGTATATGTATCAAACATTGATAAAAATAATGAATCTTTTTTGCTTGTTCATTCGATGGTAGCTAACACCAACCAATGGATTGACAAATGTCCAGCTTTAAAAATATATTTTCTATTTTTAAAAAATAAAAAATAAAAAAATAATTGTGTATAGCCTACTTTAGATGAGTTACGAAGTTGTTGTACATGAGCCAAGATTTGAGTAGCAAAGCATTAAACACAGGAAATCAATTAATGAGTCTGTTAGAAAGTTGTATCTTTCTCCAAAAATACCAAAACTGGAGTGGATTTTATTGCAGGGAATGACGCATTTATAAAACCTACCTTTTCGAGCCCTAAACAAGTGTGTGTGTGTGTGTGTTTTGTTTTTTTCCTTCTAATTTTCTTTGGAAATAAAAGTTCAAGCTAGCCACGTACCATATCTTACTTCCATATGTTTAAACATACTTTAATACTTAGAAAATATTTTAAATTTAAATACACAATCCACCTTAAATTGATGATGCTTTGATTTTTGGGCTCCATATAGATACATTATAGTAAATTTGGGGCCATGCATGTACAACAAAGTTGAAAGATGATAATAGTTTCAATTGTTTCGTTTGTAAAGATTTTTGTAGATTATAAGTAATGAGTTTTATAAAATGTGTGGATAAAAAGTAGAAAAAAGTTGGGAATCCTATGAAATATATGGATGAAAATAATATTTCACCGAATTATAAATATTTATAAGTACACATAAACATATTCTTAGACTTAAGGTGAAAGACGAATTAGAAGTTAAATTTTTGAAGAAAAAAATATTGCAATACTTAAAATATGTGGAAGTATCAATATAATTTCATGGGAAATTGGTGCAAATGATTCCTCACCTTTGTCATCAATGTGGAAATGCTCTCAAACGTTTGGTTTTTGGCAAATAAGTCCATAATCTATGCGTTTTGGTGCGTAATAGTCCTTATTTGATAAAAAGACAAATATGCCATTAATTTTAATTAGAAAAAAATGTAATTGGATTTTTAACATTTGTAAAAAGTGAAAATAAATCCATTACTTTTATTTTTTTATAATAATTAAAAGAAACTAACGATTTTTTTTTTTAAATTAACACTTTATTGATTAAATTGATAATATACTAAATTGTTTTGTATATTTTACGAACTATATAAAATAACTAAAATTTAAGCTTATAATTATTAACAAATATGTTAAATAAAATTATTTATTATTATTATATTATTTAAAATTTAAAATTTTATTTTATCGTTACAATATAAAAAGAAAAATAACTTATTCACAAACTTGATGCTCAAATACTTTTATTTAATTCAGCTATTCGTTTATTAACTACAAATACTAGAGCTCTAATTGTATTCTTCATAATTTAATTATCTTTTTATTATCATTCAAAAATAAAGAACACATAATGTGTAAATTAATTATTATTATTATTTTTATGTTAAAGGAAAATATAATAAGGTTGATTCAATGTCATAAAAATATATATGTCATTTTGTTATTTATTTAACTTGATTTTTTTTCAAAATTTTCACATCAGATACAAATTACATATACTTAAAGTACAATAATTTTACATTTTTCTCTTATGAAAAATTTAATTGACACGATTATAGTGATATATTTAATATGTTAAATTAAATATTATTTAATAAATATACCGAACTTATTTGCACCTTAATAGTTAGGAATCCAATTATAATTTTCTCTAATTAAAACTAAGGGCATATTTATCTTTTTCATCAAATAAGGACCAATTGCACATCAAAATACATAGGTTATGGATTATTTTCGAACTAAAAACAAGTTCGGCCACTCACGACAAGGTTGACCAATTTTACTAGTATGATCAAATTTGACAAAATTTTATAGAATTTTAATATGTCGTTACATGATCTCTTGTATTTGGAGTAGCTAGAAGGTTTATATAGGAGACTAAGCATTAATAGAGTCGTGTACACGTCGTCAAGATTTAAGGCAAGAGAGAACACAATTTTACCCTTGTGTGTCGAACATAATTCCCTCTTTATCTTGGATTTTGAGTAGCATGGATCAACTTGAATGATGTCATTGCCACTCAAATAAATTTCAAATCACCCAAAACTTGTTGCACAGTTGCATGTCCATTATACATGGCATAGACGTTGGCACGAAGCTATTATCTCATTGTTGGTCCCCCATCTATATATGTTGGCATAGGAGTTGGTACAAAGCTAGCATGCACTCTGACATTTTTCCCCACTCAATGTGTCAATGTCCTCATTAACATGGTGTCAATTTCACATAGTCGATATTCACCTGGGCACCATTGAGTGTGACCAATATGAGTCGTGCCTTCCCAAACCCACTTTAAAATAGGGTGATACGGCTAACTCGCTGATACTAGGTGACTAGGTCTTCGAACCAACTCCTGTCCTATTGGTAAAATAACATGTATCTGATCACTTGGTTGCCTAGTCCAATGCTCCAACACTCTGCCAAACTCAAGGGTCTTTATGACCGCATTCAAGGTGAGAAGCCTCTTAGCATTCAAGGAATTCCCCTACTGTTTCTATATATGAGTTAGAACTTCTAATTAAGATGGTTTAACATGGTATCAAAGAGGATAAAATACTTTAAGTTCAAAATTTGCTCCAATTTATTTATGAAAATTATTCACGTATTTTTCATTTGATAAAAATAAATCTCGTATGTATGTGAGCGGACATATTGCAAACCAATTTTAAGTAAATAACTATGTTTAATTTTTAACAGTTTAAACTTATAGATGAAATGATTCAATAAATATACAACAGTTACTACACTCGAACGATGGCTCAAAGCGCACTCTGTAACATTCACTACGTCTATTCATTAAAGCTCTGGTACCACGTGCAGTAGCTCTCGCATTGAAAGTGAGGCACATTAAATAATGTGCTATTCTTGTTTTTGTTTTCTTATTTTGCATTATTAGTTGTTCTTACTCAATAACAATTTATATATTTGTTAAATACAACAAGCAGCTTGTTCACTTATAAGTAAATAAAAAATAATTTATTTTTTAAGTAAAGTGGGTCTTATATAAATAAGCAAAACGTTATATAAATTTCAACAATAAAATAAGTTTAATGCCTTTAGTAATTAATTAGCATAATGAACTATCAGCTTAATTTAAAAATCCCTTAATTACGCGGACATATTCCTTGTCCGATAGTAATCACTAATTTTACCAAGAATTACATGTTTTGAAAAAATATTACTACGTCAATAGAAACCTCCTCTTTATGTTAAAATAAATATAAATTTTTTTATTTTATCCTTATTATTAAAATAATTTGGATTTTAGTTTTATTTCAGATAATTAAATTGTCTTTTAGTTTGAAGAAAGCTCATTTTTTTAAACTTTATTATGATTTTATAAAGAAATATAGTTTAAATATGTTTTAATAATAAAGATAATATAGAAGGATAAATTTTGTTTTTGAATGATTAGAGAAAATCTTTTAATAAAAACAAACCACAAGAGAAATTTCAATGATTTTGAATACACATGGAATGCATTTAATAATGTTTCAAAAATTAAAAATATTATTTAAGAATATGTTTGAATTTGTTTAAAATTTGATTAAAAAATTAAATCAAATTTAACAATTAATTTTAATTAATTATACATTTCATAGAATGTATAATTTATATTAATTTTTTAACTATACATTTTATTTCAAGATTTAAAAAAAAAAAAAAAAAATTGAACGGACATTAAATAATTAAAAATAAAAAGTTACTAACGGTCAATGTATAAAAATCATTAGAATTTTGACAGGAAGAGGAAGTATGGTTTTCTGTCAATGCTGAACTCTTGGAACACGAATACACGTGTTAAAAGGCAGTCCTCCCACTCTTGTCGACGTGTCAACATTTGATGACACTTGATGAACGGTGGCTATTATTATCGTGGTTTCCATATCGGCAATTTGCACTGCTATTTGTTGCGGTTGGCCATGCCAAATAATTATGGAATTTCAACGACCAGTTGTGGTTGGCCCAACCCCATCACATCCTATCATGGTTCACTACTCTTCGATGAGTCGAATTGTTTGGTACAGTATAATTAATAAAATTTTAATTAATATATATTTTATTCAACACCATTCAATTAAAATTGTAATTATTTTGTTTACTCTTCAGGTCAAGTCTCGGTAATATTTATATATAACAATAAAAAATTGTAATTCAATATGATATTAGAATAAACATATGTTTTTAGTCCAAGTTGTACGTACTTCCAGTATCTATACAAATTGTGCACACACACACAAGGATAAGATATAAATTTAATATGTAAGTGAAGTATGTGGTATAAATAAGCGTATAGTTTTTTCGAGATTTATATTAAATAATTTGACGCGTTTTGATATTATATATATATTATAATAAAATTGAATTGAAAAGAAGAAAGTTGACCAGAAAATGATTGATAGTAAAGTTGCTTCTGGTCCCAATTCATGAATGTGATCAATAATTGATTTCGTAGGTGTATGTAACGAAAACAACTCCTCAAAATGGCATCCCTTCCTTGCTACAGTATGGGAATTGCTTCAAAAAGTACCACCTTTATTCAAGCCTACTCTCAATATTCTTTATAGAATAGTGATCTAATGTTTTCAGTGAGCATTGTTATAATGTCTATCGAGACTTAACAATGTCCACCGAGAGCATTAGATCATCACTCATTCTTTAAAAAAAACCAACATAATAATTTTACTATTGATAGTCTTTTATTTGAATTTTATGAAATTAAGAACCCTGTTGATTCATATTACTAGCTAGTTGTGTAATGATTTTACAGTAAATTTCATCAATTTGTGGTATCAATGCTTAAATTTAAAAATTCCCATAAAAGAGTTAGCGGCAAAATATCATTGAAACCGACACGATATATATGTTATAAAAGCAATATCAAGATTTCAATAATTTTTTTGTTTAATTAATTAATAAAGTCCATTTGGACCCAATTGAAAGAAATAACTATTGGTTAATTAAATAATATCCTAGCAATTATTAGAAGAGAAGATTCCCGAATAAGTGATACAAAATAATTTGGGAGGTCACTAGAACTTGTCTATAATAGTGAAATGACTTCAAACTGTCATAAAATTTTGATCCTATGTGGGGAAATGTTTATATGACATGAGAGCTGTTATATACTTATATCGGTTTTGTTCTAATGTTCATAGTGGGCAATGTTATACTACCCACCGAGACACTTGTCCAACAAGTGTTGGATGAGTGTAGGATGAGTGTAAAGATCCCCTTTACACTCATTCAACACTTGTTGGACAAGTGTTCCGGTGGACATTATAACATTGTCCACCGTGAGCATTAGAACCGGAGTGATACTTATATATAGTACTAAAAATGTGGTTGATGAAGAACAACGAATAAGATTTTATACATGTTGGTCCACGTACATATATAAAGAATTGAACATGTCCTTCATGACAAGTATGCTTCATGTTTTGCCATTTATAGAAGCTGTGTAAATAATTTTGTTTTAATGAGTTAAATTTTATTCTGATTATAACTAAACATAAGATACGAGATAAGACTTTATCGATTTTAACCATATCACAATACCAGTTATACTTATAGAATTCTAAAAAGCATAAACTCTAATCCCATGAAGGTAGCATTCAAACGAGCTCAGTCGAGTATAGGAAAAATCTCGATAATATTTATTTAAAATTATACATTTGAAGAATCTTTAAATAAGAAATTAATTAAAAATATAAATAAATAAATTAGTAAAGTAAATGAAATATTCATATAGTACGGGTACATGAACATAAAGAGAGAACGTTTTCCTTATGATAAAGCATCAACTGTAATTTGCTGAAATATTCAGAAATAAAATGATATATGTCAAGAAAATACTGAATAATCAATGGCGGCGCCTGACCTTATCACAATCACTAAATTCGGAATCACTTTCAACAACCACAATCTCAACGTCTTCATTGCAGTGTGTAATTGGGACCGTTGGATTAACATCACATAAATTAGTTATTTATGATGATGAATTCTAATTATTTTAAAGTATTAAATAAGAGTACAACAACTTTTTTAGATTTAAAATAAATGTAAGTGTTTTTTGAAATTATCTCTGTAACGTATTTTTTTTTTAAATAAATATATTTAATCTTTTCCGGTGTTACTTTAAAAACTCATAAACTGTAAATATTCTCTGTTGTGTATTGTCACAAAATTAATTACTTATTTTCACTAATCAACTGATTGAATATTAACATATATTCATAAATATATATCATATGTCAATTAATTTTATTATGAAAAAATTTCATAGAAAAAAAAAATCCTTTTTCGTTATTACTAAATATCCTCTTCTCATATACGTATGGCACACGTTTAGCATACACCACTACCACGTGTTCGATACACGTGGCCTTATGTCCAATATAATTAATTTTTATTACATTAGTTGAGGATAAATTATAATTCTTATAATTTATTTCAATTTTTATTTTGAAGTTACTATGGAACCTTGTGGGACCCAATTATACTAAAATCCAATAAATTAATCTTGACTCGGTCAACTCTTGATCGATCGATCTAATTTAATAATCTCATTATATTCCACCAAAATAATGATATTGCACTCTCTAGTTAATTGAAATTACTGAAAATGTATAATCAATATTTATATCACCTGGCTTCTCATTGTTATGTATGCCTCTGTCGACTATTTTAAATATTCGGAACAATATTAAAATGGCAAAAATACTATTTTCCAAAAATACACAAAATCATTAATTTTTACTTTTTATCTAACAATTTTGTGTGATCAGATCATAATATTAATTCAACAATCAATGCTCAAATTTAACTATCCACTAGAAAATCCTTTGAGGTTATGATCGTGTCTATTAAATAGGTGGCGGATTCCATATTGCAAAATATACGTTCCCCGTTATTTCACTTAAATTCCTTAAGCACTGAGATATTGACCAATAATTTGATCTTACTCATTCATACCTCAAAGAATTTTAATTTAGTAATCGAAGTCCATTAATCGATTAGAATTAAGGTCATAGGTACGACAATCAAGTGAAATTAATTTCATTTGGTCAATATCACAAATTAATTTTCATATAGTCCAGTCCAATTCATTTAAAATAGATTCTCACTCTTATTACAAAAATCAAAGATGAATTTTAATAAAATTGAGACGATCTTATCAAAATAAAGTATTCGTCTTTATTTACTGACCATTGACTAATCGAGTTACATATCGAATCTTTTGTTGCTTAATAATTTAATTAAGTACTCGATTGATAATATCAAAATAATCTATTAAAAATGTAAGCTCAAATCAATTAATATTTTATTTTAAATATTGTGAATACAAATAAATTTACTCGACTGAAGAATACTATATAACATGAGAACATGGTCGATTTTTTTTGTTTTTTTCCTTCAATTCCATTTGAGATTGGAACATCTCGACAAATCGAATTCAAGATATTAACCCAAAAATTTTATATATGAAAAAAAATCAAGAGTGTAATATTAGTGGTAAATAGAGTGTCTTTTGTATAATTATTGAATGTCTTGTATTACATAGTAAAGTTTAAAATGAAATTAACAATTGATGAAGATGTGATAATTCTTGTTGATAAAACATCTTTTATTATAGTGAGTAAGATTTTGTGATAATACATTTATATCCGTAACATTTATGAATTTCATAAAATAAAATAAATTTTTTTTTTTTTTTTTTTTTTAAAAGACTTGTTTAGATGTTCAACTAGGATTTAAAGTAGCAAAATCTCTAATGTGACACTCGTGGATATCCACGTTCCAAATGGATCAAAAAGTCTAAAGTTTGATTAGAAATCTAAGTTGAAACTTGAAAGTGTCCATCCGTTGAATTTTCTTTAGAGCATCTTCATTGTATTCCATGGAGTACTATTTAAGTGACATTAATATTGATAGACTTTCACTTTAGATGACATTGATGTCTAATAAATTGACATTCAAGTTCAAATTTAGTCTTTAATATATTCTATGGATTGCTATCTAGGTGAATTTTATTATCAAAATAAATACTAAATTACATTTAAATATACAGAAAAATTTTAAATCTATATTAAAAATTTAAATATTGTTGAATCAGTATATTTAATGGAGCGTCTGAAACTAAATGAAGTGTCAGATATTGTCTACCTTTTCTTTTTTTTTTGGGCCACGTCAGCTACACAAAGTGCCTGACATCTTACATTGGAAATAGGAGAAGAAATTTTTCAGATATTGTTTGTTTACTTCCGTAGCAGATTTTTTTTATTTTTTTTATTTTTAAAACAATTCATATTTGCATCGGAGTTTTATACCATTACGCTCACGAGTAGAATTTTAGCTTGAGCCTACCCTTCCCAGTCTTATATTAAGGATTCACTTTCCACGTTTTTGTGAAACTAAAAAGATTTCGAGGATAAGAAGTTGTGTCAAATCTTCAATCATTCTGATTCAACCTCTTTTTGCTGGCAAAGATTTTATTTTCTACTCCATTCTCATCCAATATAACATGCCAAGAAAAGGTTGAAAAGTTGTTCTTTTCATTTTGCCCACACCAACATGACAATGAATCTACCCTAAAGGGTTGAAAATGGTTACCGACACATCTAAAATCTTAAAATTTTCAATTATGTGGTTTAAACGTAGTAAGAGAATAAATAAAAGTATTAAAACTTAAGATTCTATCATAAAATGTCAATCTTTTTAAGAAAGTCCGAATTTTTATACGTTGGTTAGTATTTTTATATTTAATCAATATAGGATTTTAATTTTCAACATGTCCCGCAAGATAGTATCGTTTGAATATACCACTATAAAATTTTGAATGTTCTTTTGAATTTTAAGTGTTATACTTAATCGATGTGGATTTTTATATTTAACAAAAATATCTTAAGTTCAAATCCAATAGTCATTCTTTTATGAAAATTTGAAAAGTCATACATTAAAAAAGACGTGTTAAGACATAACTAGTAACTAGAAATGTATAAAGTTTTCCCCTTTAAAGGAAATGGAATAGGAGATTAGGAATATAGAAAAGAAAAAGTGAAAAGTGAATTGAATTTGGGATGAGTATCTTATCCAAATGTATTAATCTCAAAGGTTTTATAGATAAGCATTATTAAAAGCTAATGATTAGCCAAATTAGCATAAGTGTGTGTTTGATTGTAAGCAAGAAATTTGAGTAGAAAATAAATGAATTATATGAAATTGAATTATCAAGAAATTATTGATTAAAAAATAAAACAATTTCCATAGAAAATAAAATCCCGCCCTAAGAAAATATTTTTCTTGAAAACAAGGAAAATGTGGCCAAAACAAGGAAAATTTGAAAAGATTTTACATGTAAAAATAAAGGTTGCAATCAAACAAAACAAGGAAAATATGGAAAAAAATATTTTTTCTATGGAAAATCTTGTGCAATCAAACACATTAGTTGTAAAATATGTGGAAAAAAAGCATTTTCCATGGAAAATTTTGTGTAATCAAATACAACATAAGTGTGTGTTTGATTGCAAGCGAAAAATTTGGGTGGAAAAAAATGAATTCCATAGAAAAGAATTGCCAAGAAATTATTGATTAGAAAATAAGACAAATTTTTCATGGAAAATAAAACCTCTTCCCCCCCTAAGAAAATATTTTCCTTGAAAATAAGGAAAATGAGAAAATATTTTACATGGAAAAAAAAAAGTTGCAATCAAACAAAATAAAGAAAATAGGGAGGAAAATATTTTTTCAATGGAAAATCTTGTGCAATCAAACACGTCAGTTGGAAAATATGTGAAAAAAAAGACATTTTCTATAGAAAATTTTGCCAAATCAAACACAGCCTAAGTTCATTTGAGTAAATTTCAGAGTATTGCTTCATCCAAAAAATTTATTACCATATCTTGATGGAATTGTTTATACGTTAGATTAGATATAAATAACAGTTTACAAATTTTATTACATTACTATCCTTTTCAATTCTATTCATTCTTATAAAATTAAACATACAAAACGGATCCTAAAAATCTTCTTTGAATTTCAAAAATAAAGAATACAAGATCATAAAGATGGAGAGTAAATCACATTTTAGAGGTCTAAGATAAATCGAGTTTGAGCCTGCCCACTCGACCTACCTTGAAACTTTTCAGTCATGGCACAATCCGTGTTGGGCCTAGTCTGAGTCAATCAAGAGTCTGAACAGTTTCAGCTGCCTATAATCCTTGCCAATCATGGGCCTATTTGCTGGTCCACCTAAACAACTGGTGGAAGCATCTTGATCTTCGGCTTGGGAATGTTGGGCCTGTTGGGATGATCGAAAGCTTTATAAACAATTATTTGTAATTAAATAAAATGGAGGCACATTCTATAAATGGGCAGTCCAATTTGGTCGTGAAATGCAGATTATGAGGAGAAAAAAAAAAGGAGAAAATTATATCCTCCACCTACATTTTTAAAAAAAAATTGAATTATACTATATCAAATTTTATTTTTGTAATAATACTATAAATACACTAATTATACTGAATAATAAAAAAATTATTATTTAAATATAATTCAAACATATCAATTAATACCGATTTCAACCTATTATTTAGAAATCAAATCTTATCATTTTATAAATAATGTAGTGATTAAAGATAATTACTAAATTATCTCTCTTTCAACACACCGTCCACCATTTCTAAACTTCTTTTTGGTTCTGTAATCATAAAAGGAGAAATCTCTACAATAGCTTGAATAAGCTAAATTATTTCTCTTCACTGTCAATGACTTCTTCTTGCAACAATAACAAATTCATACATAAAAACAAGAATAAATAATTCAGTCATGAAGAAAAAATAAATTACTAGACATTGAAGAAAAAGATTACCATGTCGGTTCCCGTAGGAGAAAAAGTAAATTATTTTTTTTATGCTATACATGTTATCTTTTTCTTCAAGATTTGCTTTTTCGATCCTAAAAAAGTAACAATTTTTTTGTGTCCTTTTTCAAAATAATTATGGTTATTTTGTGAATAAAGTTCATTTAACATAAAACACAATAAATTTGAGTTATTTAATACATATTGAATTTTTTTGGTCATTAACAAAATAAATCAAATTTTAGTTTTGTAGGCATCTGAAAAATATTCAAGTTCTATTAAACATTGTTTTGTCATCAGCTGCACGTTTTTGTCAAACATTAGTTGCTAATTGTTTTTTAGTAAACTTTGTTACTATTGAATGTGGCAGCAATATGTTAATTTTTGGTGTTTACTGAATGCTAATGTGATAAAATAAGAGACGCTTCGATATAATGGATGTACACAGATCAAACCAATTCATTCTTTTTTCAAATCTCAAACAACATATATTTTAATGGTTGTTAATTTATCATATTATGATTTACATATTGTTATCTCAAATCGGTAATTTACAATATTATTATTCTTTGTTACCATTTTGCCTAATATGCATTTTTTAATGTTATTGTGACTTTAAAGTGTTATTTTGTCACATCACATATAATGAAATTCACCGTTTGATTGACATGAAATTGTTTTAATTTATTTAAACATTGTTTATTTAATTTGAGATTAATAGTAAATTCTTATATCATTTTACACGCTAATCCAATGTGTTCTATTATTTTATTTTTATTTTTGCAAGAATGTGTATTTTATACATCCAACAAGTGCTACTTTGATATATTGATGATATAAAGACTTCATTTTTTAAATTTTAAATTTGAAATGATATTATGGGATAAGATACTTTAATTGAAACTGATTAAATGATATCTTGAATGATAATAATGAATAATTTAAGGATTCTTTAATAGTATAATATAATTCATATAATATTCTTCATATTTAGTATTTTTATAATTTTTTATTTTTGCCTAGTAAATTTCAAATTCTATACATAATATAGTGTATTTGTGTAATTATCCAAAAAAAAAAAAAATGATGAATGTGTTTTGATTAGGGGAGGGGGATTGGAGATTCGTAATGTTTTCTGTCCAAAAGAACAAGATCCGCAATTGTTTTTCCTAATAAGAGAGTGATCAAATGGATTAATTTGTGAGAAAATAATTACATAAAAATATATATGTACTATAAATTTTAAATATACTGATTATGTCTTCTTCTTTTTTTTTTAATTAATATTGTAAAATTATGGGATAATTATTGATTACTATTTAGACTTATCAAAATACTTAGTCTTATCAATACATTTATAGATAAGCATTGTTTGATTGTATCCAAATTACTTTGTAATTTACTTTGAAATCCTATAAATATAGGTCTATATTTATAATAAAGTACACAATTCATTTCAGATCTCTTTTATTCATCTGCCTTATTTATCTAGTTTCATAACACGTTATCAGCACGAAATTGACTCCGTCATCATATTCATATAGAAGTGCATAATCAATTTTCTTTTTTCCTAACCACTGACCACTTAATTCGACCTAGACATATTGTATACCCTCTCGGTTCCATATTTATTAATGGTCTTGGTAAGATATGAGCATTAGTTATATCCAAATCTGATTTTGAGAAAAAATATTTGATTATTACCGTTGTTGGCAAAAACAACTTCTAGAATATTGTTCTTCTTCAATGGTTTCATGTTTATTTCTCCAACTTCTTTACAATAATTAAAAGAATTATGATTCCGCATAATTGTTTTCGCTGCAGTTAATATTATTTATTACTTTATACCATATATCAATATTATATTGTTGCTTATTCAAAATCACAATTTTTTTATATTAATATTCTAATAAAATATTAATTGCTCTTGAAAGCCTAATTTTATAAGATATAATATTCTTATATTATAATATTGTTCATGAATAGAAAATCTTTATTTCAAAATAATGATTTGTTGTAGCTCCTGAAAAAATGCAACGTTATAATATTCTGACAAATACTAATTGCTCTTGAAAAGTATAACATTACAATTTAAATATTTTAGAAGAATATTAAACTATTCCTGCTCAAGTAGTAATAGTTTTTACTGTTTAATCAACTATTATGTTATTTTCTATATATTATTTCATACGTAGTTATGAATACAAGTTGGCATGAAATTATTGTGGAAAGCCTTCAAATCTTGAATAAGATTGGGTAATTGGCACCTGCCGTCTCCAACCTTTGAACTTTTGGCACTTTAATCCTCATTCTTTATTTTTTGGCACCCATATCTTCAACTTAATTTGATGGCTGAAGTCCCCAACCTTTAAACTTTTGGTACTTTTTTCCACATTTTTCATTTTTTTGCATTCATATCCTCAACCTTTCTTAATTTGGTGGCTGAAATCCCCAACCTTTGGACATTTGTATTATATTTTTTAATTTTTTAAATTGAAACTTATGAAAAGTCTATTTAAAGCCAAGTTATGTGAGTAATTTTGTCTATAAATGTGTGCTTATTTAAAAAAATTATTTTTAAAAATTTTATGAGATTTTTAGATTAATTTTTAATTTTTTAATTAAAACCGAGTCGACCTTGGTTCAACCCGGTTCAACATTTTGACCCTTGATCCGTTACTTTTTTTGGGTCGATGGCCAGTCTTGTTTTCTGAATATTGTATTATTCAAATAAATAGTTTTATTTAGATAATTATATTTTGATTAATGCTCCATTTGGGGATATGGGTGCAAAAAAAAGAAGAATGAGGATATGGGTGCAAACAATTAGATTTTAATTGAAACCGGATCGACCTTGGTTCGACCTTTTGACCCTTGACCCGTTCCCTTTTTTGGGTCGATGGCCAATCATATTTTCTGAATATTGTATTATTCAGATAAATATTTTTATTTAGAAAACTATATTTTAATTAATGCTCTATTTGAGGATATGTGTGCAAAAAAAATGAAGAATGAAAATATGGGTGCAAAAAAAATGAAGAAAATCTCATACAAATTTTAAAAATAAGTTTTTTTTTTTAAAATAAACTCACATTTATAGACAAAATTACTCACAAAACTTGGCTTTAAAAAGACTTTTCATATGTTTCAATTAAAAAATTAAAAAATAAGATACAAAAGTTCAAATGTTGGGGACTTCAGCCACCAAATTAAGAAAGGTTGAGGATATTGGTGTAAAAAAATGAAGAATGGGGATAAAAGTGCCAAAAGTTCAAAGGTTGGAGACTTCAGCCACCAAATTAAGAAATGTTGAGGATATGGATGCCAAAAGTTCAAAGGTTGGAGACGGCGGCTACAAATTACCCAATAAATTTGTTTATTTCTTTTAATTGTGCTTTTTCTGAAGAAACACAATTTTACAATTCTATCAATATTATAGAAGAATATTGTATTATATGTCACAACCTAACATATAAATATTCTAGAAGAAAATTTATTGTTGCTTCAAAATAAGTAAACCTTTATATTATATTAATATTCTAGTAGAATATTAATTAATCCCGAAGAGCCTAATTTTATAAGATATAATATTTTATAAGAATATTATAATATTACTCATTAAGAATAAATCTTTACTTCAAAATAAAGTTAATATTTTAAAATAATTTGTTGCTACTCCTGAATAAGTACAATATTATATTCTGAAAAGCATAATTATTAGATTTTATATTAAACTACTTGTTTATGAAAAACAAAATTTTATAAAGTTTAATATTTTTAAAATAATTTGTTGTTACTCATGAATAAGCACAACATTATATTCATATTCTAACAGAATATTACTTGTTCTCAGAAGAATGTAATTTATTAAATTAATATTAATCTATTGTTTATGAATAACAAATTTTTATAAATTTTAATATTTTAAAATAATTTGTCGCTAATGAAGAAGCATAACATTAAATTAATATTGTGGCAAAATATCACTTGTTTCCAAAGAGCGTTGTTATATAAGATCTAATATTTATTATGTTTTTTCTCCTAGTGAGTAAATTCTTACATAATTTATTTTTAAACAATAATATGTTGCTCTCAAAGTAGCACATCATTATATTAATATTCTAGAAGAATATTATTTGTTTTTGAAGAGCATGAATTATAATTTTAAAGTAATGATCTAATGCCCCCGGTGGGCATTGTTATAATGTCCTACGGTACAAGTATTATACACTCATTGAGTGAGTGTAAAGTGGGCATTTACACATATCAGAAAATTATTAAGCAGTAGTCTAAATATTTTTTTGTTGTGTCATAGAAGAAGCACATGTCTAGAATAATACAATATTACGTAATTAAATGAAAAAAAAAATGGTGATGTATACGCGTAATTTATGAACTAATGCTTATCCCAAAAAGAAAGCATACAACTCAAATCATTTGGATTTGATTATTGTGACTCATTGATCGGTCACTAAACTATTTCATAGTTCATTTAAGTATTACTCTATGCTTAACTCTTTTTTATTAAAAACTCATTTTTTTTTAAAAATATCTATTTGGTCATGTTTTATAGATTCATGATGAATTGTCAAGATATTTATTTAGTTGATAGTGTAAATGCTCATACAATTCTCCAAAATAAAAAGTATTTTTTGGATTTAACATTAGTAGAAAATAATATTAATACGGTATCTAGTATATCGAATATCGTTGAAAGCTCCAGAAAACTAGTATTATCTTATCAAATAGTATAAAATTGCATATAAATGATGTGCTTTATTCTAGTAAATCTAGAAGAAATTTTCTCAATTTTAAAGATATCCGCTGCAATGGATACCACATTGAGATGATGAAAAAAAATAATTATGAATATATTTACATAACTTCTTTTTTATCTGGCCAGAAGCAGATAAAAGAAAAACTCACGACATTCTCTTCTAGCATGTATTATACATTTATAAAAATAATTGAATCAAACAATGTCACGAACCCAAAGTTCATTGAACCAAAAAGTTTTATACTTTGGCATGATCAACTTGGACACCCATGAGCAATAATGATGCGCCGAATAATTAATAACTCACATGAATATTCTCTAAAGAACCAGAAGCTTCTTTTACCTAATGATTATCTATGTACTGTTTGTTCACAAGGCAAGTTAGTCATCAGACCTTCTATTATGAAGGTTCGTGTTCAATCTCCAATTTTCTTAAAAATAATTCATGAAGATATACGTGGGCTAATACACCCACCATGTGGACCATTTTGTTATTTTATAGTATTAATTGATTTTTCTACTAGATGGTCACACATCTGCTTACTTTCTACAAGAAATGTAATTTTTGCTAGACTACTTGCTCAAATTATAAAACTACGAGATCAATTTTTCGATTACTCAATCAAGACAATACGTCTTGATAATGCTGGTGAATTTAGATCAAAGCATTCAATGATTATTGTATGTCAATCGGGATTGTCGTTGAACATTCAGTTGCTCATGTCCATACACAAAATGGTTTAGCAGAGTCGTTTATCAAACGTCTTCAATTAATTGCTAGGCCTTTACTTATGAAAACAAAACTTACAACTTCTGTTTGGGGTCATGCTGTATTACATGCTGCATTATTTGTTCGTATAAGACCAATTGTTTATTATGAATACTTACCTTTACAACTTGCATTTGGCCACGAACATAATATTTCTTATATACAAGTTTTTGGTTGTGCTATCCAAGTACCAATTTCACCCCCACAACGTACAAAAATGGGTCCCCAACGAAGACTTGAAATTTATATTAGGTTTGACTCACTATCCATTATTAGGTACCTTGAACATTTAACGGGTAATTTATTTACTCCACGTTTTGCAGATTATCAATTTGATTAAATGACTTTCTCAATTTTGGGAGGAGAAAAACTACACCCTTAAAAATAAGATAAAATTTATTGGAATGAAACAACTCTATCTCATTTTGATCACCGCAGTAATCAATGTGAGTAAGAAATTGAGAAATCATTCACTTGCAAATAATTGCAAGTCAATTACCTGATGTATTCGTTGATACAAGAAAAGTGACAAAGTCATATGTTATAGCAGAAAATACTTATGCAAAAATTGATGTCTCTGTAGAACAATCCATCATAGCAAATGAATCTCAAATATACCAAAAATATGATCAATCAGTTGGTGTCAAAGACTAGATACCTCGAAAGAAAAATGTACAAGAGAAAACCCAACTAAAAACTTTTAATAAAACAAAGGTAGAAACGATAGATCAATTAAACATTGATAATGTGATTCCTGAAAAATCACAAGTGTCCGAAACAATGAGATTTTTAATAAATTATTTATTATCTCATAAATTATGAGAACGAAATAATATTGTCATGGACAATATATTCGCCTTTAATGTGGCACTAGATATCATGCAAAATGAGGATTCTGAACTACAATTTATTAAAGATTGTCAAAATAGAAATGATTGACCAAATAGAAAGAAGCCATACAGATGAAATTGAATTCCTTAGAAGAATGAAAAGTGTTTGAACCTATAGTTCAAACCCGTGAAATTATAATCCATGTAGGATACAAATTAGTCTTTGTAAGAAAAATGAATGAAAACAATGAAATTACAAGATAAAAAGTCTGACTCGTAGCCTAAGGCTTCTCATAAAGACCTATGATTGATTATGAGGAAACATAATCAATGCTCGATAAGTTTTTTCCGTAATGGATACCATCACATTTAGATTTTTAATAATTTTGACTGTGTTACAAATGCTCGATATGCGCCTTATGGATGTAGTAACTGCATATCTATATAATTCACTTGATAGTGACATATACATGAAGATTTCTAAAGGATTTAAAGTGCTAGAAGCAAATGATTCATTTTTCAGAACATTTTTCTTAATTAAATTGTAAAGATCATTGTATGGATTAAAACAATCAGGACGAATGTGGTATAATTGCCTTAGCGAATACTTATTGAAAGAAAGTTATAAAAACAACGATGTATGTCCTTGTGTTTTCATAAATAAAACATATATTGGATTTGCAATTGTGGCAGTTTATGTTGATGATTTAAACCTTATAGGAACTTCTGAAGAGCTCAACAAAACTGCAGATTATTTGAAAAAAATGAATTTGAAATGAAACATTTGAGAAAAACCAGATTCTATCTTGGATTGCAAATTGAACATTTTCCAGAAGGATTATTTGTTCATCAATCTTATACAGAAAAAGTTTTAAAGCGTTTTTATATGGATAAAGCACATCCATTGACATTGCCTATGGTCATTCGATCACTTGAAGTAAAAAAAGATCCATTTCACCTACTTGAAGATAGAAAAATAAATCGTGGATCTGAAATGTCATACTTAAGTGCAATTGGTGTATTAACATATCTTGCAAATTGCATTCGACCAGACATAGTGTTTTTTATAAATCTCCTTACAAGATATAGCTCTGCACCCACTCAAAAATATTGGAATGGAATTAAACACATTTTTTTGTTACCTAAAGGATATTGTTGACATGAGTTTATTTTATTCGCAAAAATTAGGATCATCTTTAGTGGGATATGCATATGCAGATTATCTCTCCGATCCACATAAAACTAAATCACAAACAGGATATGTGTTTACACGTGGAGGAACAACTATATCACATAGATCTATTAAACAAAAGTTGACAACATCTTCAAATCATTATGAAATTATTGCAATGCACGAAGCAAGTCGAGAATGTGCATGGTTGAAAAACATGACACATCATATCCAAACATCATGCAGATCAGCTTCAACAAAGGATAGTCCAACAATATTGTATGAAGACAATGCATCTTGTATTGTACAACTCAAAGGAGGCTACATTAAAGGGGACATGACAAATCATATTTCTCCAAAATTCTTCTATAGACACGAGCTCCAGAAGAATGGTGACATTGATATTTAACAAATTTGCTCAAGCGACAATTTGGCTGACTTATTCACAAAAGCATTATCGACATCCATATTCAAGAAATTAGTGCATGAGATTGAGATGCATCGACTCAAAGATCTTCAGTGATTAATATTAAAAGAGTAGCTGTACACTTTTTTCTTATTCCAGGTTTTGTCCCATTAAATTTTTCTGACAAGATTTTAACACTCCAAAACTTTAACAATAATTGTACTCTTTTTTTCTTTCGTTTGATATTTTATCACATTGAATTTTTGTCAAACAAAGTTTTTAACGAGGCAATTATTGTAGAAATAGTCATCAAATGGGGAGTATTGTAAAATTATAAAATAATTATTGATGACTATTTAGACTTATCAGGATACTTAGTCTTATCAATATATTTAGATAAGACTTGTTTGATTGTATCTAAATTACTTTGTAACTTACTTTAGAACCATATAAATATTGGTTCATATTTATAATAAAGTACATAATTTATTTCACATCTCTTTTATTCATCTGCCTTATTTCTCTAGTTTCATAATAGTAATGTTATTTTTTAATTACATTATATATCATAACTGAAAATTAATTAATAGATAGTCATTATAATATAAGATTGTAGAATCTTTAATTATGAGATAACTATTTCAATTATCCAAATAATAATATTTGTAGCACTTTATGAGACATAAAATTTGTATCACTTCATCTTACATACCATTTGCCATAGACTATCACAAGACAATCACTTACAGTTGTAGCACGTTATGATACATAACATTTGTGGCAAAATGTCTGTAACGACCACAGACTTTCTCCTACAGGCCTTTCGTACAAGAGCTATTACGTACGTCATTAACTTACGTACTGTCTACTGGAGGTTGGGCTCCAAACTGAATTTCTTTCGCGTCCCCAGCGATTTGAACCATTGACTTCCCATGAAGGGGAACTTAAGTGGAATGTTGGTACCAATTGAGTGAGTCATTGTGGAAACTTCATTTTCATTTTCATTTTCTTGTATTCATATGATATTTGTAGTTTTATATGTTTTGTGTATTAAAAGTGGAAGGATGAAAAGTAAGGGTGAACGCGGTTCAGTTTGGGCGATTTGTGCCATATTTTTAACTTAAACCATTTCATACGGTTTGGAATTTTTCCAAACCAAACCAAACCAAACCATTATTTGTGGTTTGATTCGGTTTTAATATGCGGTTTACCTATCGATATTATAATAATATATTTAAAACAAGTTAACATATAAGTTTAAACGAGAACTAATAATGTTAAACGTTAAATTACATTTACATTTGTCTAAAATTCGAAATACAAACAAAAATGCAAAAAAGTAGTAACAAGTTAGCATCTAGCAATATGCCAACTTTACATTTTTTTAAACTGTAATATTTATAATTTAATAAAATTATTTTTTAATTTAAAAATTTAAAAGCGGTTCGGTTCGGTTTTGTGCGGTTTTTGAAAATTGAAACATAAACCAAACTATTTTGAAATGGTTTGGTTCGGTTTAAGAGAAAAAAAACCCCGGGTCCATGTGGATCTGAACTAATGGTTTCGGTTCGATTTGGAGTTTCGTGGTTTTTTTGTGCAGTCCTAATGGAAAGATTGTAGAGAAGAAAGGTAAATTGGAATAATAACTTACGGCCATGATCTGCTTCCCACGAGTGGGTAGCTTATTCGGCCCACGTGCTGACGTGTCAGCACGTGGGCCGTCATGATAAAAGCAACTTTTATCATGGACGGCCCATGTGCTGACACGTTAGCACGTGGGTCGAATAAGTTGCCCACAGATCGGTTCCCTAATAACTTAAGCAATAAATGTTATTTCCTTGTATTTGTAAATCACCTATGCAATGATGTGGTGCTTAGATTCACTAAATGGAATTAAAATTGGAGGGGAGGTGTTGATCAAATTTGGGTGGTAACAAGAGGTGAAGCCATTTTTTCTGTAATATAGAACTTAACCCCCATCCCCCCACCAATTCTACTGCCATAATGGCAGTTATAAATGGAGAAATGAGCCTCATATTTTTGCTATTAATATCTGTTTTTCATTCTTCCACTTAATACACAAAACATATCAAACTACAAATATCATATGAACACACAAAATAAAAATGAAAATGAAATTTCAAAAATTACTTTACAATAGAGACCCATATTTCTGCCATTAATGGCAGTAAAATGGGAACGTGAATGGGATTGAGATTGAGAGGCCAGTGGGGGGAGATGTCTTTCCATTTTTCTCTAATAAAATGCAAGAGAAAAAAGGGAAGGGGAAACTTTATCAAAGTCACTATAAATTTGGACAAGGTTCCACGCGGAATCAAGACTCATGGCTGCCAAGCAGAGAAAAATAATGGACAACTAATAGAAAAGTGAGGAAGAGAGACATAGAAAAAGGAGATCCAGGAACGTGCGTGCCCACTGCCTCTACATTTTGGGTATAGAAAAGTTGAGAAAGTGATTAGTGAATATCTTCTTCCACCATGGGATAAGAGTCAACATTTGAATGAGGACTCATGGCAGCCAACGAGAAAGAAAAAGTGAATAAGTGAGAAAAAAGTGACAAGACAGAGAAGAAAATGGATGTGGTGTTGATTAACATTTCATTCTCCATATCCCGTGAACCTAGCCCATCTTGTCAAACCATGTTAATTCTATTTGTTTTTTACTTTTGTTTTTTTTTATTTTTTATTTTTTCTAATTAAGCTGGTTAGGATATGTAATGTGTTGAAGGAGAAACCAATCAAAAACTTCATTGGGAAATTTAACACCAAATACAATGAAAATCTTATTCATACATAATTTCCGACCAGTGAATTAATTTTAGCTAGATGATGCAGCCTCTGGGACGATCTTGATACCACCAATGGTGACATCTTCGCCGTTGGATCTCGGCACAATTGTCACCACAACGGTGTCATCATCAGAAACATCAATGTCTTTATAAATGTCAGTTAATTTCAAAGAAATGGTAGACTTCCCGTTCTTCTTTTTAGTTTTGTGTGGCACTTGTGCGAAAGATCCTGCATATTCAGCCCTGTTCAGCTCTTCAACCTTGTCATCTTCATCATTGATGAACACATCGAACTTGATGAATTTTCTAGTGTCTGTTTCTATATCTTCAAGAACCAGTCGCTCCTTTGCTTCTCCCTTGGCTGATTTAGGAACAATAACTCTCACTGTTTTTTTCAGGTTTACAGGCAACACACTTGCTGCAGTCTTAGCATCAGAAATGTTCTCAACTTTGGCCTTGGCTGCCTTCTTTGGTGGCCTGTAGTTGAGCCATGGAAGATCAATTCTGTCATAATCATATCCCAATTTTCTTTGGTCGAAACAGTCACCAGCTTTCACACGCACAAGCCTCTTATTTTCGTCGTAGAATAGAAACTCAGCATTCAAGTAGTTTGATGAAGTGATGTCCTTAGGGACATCGTTTTTCACGACGTCTCGCCATATAGTCCACATTCGATCAACATTCGAATGGTGACAATAGAAAACTGGATCTCGACCAGCGGAGTAAAAATTGCCCATGTCCTCATTAAATTTATTGGGGCCCGTTGTATCCTTGGTTCCAACCCACCAGTGTATTCCAGTGTGAGAACCACGTTCTGATGAGCCCGCCCCTGGACCTGGGCCGGTTCCGGCACAGTAAGGAATTCCCATGAAATCAATAGTCTGGCTGACACTGCGAACCATTTCACTGTATATTAAAGTGAGATTATTAGCCACCAGTTGTGGGTTGTCTGTGCTGCCTGAGAAGGTCAGATCGGCGATGGCAGAGCCCGTAACCTTTGGATCCCGCAATGCATCGTATAGAGGAGAGTTAGGGTTATCAAAAATGGGAGGCAATGTCATGCCCTTAGGATTGTCCCAGTTCCAGAAAGGCAGAGCAAAAGTTGGGTCACCAATCAATTTGCCCAAGATTCTTTCATAGAAATACAAGTACCACCTATGGAAAGGAAAGAAGAGCCAAGAATTGTGAACTTGAAAGTCAAGATCCTTAAACCCAACTTGGTCATGAGCTCCATTGCAGTAAGCACAATGGATATTGGCTTGCTGCATGAAGCCACGAGGATCTTCCGGATCAGTCGTGTCAAGTTCCTTCATGCGCTTAATGGCTTCTTCATACTTGGCTACTTGTTCTTTGCTGGTCCTGTGAGCTGCCGGTCTAATGCGCATAGTCTGTACCGGTGGAAGCTTGTAATCAATGATCTTATCGGAAACTGGAGGGCAACATTTAGCGTCTAGAGAGGCCCCAGACCCAAAGTCATGGACGTCACCGCACTTGGTGAAGTCGGGAGCTTGCACAGGATCCGCATAGGCCACCGGATTTGAGACGAGGTTGGCTGCACCATACAGCCCCCCCAGCCTAAGAAGCATATTTCTCCTGTCGATCTTCCCTTGGGAAGTACTTTCAACATTTTTCTTGGCATCGCATGACACCTGAAAGCGATGGTTCCGCCTTGGGTGGGTGAACAAATGAGATGGCTTGGATGAGAGAGGCTGAGTTGAGTAGGAGTAATGAGAGCCGGGATTGGTGGAGAGAACAGTGCACGAAGCTTGAAGACAAGCCATTGTTGTATTGCCTAGACGTGCAATGACTCGTATGTATAAAGACTAAGAGCTTAGAGCTTGTTTGACAAAGATTATAAACCCTTTTTGATTTTTTTCAGCCGTAATTTTTGACTTTTCAACCCATTTTTAACATGAAAAATCAACAATTTCAACTCAAATAAACCAATATTGGTCAAATAAACCAAAAATTGGTTTATAAACTAGTTTATAATCTTTATCAAACGGGCTCTTAGTTTATAAACTAATTTATTTGATCAAAAATAATTTGTTTGATTAAAAAAATTGTTTTAATAGTATAATATTTTTTACAATTTTTGATCAAATAAATTATTTTAGTCAAATAAATTAATTTATAAACTATATTAAGCAAGCTCCAAAATTACAATATTATTATTAGAGTAGTTGAATTATATACACAAGAAGCTACTATGCCGTCCGCTTTGATGGGCGATGATTGCAAGTGATGTCAAAATGGAAGTATGACATTTCTACTCGAAGACAAGAAAAAATGTTGGTAATGATGCTTTAGATAGACTTTGAGGAAGTTATAGACTTTGTGATTTGGCGGTGTAGTAATAAATTAATAGAATCTCTTTCAAATGGTGAATTTGAATACTACATATATTGAAGTTTCAAACGTCAAATTATAATTTAATTAATAAGATTTTTGTAAGGATTTGTACAAATAAAGATTAGGACGAACTTTGTTTCTCAAGAAATATGAATGTTACAATTGTAAGGAACAAAGAGCCTGTTTAGTAGAGTTTATAAACTAATTTATTTGACTAAAATAGTTTATTTGACTAAAAATAGTTTATTTGACAAAAAATTTACCTTAGTAATCATCATTTTTTAACATTCTTGGTCAAATAAACTATTTTGGTCAAATAAACTAATTTATAATCTCTACCAAACGGGCACTTAGAGCTTTTTTGGTACAAATTATAATGGACTTGTAGTTTTCCATTATTTTACCATAGGAAGAAAATGACCAAGATGACAATTTACTTTTTAAAGGAGCCGTAATATTTGACTGAAAGAAAGGGATATTTTGGTCAAAAATAGATTTTGATCAAATAATGAAAAACCAAAAACCCAGTATAATTTGTACCAAACAAGGACTTAGATGGAAAATAGTGAATTTTAGAAAAGCGAATCAAATCTCAATCCCGTGTCCTCTAAATAGTCAATGATATGCCAGAGAGAAATTGTCAATGCACTAAACACGTTTTTTTGCGTAACGAATTTTATTAGCTTACACCATTGAGTCCCACCATTGCCAACTTTCATGGCGGCTAATGAGAATCGTATAATCTTTTATTTGGTGTCATTTTGTCAACGGCCAATTTTAAAACAACGTATGCTTTGCAATACAATTCACAGAAACACAAACACTGCTCACTCCACCATTAGACAAAGACGAGCATTTGAGAGTTACATTGATTGATAGAGTTTGGTAAAGTTTAGACTTTTTGTATAATCTCTTGTCCCATATTTGGGACGTAATTAGGTAGGCTTTACGCTTTTGCACTGAACTCACCATATCAGTCACCCTTTAATCTTTGTCCCTTTGATCATTGAGGTCCGGCATGCAGTACCAAAATTCTGTACTGGATCAATCGTTTCACCTGATCTTAGGTATTTTAAAAGAAAAAAACATAAACGCAAAAACGGAGTTTAGACATATCTAAATATAAAGTTTGACGAAAAAAATTAGCATATAAAAAAGACTGGTCACCTCTATTGAGCGAGCCTAGATTTACTGTCTTAAATGTGTGTCTTTTTTACTGTTTCACAAATAAAAAATGTACACATTATCAAATAAATACAATTATTTAATGTATTTACACTTGCAATTAAAATTAACTTGTATTTATTTGATTATGTGTATATTTTTTATTGATAAAACAGTTAAGGAGACACACATTTGGAACATCATATCTGAACTCCTATTGAACACCTAATGTGGATCTATGTGGTAAAAGGTGGGCCTAGGTGCCAAAAGGCCCATATCTTTTTATTTTTTAATTTTTTTTAAATGTTCAATAAACTAATAAAAATTTATGAATGATCTCATTAAAATAATTAAAATAATGATCTTATTAAATAATTATTAAAATATTTAAAATAATATTAAAAGTGAAAAAACTTTTTTATGTTTAAGCTAGAAAAATTAGAAACTTGACTTTGTTAGTCTTGTTAGTGTCTCCAGCCTAACAAAACATTAATGTCCACAAGAGGGATTTGGGCAACACATAATGCCCGACTCCAACAGAGGAACAATCCCTTCTCCCCCTTTTGAAAAGCCCACCCCAACTTTGCATCACTGAGCCTGAGTTTAAACAAAACAATTCCGTCTGGTCAAGGAACCTCTGACACATGTGGAAAACTTCGATTTCGGGACTTTCCCCTTACCAGAAGACCGGGACTTTCACCTTACCAGAAGACCCCACCCCACCCCACCCCACCCCACCCCACCCCACCACACCAATTTTTCAAGAATTGCAGCTGGTCCTCACCCCCAAACCCCAAACCCCAAACCCTATCCCAACCCCAACCCCAACCCCAACCCCAACCCCAAAACTCGTTTTTTAATTCAATATCTCTATTTTATGAATTGAAGCTATTTCCACCCACGTCTTTTTAAATCAATCATCTTTTTATTGCAAATAGCCCTCTAATTGTTGTTTAAAAGTAATAATAATATATATTAATTTATTACTTATTATTTATTCAATCATAAATATACGTGAACTAAATTCAAACATAGTATTCTGCAAATATTCCAAACATATTAAACTTGTACAAAACGATAATACAGATAATTTTTAACCATAAATTACAAAGTAAATCTAATCTAAGGGAACGAGTACTGGTTGTTGAAAAATCTAGGGGCAGCTTTGAAGTTGCTGCTATCCCTGGGTTTTTCAACAACCAGTACTCGTTCCCTTATATTATATTTCGTTACCACCCGATTTTAGTAAGGCCTCCATGTCATTAAAAGCTCAGCAAATGCCCATAGACCCGACAAAGGCCTTGGTGGCTCAGCAAGGGCTTCGTAAATTCTTAGAAGGCATCAGAGACCCATCGAACATCTTAGCACTCACCCCTAAACTCTATTCAAATCTCTGTCTACTTGTCATTCCCACACTCAATTATATTCGTTTTCCGTATATTGTTCCATATATCGGCAGTTGACTTGATCGTCGGAGTACCAACGATCGCCGGTCTCTTTTTTCTCGACGATCTTGGTGCCTAGCGGTCGTCCTAGTGTGCATGTAACATACAAGTTGATAGAAAAGTGACCGGAGATCTGTTGACAAGTGGTCTGGTGCGAAATCCGACATCAACAGATTTGCTTTGTAATTTATGATTAAAGATTATCTGCATTATCGTTTTGTACAAGTTTAAGATGTTTGAAATATTGCAGAATATTATGCTTGAATTTAGTTTACGTATATTTATTATTGAATAAATAATGAGGAATAAATTAATATACATTATTATTACTTTTAAACAAAAATTGTTGGGTGGGGGGTTATTTGCAATAAAAAGGTGATTGATTTTAAAAGAAATGGGTGGAAATAGCTTCAATTCATAAAATAGGGATATTGAATTAAAAAAATGAGTTTTGGGGTGGTGGTTTGGGGGTAAGGACCAGCCGCAATTCTTAAAAAATTTGGGGGGAGAAAGGGGGGGGGGGGGGGGGGGAATGGGGGCTCTTCAAAAGGGGGAGGGGGTTGTTACTCTGATGCAGACGGGCATCATGTATTGCCCGAATTCGGGCAACACATAATTCCTCATGTCCACAATTCTTCTATCACTTTTTCTTGTTCTACATTCATTTTAACCGCATTGATGATTGTGATATTTTGCCCATAATATATCACGAGATTTTACTTTCCAAAAATTAATAACATTGAATGTTCATCTTCTACCGTATGCTCCACATCAACTTTTGCCCAAAAATAATGGTCTCCCTCTCATTCCTCGTTTCTTCCTATAACTACAACTACATTTTCTGGCAACATTTCGACTAGTCTCCGGCGACATTTTTGAGTTAGTCTCTTTCTTCTATTGAAGCTATCTTATCCTTCCAAGTTGTCCACAATAATGTCTGAAAAATGTGATTTTTGTTTTCGTATGGAAGTTAAATTTTTTGCCATATTTTTGTTTTATATACCGTATGGAAGCTATGTATTTGCTATATTTGCAAACATTTATTTTGTTATTGCAGTGATAAAAGCTCTTGAAGGTGTTAAATGTCAATATTTTTATACAGAAAATTTTATTTCAAATTCTGAAGACGCGGTGAATTTGTTTGTGGTTGATGATGAATATTTGGAAAATGATGTGATAGAAATAGAGAATTCTCTTGGTTTGAATGATGATTGGCTTGAAGAACCGAATGAGATTGTACTTGAGGCCGGGATGAAGTTTAAGGACCTCGACAAAGTATTTGAATTTTACAAAAAATATGCATCTCGTGTGGATTTTCCAGTTAGAAAACGTAATTCGAGAAAGGGTGATGATGGGCTTGTAAGAAATGTCACATTTACATGTAGTCGAGAAGGCCAAAGAACAAGTTATACAAGAACTTTGTTGAAGCCTCATGTGACAATTCAAATAGGATGCAAAGCTAGGGTGACTATTGTATCTAATGTCACTGGATCTTGGCGAATAACTAAAGTTCAGCTGGATCATAACCAAAAAACAAGTCCTTTGAAGTCTAGAATGTATCGATGCAATAGACAACTAAGTGAAAACGTGAAACAGAAGCTTGAAGTGAATGATATCGCTGGAATTATGTTATACAAAAGTTACAATTCAGCTGTCGTTGAAGTAGGTGGAAATGATCAGATGACATTCATCGAAAAGGATTGTCGAAACTATATTGATAAGGGTCGGCATTTGAATCTAACTATCTAACTCGTATCCCTTTTCTTGGCCCTTGTGGATCGCGAGGTTGAGCAAAATCTCTACATCTTTTTTCTCCAATAAACTAGATAACATTTTGAACATGCTAGACAAGTCTTCATTTATCTCTTGACCACAAATTTATCCAATGCAACACCACTAGATTGCCCATAAACGAACTCCCCACTTGGTTAACCATTATCCTACTTGAAATATGAGCATTTGTCATCATTGCAACAGAAAAAAAGCCTCCATTTGGTCTTTAGTACCTTAACTACCTGCATCTATTTGACATATCCCTTTCTACATCGTGGACATCTACGCTTTTGCTCGCAATCCTCTAACAAGTGACCCGACTTTCTACAACCATAGTATATTCCTTCATTACTTCCTGACATGACAATATCCTGTTGTTGCTACACTATAACGCAAATAGATTAATCATGATCAATTCTAGGTTCGAACACGAAGCAAACATCACTACGAACACCATATATTCTGCCAAATACCGAGCAGCACAAGGTAATACTCCGTCAAATTAGATTCTACTATATTTTTCTATATATAGAATTAAACATTAATTTAAGCAATTGGATGGATCATAAAGAAGATAATCATTAAGCACTATTATGCACAGAATTAAACATGCGTCAACCACAAAGAGCATCATTATACACAGATTTAAACATTACTCATTAACACCAAAAGATAATCATACAGAAAATCAAAGTCCTTCAAGTGGGATAGGGTGAAATGCAAGTCCAAAAGTAACAAGTTTTTGCTGGTTTTAAACTTTATTAGTCAAGAAAGTCCCAATTACCATCAAATGGGGTTAGGTTGAAGAGAACAAAGATAACATAATTATCAATCAAGAAAGTCCCAATTACCATCAAATGTGAAGAAATTCAAGCAATTGGCTAGACCCACCTATTTCTTGAAACGAAACAAAAGGAGTCGGTGAAACGAAATTAAGGCCCGAAGTTCAATTTGGTGGATCAAAATGAAGGCTCGAAGTTCAAAATTTCAACTCGAAAAGTCCTTCTTCAACATGATCTCCGGCCAACAGTTCAGCTCAATCAACACCAGATCTGGAAAAACTTGAAGAAGTTGCCGAGAAAATTTCAAAATTCTTTTGTAATGGAAGTGAAAATTTTCAAAAATCATCAAAAATCTCAGCGAGACAAGAACTTATACACAGCTAGAAATTAAGGAAGTGAAAATGAGTATTTTGGGCGGTAGGAATGGTGCAATAATTGGTAGCTGAAGTGTTTGGCATTTTATGCTTGTTGAAGTAATTTCAAATTAATTGAGGGAAAAATTGTCATTAATCCACTTGCGGTCAAGTAGGCAGTAAGAATGGATGTACAAATAGAATTTTCCTTCTTCGATAGAGCAGTTAAGATGTTTGCTTGTGTTCTCAATTAATCATCTTTAAGTGACCTGCCTTGTCACGTGTGATAGAGGTGTAATGGTCAATGATCTTCTAAATGTTGAGAATTGAGACAAATTTATTTATTGTCTACAAGATTTTTGTTCAAAAAAAATAACGAGACAGAAAAAATATAAAAGATAGAGAAAAAAAATTTATGGACTGTTTAATCTTTTATTATATGAAAAGTTGTTACAATCATATAGATTTCACTCACCCAAATTCTTCAAGTATTTTAAGAAAAATAATATCATAAGCTTTACCACACCCACCAATTTCTACTCTTTGTACATGACCCACAAAGAGAAAAAAAAAAAATAACTAGGATGTTAAACTTACAATTTTTCTCTTAAAAACCCTCATGGCACATCTATAAAAGAGAATAAACCAGGTCAATTTATAATTAACGTATGACCTAAATTTTTTTTCAAGTTTCAACTGTCAAGGTGTTTAAGATTTGGAAACTTGTTCAATTTTAGTCACCAAGTAGAATATAATGGAATATAATATGATATTATATCTTTTTTTTTTCAATTAATTGGTGCATATTTTGATTTTGACAAATTTTGAGAAAATATGCCAAAACTAAAAACTAGTGAGGCATATGTGTCATGTACGTGTGGAGTGTCATGGCATTATTTTATAAATTTTGATGCGAAAAACTTTAAATTATTGTAAGTTGAATTAGATATAACTTAATAAAATAATATATTATTATGTGTTGAGGCTCAGTATATTAGTATAATATATTTTTGAATGGAGCAAATATTATTTTTTGCTAAAAACTCCAAAAATGCCAAATAAATATTTATTTTATTTATTTTTACAATTTTTTCTTCATTGGTAGAGAAAATGTCTTTGCTTTTATTAGAATACTTCAGTATTAAAATGTATTTTGACAAAAGATAATACAACGTTATTGAAATTGTTCGTAATTTACATTAGCTGAATGAATATTCATTTTGTGAAAAACACGAAATGAATATTCGATTTATATAGTCATTACAAAACATAACAAGACTGTATTTCTTCATCTAAATAATACAAAATACAGAAACTTCAAAATTGAGATGGAGGTTGCACTATCAGTTTTTTTTTACAATTTTGCAAGTATACAATATCGTAAATAAGTAATAAAGTGATAAATCAAATATCATTCTCACGAAGATTGCGTATCAAGATGTGACTCAATGAACCGAACGAACACAAATTGATTGGTTTTTTATTGTTTTTCACTTTGACCTCAATTTTCATAGTTGACAACATTTGAATGAATTTGACGATCAACATTGTTAATTTATTAATAATATCTCTTGAGTAGAATTAAATCAATTTTCACACAAGACCATACGATATCTTTATGAAGGAAATGAATATGTAAGAACACATAAAAAAAAAAAACTTGAATTTTCGTGTATACCTTGGACTTTACAATGTGTCCAACCCATATTCGACCTCTTGTAAACAAAATAAGTCACAATTCAATTCAATTATTGATCAAATAGTTGAAGATATTATTAATTAGCTAGCAATCATTCAAACCATACAAATATTTAATTTCAAAAAAAAAAAAAATTTAAGATTAAAACTTAAAAATGAGGTTTCATCGTCATCTTAGTCTACATAAATTTAGCCAAGCATAATGGAGTTATAAAAATACAAATTCGAATAATAATACATCACCCGAACTTAAAATAGTAGAAGAAGAATAGAAGAAAGTTCTTGAACTCTTGAATTTCTTCAATTGAACTTGAATTCTCCTATTTTTCTTTCTCGCTTGAATTCCAAGAAACCCAAATTGAAGACTTTTTCTTGAGAGTTCTTCGTGTTTTTTTCTCTAGTTTTTTTTTTTTTTTTGGAATGTACAAGTTGACCTATATAGGCTTGGTCCGCTTGGATTTAAGGTTTAATTTTGAGCCTAGGTATGGATGCAATTACCTTCAAAATTTGATTAAAAGGAAATCCTCGCGAGCATCATGAACTTGGCCGCTTGAATGGCCAACCAGTCTACTCGAGCATACAAAGGATGAATTTCCAGGGGTGCAGCTTGTTGTGAAAATATTGTGATTGCAAGTGTACAATATCGTTAACAAGTAATAAAGTGGACTTTTTGAGTCCAGATTATCGTTCCCACGAATACTATCTTATTTAGATACTAGTTAAATTAATCAAAGTGTTAGTCTATTGTAAATAATTTAAAATAAATTGAGTTGAAAGATTTAAGCTAGAACTTTAGATTTTTTGAAATAATAATAAATAAAAAAAATCAAGAATTAATAAAATATGATGGTTAAAGCGTTTGGACAAACGAATTCACCTAGTTATCATCTCTAATTTCTCCTATCAAGATTTATTCCTAAAGTTGTATTCGGTCGAATTCACAAATTTAACCTAATTTAACTCTCTCGAGTTCAATTTTAGTCCTATCTAATTAAGTCAACTTAGGCAGTCAGAATGGTCCTTAATTAGATGCATTTAATCTCTTAAGAATTCAATTCACGACCGTGACAATAACAAAAGCGTATCTCTACCTTTTATCCAATTGTCAAATTTTACTACGTGTTCTAAATTAATAATTTACCTATCGATTCATTACAATCCACAAATCAATGATAAATAGTGACCAATTATCTCAAGTATTAAGAAAATAAGTAAAATCAATTACATAAATAATTTATATATTAAAACTTGAGATTCGAAACTAAAGAATTAAACTTAGGCTACATCGTTCATCCAAACATTAAATCTAGCTATTCATGACTTGAGAAAAAGAAAAGATGAAGAGAATTGAAGACATAACCGGATCTTGAAAATAATAGAGGAAAAAACGATGAATATCTTGCACCAAGAAATCTTTGTCTTCAAGCTCCAATATTCAATTCCGCCTTAGTTCTTCATCTATTGGTATCTCTCTCTCTCAATATGATTTTTTTACAAGATTTAAACCCCCCCTTAATTATGAGTGTATAACTCATATTTATAATTCCCTCAAGATGCCCTAAAAGATCTCTAAAAATCCTTAAAATTGTGGATTATACGTTTCCTAATTGTTTTAGAACTCAAAAAAGGAAATAAAATAAAGAAAATTTGCGTGCCCGAAATTGGCCTGGCCGTTCAAATTTGCCTCAGTCATTTCATAATGTAGCTGGGCATTCGCCCAGCTCTCTTTTCTTTGTATCTGCACATGTGGTCTTTCAAATTTTGATTGTAATCATTTTAGTCCTCTAATTTATTTTATTATTTCAATTTAGTCCTCTTCTATTTGCAATCCAGGTCCTTCAACTTTTGTATGATTGCAAGTTGATCCCCATCTCCAAGTTTTCGTACACTTTCAGTCATTTTCGCCTATTTTACTTTGTTTTTCTCCAATTCCAACCGATCTTGAGTTTTGACCTGAAATAATTAAATCAACACATAATTAAGTAGAAAATCACTTAACAGCACTTACAATAGTCCACTTTTAATGGTCTAGATAAGTGTAAAATCACACTTATCACAGCTCCAGCAGGTATGTTCTCTTAGAATGGCACCCTCAATGGAAACATATATAACTTTTTTAGGAAACTCCATTTCCCATATCTTTTCATCAATTTCACTGAAAATGTTATCAAAGCTCGGATTTCATACTAAAAATAAAAAGGGACTAAAATTATTAGAAATTAGAGTAAAAAACACTAAAAAATGCCTCGTTTAACGGTCTAGATATGTGTAGATTTTACATTTATCAAACATAGATTTTTACTAGTCCTCGAACAAAACAAAACAAAACTACGATAAAAGTAAAGAACAAATACAAATATCGTGCAACTCGGTTGTACTTCTTACCATGAATTTCAAAATAGTCTCCAAGTGTTTAACTCAAGATTGACATCCAAACATTGTTATCACAAAAGTTTAACTCATTCCATGTTTGACTCTTATTGTCTGTGTGAATAGCCAATTTCAAGCATTACTTGTCACTGAAATATAATTATGCACTTAATTGGTAACTTAGGTAGTTGATAATATTTAGCCTCTTGACAGTCGCAGCCGCAGTTTGCCCAAATTTGATTGTAATTTTGTAAATATTAGTTTAAGTTAGTTTTTTTTAGTTGTATATTTTTTTCAGTTGTAAAAGAACCCTACTATGATTTCTAGCTTTTAAACGTCTATTCTCGTAAGTTAGGTTTTTCTTACTTCAACTATTATAGAAAATAGTTGTTATTCAGAGTCTTGTCAAGCTCACTGGTGCTTACCTCTGCATCTCAATGTAATCAAATCTTCTGTTACAATTTTTTTTTTAAAAATTGTCTTTCATTACTGAATCGACCAAAAACAAGTTAAAGATAGTTTAGCAGAATAAATTATTGTCGTACAGTGCCCTTTTTTGCACTAGAAAGAAAGGCGCCACGTGATACCAAGACTGAGTTAGGATTGCAACTTTTATTTTTTCTTCTTGCTAGTGCTTAACTTTTGATTGTCTTTTTGTCTTTATTTTCCATCAAAGTTAGTAGCTTTCACTCTATGACTGAGGTAGTCCTCGTCCTTGGTAGATTATATATATATATAGATCTATATATATATAGCTTTCACACTTAGTATAGATAGGTTTTTCCTACTAGATATGTCTTGACTAGTGTAGAGTTTTCTATTGGGTTGAGTAGTTGAGAACATAATCCTAGTTCATAGTCAATGCTCAACTCAAACCCTTCAACCAAACTACAAACTAACAACTCTCTATACAATCATCATCACAATTCAAGCACCTCCAAGCTTATCCTAGAAGGCTCGGTCAAGAAGTAAATTTTTTTAGGGTAATTGGATTGCTTAATAAATAATATAATAAGTTCGCTGAAACCTAAGAATCACCTAATGCACATCCTCCGTCTCTAGATTCATGCAATACATTGATAATGGCTATGTGCTCAAAAGTATAGAATCCAACACAAAATGAATTCATAATTAAAGTGTCCTTCAATCATCACAAGTTAAACTTGGATACCATTAACTTATCATAAGCAAGCAAATCGTCCAACAAGACCACTAAACATAAAATCTAATCGTCCCAATGTGTACTACTATACTAATGAGATAAGAAACAAAGAAAGGGTTACTAAAACTTCCCATGCTCGTAGTTGAGGTGTTTATTGTTGACTTGAAATCGTGAAAATCTCGTAGCAAGCATCTACAATTCACCCCCAAACTTGAGCACAAGCACCGGTATTGGTGTGTTAGCTTTGGATTGATTCCTTCTTTCGATAGAGTCTTGATGGCAAGCTTGATTATGTGATGGAGTTTGATGTCAAGGGCCGTAAGCTAGTGCTTTATCCGTTTCTTGCTTGGGCCATCTCCTTTGGAAGCTTTCCTTGATTTTTTGATCTTTTTCTACTAAGGACACGTGAGAACAATATCAAATTCTATGACAAATCAAACCACCATTTGAAAATAATCACCCCGTGTCACAATTATGTCATGAATGCATTCCTCACATGTCTCTAATTACATTACAAAGTCAAGTTCCTAAGTGGGAATTCATCACCTCACAAGCTTAAGTTTATGGAAAGTGCAAGGAATGTTGTGCACATGTCTAACAAGACCAAGCAAAATGTAATTGAAAGTATTGTGTGAATTTAAACTTTCAAAAATAGCATTGAGAAATTTCACTGAGCACCTTCCGGGTACATTCAGAATTCAAAGAGAACGTTGAATAATTAGCTATTGGACAAGTGATTAACATAATGTTCAATCACTTTTTTGTCTATCTAATGACCATACGACACGTGTCATGTGGCATTTATATCTCCTCCCCACCATAGGAGGAGATCATTTTCCTAATTAACACATATAATAACCTCAAATTTTGTTAACAGTCAAACCCATAATTGTAATCCATCGTCACACATAATAAAGTTATGGAATGTGCATCAATTCATGCCCCCCACACTTATCATATATACTTAGATCATTCATTGCAATTGGGCAAATTCGTTCAAGAAATTTATCGAACACATTATGCACCTTCAAAAAAGGAAAAAAAGGAAAATGGGATACAAGAATCAAACCAAAATTTTCGAAGCACAAAAATCCAACCACAAACTCGTAAAATATGACCCTAGAGTAAGAGTGAATATGTACATCCTAGTCGTCACTCCATAACAATAACAGCCCACCACTTCGATCCACACAATCCACTACAAATATATTATCATAACCTGGTTTCCAACAAGAAACCAGGTTATGGAATACGTCATGGATCACACGCCGCAATTCCGCTACCGTGCAAGGATTCCCCACCCCTTGCATGTTCTATCATAGGCAACACATTACTCCTAACTTTTTCATGAAAAATCTAAAATGCATTTTCATACTCGCGCAATTTAAGGAGAATATTATGGTCATGTTCGGTGCAGATTTTTCCCCAAAAAATTCATTTTCTTGCCTACAATATTTGACTTTTCAACCCTTTTTACAATACAAAAAAATTTGAAAAGTCAAAAAGTAATTAAAAAAACCCATTTTTTCCCCAAAAAATCTCTACCGAACAAGTCCTATGCTTTACTTTAAAATAAAATACATGAATGTGTCAAGCTTCTACATCGTCTCCATTCTTGCCCCTTATCAAATTTCTTCTTAGTACTTGTTTGGTTCAAATTTTAAAGTTAAAAAATTGTGGTCAAAACTCAATAATTACTTTTAACCATACATTTCATAAAACTCATTACTTTGATTAATTTTATTTTATCAATATTTTATTAAAAAGCTCAATCAGACAAGCTCTTCATTTCACAACTTAAGTTGGCAATTTCTCCCCCCTTGCATGTGTTGACTGATTTTTACAAGTTCATTGGGCTAGGTGGGCTCTATTATTTCATTGTTCTCTTGGGCTTAAGTTGGGTTAGAAATGGGCTAGGCCTTGTTTGCACAAAATGGCTTTTATGAATATCTAAGGCTAAAGTTTCCAAATTAACTCAAACATAAAGCCCAAATAATTATTTCGAAGCTTCAATCTATATTACATTTAAAATGCTCTTAAAAGGAGAAATATTTTTGGACTATTCTACATTTACAATTATTTTAAAATTTCATATTCACCCTTAGCATTAATTAATATATAATTATTTTTTAATATTTTATTTATTACTCTTTTATTGTTCATAATTATTATACATTAAATTTTCAACAATTTACTAAATGTACAATTAATTTTTTTAAACATTTAATATATTAAATTAAATTTTTTTTGCATTACGTAAATGAAAGAAATGAGAAATGAGTTTTAACAAAAAAATATGAATGAGAAAATTTGTAACTTTGTTTATTACCGCATTAATATTCAAATCATGATTGCCAAAACTGAAATGGAGATAAAAAGATTACTTTTAATACATTAGATTACGAGCATGTTTGATTCAGTTTTTTTTTTTTTTAAATTTTTTTTCTCAAATTCATTTTCAACCATATATTTTGTAGGGCCTAAAACTTTTATTAATATTTCAACAACACATTTTATCAAGTTTTTCAAAATCTTTAAATCTCACCAAACATATACTATATTTTAGAACTATCCTGTGAAAGTTTTTTCATTTTTAATTTTATTTAATTTTATTAATATATATATAGAAAATTCTTCTTATCTTACTTCTATCCGTCAACAATATTCTTACAACATAGATAAGCATTGTCACTTCTTTAATTTTTGTTTCTTACTCACATTTATGGCGTTTCATTTACGTCATCAAATCAAACACATCTAACAAAAAGAGAACATACACAAAGATTAATATTGTTCACAAAGAATTACTACTCTAACAAATGTACAATATTATGTAGTCAATCATTACATTCTCTCACAATAAAATTAGTAATTATTAATTTTATTAATCGTAAAATACAGTACTGGAAATCATTAATTTCATAAGATTTGATATCAAGAATTCGTTAATCATCAAAGTTTAAATCACCAAAAGTTTTCACTGGGTTCAAGTTATTGTTGGTATTATCACTATATAAAACTCATCTATTATTGTAATTGTACTTACATGAATGCAATTATCTTTTAATATTTATTTATTACTCTTTTATTTTTCATTATTATCATACATTAAATTTTAACAAATTATTAAATGTACAATTATATTTTGTAAATATTTAATATATTAAATTAAATATAAATTGTTACCACCATATTTCGATAAGACCTCTGCGTCAGCAAAAGCTCAATATTGACCCAAGTTGGGCATCGCTGAAGCCTTATATGTTCAGGGAATGTCCTCTAGATTCATAAAGGCATCAGATATCCAGCGAGGGCTTCGTAAATATTCTTAAGGCCCAGCAACATGTTAGCACTTACAAATCAGAATACAGCGAAATCCATGACAAGCCTCAAATATCACGACTGACCAGAATGCCTCGCCGAGCTTTGAACCCCTCATAATCTACAGGCAACGCAGTGTTTCAGAATGACCAGAGATATGCTTTAAGGAAATATCGTGTTTGACAGATGCACAGATCCTCACAAGGAAACTAAATATCAATCTAAAGATTAGGCAACGTGATTAATTCAAATAAGGACTGAAATCTTGGAGATTACCTTGACAACCGATCGTCCATATCCCATAAGGAATGAGAATTCAATTGGGTATCTAATTGAATGTAGTGATGGCAAAAATATCCGATCCGCCCCGAACCCGATGGATATCCGATCCGAATGGAGCGAAAAATACCTGATCCGTGGATCGGCGGGGCGGATCGGGGCGGATATCCGTGATCCGCCACGGATCTCGGGTCGGGGCGGGGCGGATCGGGGCTGCCCCGATCCGCCCCGCCCCGAATTAAAAAAAAAATGATTCAATTGTAAAAAGATCAAAAAATTGGGACTAGGACTAAAAATGCAATTTTAAAATTCCTAAACCTAATGAAAATGAAATCTGAATTCTGAAATGAGTGAAATCTGAATCTCTTCTCTCTCTAGTCTCTAAGTCTCCTCATCAGTCCGTGACCGTGAGTCCGTGAGATAGAATGATACATTATTACAAATGGAAATTTTGTTTACGGCTTTGTGTTTGTTTTGTTTTGATTGTTCGTATTCTGGGATCTGGGTCTTATACGAATCAGAGAAATGAAAATGAGAGGTGTAAAATCGAGAAATCTGGGATCTGGGTCTTATACGCTTCGTTGGCTAAAAATGAGAGGTGTAAAATCAGAGAAATCTGGGATCTGGGTCTTATACGCTTATGTTGGCTGTAAAAAAATTCAAGATTTTAAAGATGGAAGTACTGTAACCACCCCCAAAGATCTCTCAGCATTCAGCAAACTAATGCCTATACTTCAATACACCATGTCTCCCACTGACAACAACCTTTTAAGACATTCCAAATTAATCTTCCCTATATTGACATCTCAAATTCTCAACTTCGAATCCAGTAAAAACACGAAACAGCTTCCAGCGAGGACGAACCTATTTAAAGAAGAGAGACAAACCACATATTAGATACAAGAACATAAGTAAATTATAAGCTCACATTTTACTCAATTCACCAAAATTATAATGCCCTAAGATGGCCGATCCATTGGCCAAAAAAAAAAAAAAAGAAAAAAGAAAAAAAGAAAAAAAAAATTAAACGGATCGGTATACGGATCAAGGATCCGATCCGCCCCGATCCGTATCCGATCCGCCCCAAAAAATGGCGGATCGCGGGGCGGATTTGGATCTCCTACAATTATTGCGAGGCGGATTTGGATCAGGCCGATCCGCCCCGATCCGCCCCGTTGCCATCACTAATTGAATGTTTCCTAAATCGTTTAGAACTCGTGTGCTATAAATACAACGTTTCCAGTTATTCGAATGTACGCTCTTTTAACGTATTATTATCACCCATAAACTCTACTCAAATCTCTGTCTGCTTGTCCCTCCCACACCTAATTATTTTTGTTCTCCGTATATTATTCTGTATACCGGCAGTTGACTTGATCGTCGGAGTACCAACGATCGTTAGACCCTTTTTCTCTAGTGATCTTGGTGCTTAATAGTCGTCCTAGTATGCAGGTAACATACAAGTTGGCAGATGAGTGACTGGATATCTGTTGACGCGTGGACAATGCAGATTCCAACGTCAACATAAATGTAAAAAGATGATCTCAATTTTTTTTTTCAATTACGTAGATGAAAGAAATGAGAAACGAATTTAAAAAAATGAATGAAAAAATTGTAACTTTTTTTATTACTACATTACAATTCAAATCATGGTTGTCAAAATTGAAATGGAGATAAAAATAGGAAAAATTGCCAATAAGTCATCTCCACATGAGTTGTTTCAAATTAGGTCAAAACTTTTTTTAAAATTGTGATTAAGTCATACTTTACATCACTATTTTAAATTAATTTTAAAATCACCCTTTAACCATATTTTCCATTAGCACAATCTTCCAATTCCACAAACCTCATCCACCTCCACCTCCGACGACAACCTCCGGCGACAACCTCCTACACCTCCGACGACCTCCGGCGAGCGCTTCTACGACGTAGTGTTACTTTTTAATTTTCTATAGTAAAATTTGGGCCATTTGCAGTGGTTATACCTGATATTGCAGTCGTTTATACTCGATATAGTGGATAATGATTGGGTTGAGGTGTTTCTTAATTGTTCTTGGAAACTATTGGATTTAAATGCTGCAATCAAGACGTTGGAAGAAAAGTCAAAATATGAGGCAACTAATTTTCAGAAACTTCATTTTGCGTCTGCTATGAGAACAAAAATGTCGTACTTTTTTCATATGCATAATTGTTCTGGATATATATTGTGGAACAATTGGCATCCTGGATATTTGCTAGTAAAGAGAAAGTACAACAATATAAGAAAATTATTCAGTTACATAACTATCATGGACATTTGCTAGTGAATGATCTCTGTTGCAAAAAGAGAATTAAAAGAGAGCATGATGTCATCCAAAGTTATGACTCTGGGTTGAGGAAGTAGCAAGAAGATCTCATTGTTAAAAAAGAGCATGATGTTTGATACTGTATTATAGAAAAACAATATCACAGAAAACACTGTTAGTCATGTGTGTTGTTTGATACTGTATTATAGAAAACAGTATCACAGATATTGTTTGATACTGTTTTAATCCATGATATAGTTTGAATTTATGTGGAATGAATTTTATTTATGATACCGTGTTTTTATCTTTGATACTGTTTAATTATGGCAAGATTTGAACCTGTGATACTGTTTGAATGTCTTAGTTTTGTCTATGATACTGTTTTTAATCCATGATAATGTTTTGTTTAGGTAATGTGCATTAATATAATTTGATAATGTTTTAATCCATGTTTTAATCCATGATACTGTTTTGCATTATATAGTATCAAACAACACACATGACTAATTAAATAGTATCAAAGATAAAAGTATGGTATCATAGTCATGTGTGTTGTTTAATACTATATTATGCAAAATAGTATCACAATAGAAATGAATATAGAATTCGCACACGTGCTCATAATTTTTATTATAATATGTTTTTGGAATGGTCTCGACGAGACGGTCAAGACCAATCGCTTTGCCACTACATATGATGGATTTTACCCATTTGAAGTCGTCTCTTTAGCTTAAAATAACAATCTTTAATTTTTTTTTGTCAAAACAGTATCACAAATCTTTTAAAACAGTATCATAGATAAATGTACATCATTTTGCTGCAAATTAAAGCTCTTCCAAGGTATTTGGATCCCTTAAAAGCAAACACATACTTCAGAGCAATGCCAAGATAAAGAAAGAAAAACTGTCAATCATTTTCAAGTTAATGGGTCTCACTCAGAGAAGTCATGCAAAGGGTTCTCATCTAAAGATAAGAATAGCAGTTCTAGATCTGACTTAGATAAAACTATGAACAATGTTTCTGATTTTTCTCTTGAATTAGATCACATGATATCGTATGAGGAAAAATAAAATTGTTCTTAAAATATTGTTCTTAAAATATTTCATTAATAGTACAAAATCATAGGTTTAATAGTATCACCAAAAAATAGTATCACAACAAAACAGTATCACAATTAGCGTTTTTTACAATTAAGGGTATGTTGGTCTTTTAGCTCTAAAATATGACTTTAATTGAATTAAGTTTTAAGCATATAACTTTAGAGCCCATAAGTATCCAAACAGTGACCGGCCCTGAATTTACCCATAAAAATATTATTTTTAATACATTGAATTATAATGGTTATAGTTCACAACTGACATTTGAATTTTTTTATTTTTTATTTAATTTAATTAAATTAATAATTATATATAGAGAGAGAGAAAGAGACAGAGAATGTTGAAAATTCTTTAATTTTTGTTTCTTTCTTATATTTATATTGTTTTCTTTTACATCGTCAAATTAGATGTGTTTAATAAAAAGAGAACATACATAAAGAATATTGTTTACAGGAATCACTACTCCAACAAATGTACAATATTATATAGTCAATCATTATAATTATTATATAGTCAACCATGATTCAAGTTACTATTCAAATGAGCACTATATAAAACTCATATTTGATTGAAATTGTATTCCTATGGATATAAATAAAATATCAACATCGAACAATAAAATACAACATGTTATCAATAATCATATTTCTTATGTTTATTGCAATTGCTACTTTAACATTTTAATTATTAACAATTAAAAAATAAAAAATTTAAAAATATTAAAAATTGACAATTTAATTACAAAAGTACGTGCGTGTCTAACTAGTAATATTTAAACGTGCTTAGAAATAATTTTGCAATATTTTCTCAAAAATTAAATTTAGTCCATAAACTTTTAGATAATTGTAAACTTGGCCTGAGTTCTCAAATATTGCTAGCAGGTCCTTTTGATCACTATTATCTTTAGACTAGGACCTAAATATAATTGTGAAAGAATTAGGTGTTACATGAAATTCAATAATATAAACAGAAAAAATGGGGAAACCGAAAAACAATACATGTTGTAGACTTGTAGATGCATGAACTTGTCTTGGACATATCAATTGGAGATCTAGATGATTTGACTAATTATTTATTTGTTTGTTTTATGTTCTACCCAAATTGTCCACCATGCATGTTTCAATTTCATGTTCCAACGTGGTTTTACCCATAATGTCAAATTGTGCATGTTGCAAGGTGGTTTTACAAAGAAAGAAGAAGAAATTACTCAAAAGTCCTAATTTCACCTTACTTTCACATCTCCACTTGGATTTCTTTGTAATTTCTTCTTTGTCAAAATTTGCAGCAAATTAAAATAATAATAATAATAATAATAAATCAAAGGGGTTTAATGATGGTGGCATTCTCTAGCGCAAATCCTCAAACTCATGGAGACAGGAGTGGATCTAGACTTGAAGTTCAGCTAGAGCGGACGTTGACTGGTCAACGGTCGATATTTATGAAAAAATAATGTAAAAATATTTTTAATAAATACGTAACTTATTATGCAACAAAAAAATTATATAATAGTGAAATATAATTTGATATAAGTAGTAATAATGCTAAAAAAAATTTAGTACAATTTCAACTTACCTAACACGTGGCATTCATCAGCCCACTTGATCAACAAACATCATCATTATTTTGACTTTTTCTTACACTCCAACTGTTAACTTGCAGCCATATCTCTCTCTCTCTCCCTCCCTTGATCCCTTCTATTTATATATTTCCTCTATCTCTCTATATATATACATATATAGATATAGATAGAGGGAGGAGAGAGAGAATACATTATTATATATATATATATATATATAGTGGGCGGAGAGAGAGAGAATACATTATTATTTATATTATATATATATATATAGATAGTGGGAGGAGAGAGAGAGAATACATTATTATTATATATATATAGAGGGAGGATAGAGGGAGGAGAGAGAGAATACATTATATTATTCTAAAAGTTATCTTCTTCAACAAAGAGCCGGCAGCAGATATATACACATATACTTACACGCAGAGAATCCAATCTCCATTTTTCTTTTATTGCTCAAAACTCAGTGACCATTTTTTTGCAAAATTTCAGCTAGAGCAGACGCGGAGTCTCGCCATGTTATAAATCCGCCCCTGCAGGGAGAGCAGTTATACACAAATTTATATTTCAAAATGATGATCAATCTTAGGGCCGGGGAACAAATATATATGAATCTTTGTCTCTGAAAGTTGCAACAATGAGAGGAATCAAGAACCCGTTTGATTAGGCGACATAATGATCTTCACTAAGCCACTATTGGGCCAAGTAAATTTCTGGCCCGATACAATTTAAAATTTTGAATTTGGGCCATATAGGATTGAGCAGAAGCATAAGGGTATGATTGGGCATCGGATCCATTAACACTGTAAGCCCAATATTTCTTTGATCTTTTTAGTTTATGGATGACAGAAATTAGAGATAAAATGATGTAACTCGTTAACAAGTCACATTCTTTGTTATATTTTCAATAGAAGGTCGCATATTGTATTCGCATATCTAAAATATCACACGTACGTCTCCATATCATAAAGCTATATAAGCTGTCACATTCTTTATTTCTTTTTCATTAAAAGGTTTATATACTGAAAAATATAGTGTATAATACCAAAATTTTAAAAATCGGCAAATTTATATTTGACGGAAAAATTTTAGGCATAAAACCAATTTTCACTAGAAATTATGCCTCTTTCCATCGAAAATTGTTATTAGTAAAGAAAATTATAGCTTGAATTACGGAAAATTTAATTTGCTCCCATCATTTTTAATTTAATTTAATTTTAGCAGAAAGTGGGAAATATATATAATAAATCAAATGTGGACTATCGGAAGGTAGGTGCACATTTTATAAGAAATACATAGGAAGTAATTAATGTACATGTGTATAGTGCTCAAAATGTTTGGTGCTTATATTCATCCATCTTTTTTTATTTAATTTCTAAAACGTAACATTATTTTAATAGTCGTTCAAACTTTAAATTAATTAGCGTAAGACATAGTTAATAAATACACACGTGAAATCGTGAATCAATATATTTAAGGTTAAATTAAAGTTAGAAACTAGTTGCAATTTGAAATTAATAAAAGGAGAAACAAATCACACTTCACTAGCAATTCCATAACGAAATACAGTACAAGTTTTATTGATGCATAATCTTAAAGCAGTGAAGAACCATAAAGAAAATCTTACAATATAATAGTAAAAGCAGACACATAAGTGGTTGATTTGAACGGAAAAAGTCATTTAGCTAGATTGTGCCTGCTTAGGCACCGGAATAACCTTGATACCACCAATGGTGACATCTTGACCGTTAGATCTCGGCACAATTGTTACCACAATGGTGTCATCCTCAGAAACATCGATGTCATCATACACGTCTGTCAATTTCAAAGAAATAGTAGCCTTGCCCTCGGTGTTCTTAGATTTGTGTGGCACTTGTGCGAAAGATCCTGCGTATTCAGCCCTATCCAACTCTTCTATTTTGTCATCTTCATCATTGATGAACACATCGAACTTGATGAATTTTGTAGTGTCTGTCTGTATGTCTTCAAGAACCAGCTGCTCGTCTGCTTTTCCCTTTGCAGATTTAGGAACAATAATTCTCACAGTGTCTTTCAGGTTTACTGGCAACACACTTGCTGCAGTCTTAGTATCAGAAATGTTCGAAACTTTGGCCTTTGCTGCCTTGGGTGGTGGCCTGTAGTTGAGCCATGGAAGATCAATTCTGTCATAATCATATCCCAACTTTCTTTGGTCGAAACAGTCACCAGCTTTCACGCGCACAAGCCTCTTATTTTCGTCGTAGAATAGAAACTCAGCATTCAAGTAGTTTGATGAAGTGATGTCCTTAGGGATATTGTTTTGCACGACTTCTCGCCATATAGTCCACATTCGATCAACATTCGAATGGTGACAATAGAAAACTGGATCTCGACCAGCGGAGTAAAAGTTTCCCATGTCCTCATTAAATTTATTGGGCCCCGTTGTATCCTTGGTTCCAACCCACCAGTGTACTCCTGTGTGAGAACCATTTTCTGATGAGCCCCCGCCTGGACTGGGGTTGCTTCCTGCACAGTAAGGTTTTCCCACGAAATCAGTTGTGGTGCTAACACTGCGAACCATTTCACTGTATATTGAAGTAAGATTGTTGGCCACCAACTGTAGATTGTCTGTACTGCCGGAGAATGTCAGATCAACAATGGCAGAGCCCGTATTTTTTGGATCCCTCTTTGCATCGTATAGAGATGAGTTGGGGTTATCGAAAATGGGAGGCAATGTCATGCCCTTAGGATTGTCCCAGTTCCAGAATGGCAGAGCAAAAGTTGGGTCATTAATCAATTTGCCCAATATTCTTTCATAGAAATACAGGTACCACCTGTGGAAAGGAAAGAAAAGCCACGAATTGTGAACTTGAAGGTCAAGATTGTTAAAACCAACTTGGTCATGAGCTCCATTGCAGTAGGCACAATGAATATTGGCTTGTTGCATGAAGCCACGGGGATCTTGCGGATCACTGGTGTCAAGATCCCTCATCGCCTGAATGGCTTTTTCATACTTGGCCACTTGTTCTTTGCTTGCCCTATGAGCAGCCGGCCTCAGACGCATCAACTGAAACTTTGGAATCTCGTAATCAATGATCTTATCGGGAAGTGGGGGGCAACATTTAGCATCTAGAAGTGCCCCAGTGGCAACGTCATGGGCATCACCGCACTTGGTGAAGTCGGGAGCTTGTACAGGATCAGCATAGGCTGAAGGATTGGAGACAAGGTTGGCTGCACTATACATCCCCCCTAGCCCAAGAAGCATATTTCTCCTGTCAATCTTCCCTTGGGAAGTTTCAACATTTTTCTTGGCATCGCATGACACCTGAAAGCGGTGGCTCCGCCTTGGGTTGGTGAACAAATGAGATGGCTTGGCGGAGAGAGGCTGAGTTGAGGAGGAGGAATGAGTGCGGGGATTGGTGGAGAGAACAGCGCATGAAGCTTGAAGAGAAGCCATGCTTGTATATTGGCTTTGAGGTGAATGCATGAGAACCCAATGCTTGTATATATAGACTACAATTACAACGGTCCAAATATGGAATATTATTATTTATTAGTTGAATTATATAAATTATTAATTTAGTACAAGTTGAATTATATAAATTATTAATATCTCTTCCCTCTAAGCTGTCCACCTAGCATTTAGTTTTTGACTTGACATAACGTAGTAAAACACGTGCATTTTCTCGATCCCTGTTTGTATTAGTATAAATTAATTCGGACTACTTTTTGCAATATAAAGAATAGGCTAGCGAATCAAATTTAAACCTAGATATAATATTTTGTGTCCTTTCATGAATAACTTAAGTGTAGAAAGCAGTGGTTTGTCCCTTCACAAATAAATTACTATGTCAAAAAAAAGCCCTACTTTGTATCCATGTGATGCACACTTAACTAATTAATTAAATACTTGGCACTTATTTCAAATCATTTTTCAGAAAAGCCAAATTTTAATTAAGACTTGAAAGGATTACCAAGTCTTGATGAATAATAGTTTGGCATTGCATTTTAGTGAATAATTTATATTAAAAGTTATAATTTATATTAAAAGTTATAATTTATATTTTTATTATGTAATATTTAATTTTCAGAAAGCTACTTCAATTGATTAATAATAAAAATAACACAATAATCTCACTAAAATTTCAATCTGCAAATAAATAGAATGAACGACAGAAAATATTTACCAAATCAATTATCGTAATGGTCAAGGCTCACTTCTTGGGAAGAAAAAGAAAAAATGGGGAAAAAACGCAATATATAGATGTTGTAGATGCCTGAACTTGTCTTGGATATATATATATATATATATCGAATACTAAAAATACAAAAGGCGAGAAACTCATATGTTTAATTTCCTCTTATATCTGTATTGATGCAAGTTATAAGGATTCGAAAGATTGATATTTGTAATGTGTTTATTGTAGTGAGATATTCTGGACATAATGTGCTTACTTGAAAAGAATATTTTCTTTTGGATCATTTTGCTTCTTATTTCTATTATCTAAAAACGAAAAATGCAAGAAGGAGAGCTTTAGTCAAATGTCGATGCCGATATATTTTTTGTTTTATGTTGCAACATGGTTTTACCCAGAATTTCAATTATGCATGTTGTAATTTCATGTTGCAACATGGGTTTGCACAGAGTTTGCACTATAGATGTTGCAATATATTCCATGTTCAGCATCAGATTTTTAGGTCTTTATAAACACAAAATCACAAAAGTCTTAAACCCTAATTTCACCTTACTTTCATATCTCCACTTGGGTTTCTTTGTGATTACTTCAATTGTTCTTCGTCAAATTTTATAGCAAAGGGATTTAATGATGGTACGTAGAAACAAGAAAAAAGCATTCTCTATCACAAATCCTCAAATCTTAGGTAGAGCAACTAGCTAAAAAATGATCGAGCTGGGGAACAATTATATGAATCTTCATCTCTGAAAGTTTCAACAATGAGGCTGCGACAATTTTGCTAAAAAATGTTCAGTAATTGGTATTTATTTATGATTCTCATGTTGATGCTTTATATCCTACGACAAGTGTATTTTAATTGATTTATACTCTTTGGCTCTTTTGACAAAAAAGGGAGGAGATATACAGATATATATACTACATGCGCTACTAATTTTATTTTGTTTATTGTTCCTTTGTTGTTGTAGTAGCAGGTATCTTTTACAGATATTTTGTTTATGATCACCATCTATAACTATTTTTAAGGACTTGGATGTTTGGATTAAGGGCATGTTCGATAGCCATTTTTTCTCAAAAAAATTCATTGTTTACTTTTCAACTTTTTTACACTACAAAAAAGTTTGAAAAGTCAATAAAATACCCAAAAAAATCAATTTTTTCCCCAAAAAAACTACATCGAAAATGCCCTAAATAGGCTAAATATTGTTGCTTTGTCAAAAGATGCCAAATGGGTAGTTTCTTACAACTATAGTGTTGGCATTTTTAGGGCAACACCCAAATTGTTTAAATTGGGTTTAGTCTTAAAAATTGATCAATCTATTTTTTTAGTCCAATATCGAGTCCAATGAATTAGTAAAAGTCTAGCAATTCAATATGTTAAAGAGTGCGTCTGTAGCTTGGGATTATCTCTCTATATAAAGATCAAGAATGAGTCAGAGATATGCGAAACACCTACATAGGATGTTATGGGAAGAGTTCTAGCTATCACAAGTGGGAATGTGAAGATTACAAAAGATATTTTCGAATATTTGAAATATAAGGTTTTTTTTTTTTTTTTTTTTTTTTTTTTTTTTTTTTTTTTTTAAATATATAGTTTGATATCTTTTATGATATTAATATATATCAAAAAATGTGACATCGATTTACATTAGGAAAACTTAGGCTGTGTTTGATTCCCTTTCTTTTCCATGGAAAATGAAAATTTTCCACCAATTTTCCAGCTTTGGTCTGTTTGATTGGCAAAATTTTCCATGGAAAAGGCATTTTCTCACCTATTTTCCAACTTTTGTTTCATTGCAACTTTTTTTTTTTTCCATGGAAATTTTTTTCAAAGTTTTCCACTTTTGGCCATATTTTCCTTGTTTTCAAGGAAAATATTTTCTAGGTGGGATAGAAGAATTTATTTTCCATGGAAAATTTGTTAACCTTTTCCAACCCATTTATTTTCCATGGAACATTTTCCAACCCATAATTTCTTGGTAATTCATTTCTATTGAAAATATTTTCTTTCCACCCAAATTTTCTGCTTGCAATCAAACACAACCTTATTGTCAAATATTAGGAAACTTGGTATTGTCATGTTGCGACATGAATTTTTGCATTGCAAACTTGACTATCACTACAAGAAATGTTGCATATAGTGATGACTTATGTCGTCGTTATAAATCAAAAAATCGTTGCTATAATTTTACAGCGGCAACAAAATCTTCGCTAAATGTCGTCTCTATAGTGTAGTAGGTATAATTTTATAGAGCTTGATCTCCTACCCATAGTGGGTAGGAGATATAAGAGTGGTGATCTCTTGCCCATCATGGGCAGGATAAGATTCACCAACTGCTGAAGTGGAAGCTGAGTCACGTGCTGAAGTGGAAAGCTGGACAAACAAAAATCAAATGGATCCATATTTTGTCTCACACACGTGAACTCCCTTGTTCCAAAAAAACACTCGTTTGTTATTTCTCCATTGTCGCCGGTTTCCATCTTGCCGGCAACCTTTGAGCTTCCATTTCCGTCCAACTTCTCACCGGCGGACAAGGTCCTTGAAGCCAAAATCTGAAATTTTCGTTCTGTTCCCGTTCTCTGACCGCGCGAAGTAGTGGTAGCTGAAATCTCCTAATTTTTTTTTCCTGTTTTCTGAAACTTGTGTTTGCCACTGGCGCGATTCAGACTGAAATTTGGGGTTTTTGAGCTGAAATGTAATTCTTTTTTCTATATGATGTACTACAATTTGCGAACTTTGAGCTGGAATTTTGTTATTGAGCTGAAATGTATTTGTTTGAGCTGGAATTTTGTCTTCTGTTTGATGTAAACTTTGAGGTGGAATTATGTCTGTTTGATGTAAACTTTAAATGGTTCCCAGCTCCCACACGTAAACTTTTTCTATTTTATGTAAACCATTTAATTTGTTACATGTATAACCATTTAATTTTAATTACATTTGGGCTGGAAGAACAGAGCGGAAATTTCATATTTTGGCTTCAAGGACCTTGTCCGCCGGTGAGAAGTTGGACGGAAATGGAAGCTCAAAGGTTGCCGGCAAGATGGAAACCGGTGACAATGGAGAAATAAGAAACGAGTGTTTTTTTGGAACAAGGGAGTTCACGCGTGTGAGAAAAAATATGGATCTATTTGATTTTTGTTTGTCCAGCTTTCCACTTCAGCACGTGACTCAGCTTCCATTTCAGCAGTTGGTGAATCTTATCCTGCCCATGATGGGCAGGAGATCACCACTCGAAGATATAATGCCCACCGGTGAGGTGACTAAATATGATTGGTAGAAATCATAAGTGTGGTATCATAAACTACTAACCATGTGATGCTACCTCAACGTGAGCATTATAAATGGGTAGGATAAGTGGATAAGAGATCAATCCCCATAGTTTTATTGCGACGATATTTTGTCGTCGCTATAATCGCAACTTCTGTAGCTACGACAAAGTTATTACTATAAGAGTCAAATTTTTAATAATTAAAAAAAATTAATCTTATATGCTTGGTGGACCCCTGACCCGACTTATCAATTATGGACTTGAAACCTACCCACGAAAGGCCCGACTCGATCCACTAAACTTTTTGAAGCATTTTTTTTTGAATGATTGTATTGGGACTCGAACTATTGACCTAGGTGTTGTGAAGTTACAACCAAACCATTAGAGACAGATGAATTCTTGTGATTATATTTATTTTTATAACATATATTAGTTGAATGAGCAACATATCATATAATTGCTTATAAAGTAAAAAAATAAATATTAGTAAAAAAAAAATTCCACACCTAAGATTTCAGGAGAAAAAAAACTCACATATAGAGACGACAATGTCGCCGCTATAGGTAGATTATGTCGTTGCTATAGTTAAATGAAAAAGCGGTAAAGCTTTACGCCATCTTCTAAAAAAAAACTCACCTATAGAGACGACAATGTCGCCGCTATAGGTAGATTTTGTCGTCGCTATAGTTAAATAAAAAAGCGGCAAAGCTTCTCGCCATTTTCTAAAAAAAACTTACATGTATATTTTGTCATCGCTATAGTTAAATAAAAAGTTCCCGCCATCTTCTAAAACAAAAGCGACGACTAAATTGATTTATAGAGACGACAAATATCGTCGCTACATCTCTCCATACACTATAGCGACGACATGAGTTTGTCGTCACTATATACGCTATTCTATAGCGACGACAGAATAGTTACCGCTATTTGTCGCCGCTGTTGCTGCTATTTCTTGTAGTGTGTGTTTATGAGATCATAATTTTTTTTTAAAAATCCAATTCTTTCACGATATTTCTTATCTTTTATCCTATTCTGATATGCATGAAATTAAGTCAATAAAATGAGAATTTTTCTTAAGAAAACATGCGACTTTGGTGAGAAAAAATATCATCGATTTTCATAGAAAATTATTTATATTCTTCCAAGTATTTCATTTAAACATTGGAGCAACAATTCTAAAATTTTAGAGGGAGCCTTTTTTTTTTTTAGGTTCTTCGTAATAAACTTAGAAATCTTCTAAATGTTTGGAGACTGTCTTTTGTGATCTTCGGGAGAAGTCACCAAGTTCTTCGGAAGAAGAAGATTTGAATCTTTAGAAGAAGTTTCAACAACTTCAAATCAACAAGACGAGTGGTGTTTGATGAACAAGTTCAATAAGTGATTCTACACTTATTGGAGACTATCTATTGTGATCTTCGGGAGAAGTCACCAAGTTCTTCAGAAGAAGAAGATTTGAATCTTTAGAAAGAGTTTCAACAACTTCAAATCAACAAGACGAGTGGTGCTCGATGAACAAGTTCAATAAGTGATTCTACACAAAAGCGTAAATGTAAAAGAGAGAGTTTTTATTTGTTTATATATTTTAACTTACTAGATTGTCTAATAATAGGGCGTGGCCCATAGATGTAGGTAGTTACCCAACCACGCCAATTACCTACGTTATTTATGTTTTTTATTTATTTGATAAATTATTAATCTTACATTAATTAATTTCGATAAATCGTCAAAAGACTCAAAACAGATATAATAGTCACTTTGAAATGATTAGCCATTTCATTTCAGGAATAGGCCGGAACATGTAAGAAAAAAAGTAGATTAACGAACAATTACAATCCAAACTTCTGATGGCAAGCAATTGCAAAATGGTAATGATTGCATATATTCTGATTTATTTGATTGCACATTGTCGACCTCGAAATCTGCACTATCCACGTGTCAAACAGGGCTCCAATTAATAATTTGTCAACATGTATCTTAGTTGCACACTTGAACAATTGTTAAGCACCAAGATTAATAGAAAAAAAGGGGGCCAACGATCATTGGTACTCCGACGATCAAGCCAACTGCAACTGCAAATATAAAATATGGGTGTGGGAGAGACAAGAAGTCAGAAATTTGAACATAGTTTAAAGTGGAGAATAATGTGTACCTTGGAATAAAGGGAGATCTTGTATTTATAAAGAGAGTTCTAATTGATTTAGGGGCCATCAATTAGTTATTTGATTAGATTCTTATTACTAATGAGGATAAGGTTGAATCCAATCTCACCGTGATCTTCCAAAATTATGTCATAATTCTTCTAAATCTACAAGATTGTACTGTTGATCTTTTAGGAGATTGTGATAGAGTTTCCTTGTGAATGTGGTTTTATTAATAATATAATCATTCCCTTCCCCCCAGCCCAATATACCAGACTGCCTGTGGAGTCTTGCGGGACGCGAAGACCCTTGACAAAGGAATAGGGCTTGATGGAGTGGCGAATAGCTTTGGGACTCTCTTGGCAGAATGTTGAAGGGCGATGGCCTTTGGTTCAAAATACAAGTATAACTACTTTGCATTGGACTGGTTGTGGGCAGGGTGGCCTTCGCTGAACCTTTTTACTGGTGTGGAAGCCTCGCCGAATTTCGGTGGCAACACATATTTTGACGAGGAAACCAATGTAAAGATTGTAACTTTTGGAAAGCAGCTTGATAGGTTCTATATTTTAGTTATTTTTAGTCAATCACATTAATATATGTAATTATTCATTCTTTTGTTAAATATTTTATTGTGATATAAAATCGTTGTTATATTAAAGTTGTCTTAATAAAGTCTGATAGTGTTTTTTCATAAAAGTGTTATTTTGAAGTAACACTTTTTTTTGTATATACTCATTCCATTTCATAAAAATAGGTTTATTTTTGTTTCACAGATTAAGAAAACTTAATTATTATAATTAAAATAATACATTTTACTAATTTTTTTCTAATATAGTCATACATTTGAATTGCTACACTCTCTTGGAAAACGAAAAAAGGGTCGCAATGGGTTTTTGGCTTTGAAACTTGACATGAGCAAAGCATATGACAAGGTTGAATGGAAGTTTGTTACACATGTTATGGCCAGAATGGGGTTTCCTCCTCATTGGATATCTCTCATATACTCATGCATTTCTTCGACGAGATTTTCTTTCCTTATTAATGGTAAAGTTTGTGGCAGAGTCCAACCCTCCAGGGGTCTGAGACAAGGCTGTCCCTTATCTCCATATTTATTTCTATTATGTGGAGAGGCACTATCCGAACTACTCCAACGGGCAAAGAGACAAAACGAGTTGGTCCGAATGAGTTGCAATAGATGGGGACCACGTATAAATCACTTATTTTTTGTTGATGACTCCCTTATTTTCCTCCGTGCTAGAATGTCTGATTGTGGAACACTGCAAAATATCATAGGTCAATATTCCAGAGCTTCGGGACAACAAATCAACATCTCCAAGTCATCTATGACATTTTCACCTAATGTCCAACCAGATTTGCGAAACCAAATACAATATGCCTTGGGATTGACACAAGCAAATGGACACGATCTATATTTGGGGCTTCCATCGATGGTTGGAAGAAACATGAGGAGAACTTTCGACCATATAAGGGCCAGCCTATGGAAACGAATTCAAAGTTGGAATCGATCGCTTTTTTCTGCTGGTGGTCGTGAGGTGCTGATCAAAGCAGTGCTGCAGGCAATCCTAAATTATACTATGAGTTTATTCAGTCTCCCAGTTTCTCTTCTTCTTGATCTCAAATCATTGCTAATTAGATTCTGGTGGGGTGTAAAAGACAACAAGAGACCTATGGCATGGATTGCTTGGTCACAAATATGTAAACAAAAATGCTATGGAGGTTTGGGATTCAGAGACCTTGAAATGTTCAACAAAGCCCTTGTAGCCAAACAGTGCTGGCGGGTGTTTTCTCAACCCAACTCCCTGGTTGGTAGGTTGCTGAAAGCAAAATACTTCAGGGATGGAGATTTCCTTACAACTTCTGCTAAACTAGACTCATCTGCTATATGGAAAAGCCTTGTTTGGGGAAGGGAGGTGCTTTCAGGAGGATTGCGCTGGAGGGTCGGATGAGATGATCAGATTTGAGTGTTCAGCGACAAATGGATTCCACAGAATTCCTCTCTTATGTTATTACAACACAACGACGACCCAGACCTTCGCGTCACTGACATCCTCACACCATCCGGCAGCTGGGATGTTGGTCTGATTAGAAGGGAATTTTGGCCTATTAACGGTGAAGCTATACTAGCTATCCCCTTGGGGCTTGGAGGTAGACCTGATAGAATGATATGGCACTATGAGAAGCATGGAAAGTATACCGTTAGAAGTGGGTATCGATGGTTGATGAAGTCGAAAACAAGCCATGCTGCTGAATCTAATGCTGACTATGAGCTTATATGGTGGAAAACTCTGTGGTCGTTGGCTGTTCCTCCTAAGGTATGCATATTTCTTTGGCGTCTTTACCATAATGCTCTTCCAGTCCAGTACAACCTATTCAAGAGGAGAATCAGCGAGAATATCCAATGTCACATATGTGGGGGTATTGAAACATTGAATCATGCACTTTTTACCTGTTACCCTTCTAAATGCGCTTGGAAAGCTACGAGGATATGGAGCCAAATTAAAGGTCTTTTGGTGGAAGATGATATCCGGACTATGCTTGGCATTGTGATAAAGAATCTCGAATTGCCTTGCCTCCAACTGTTTGGTTGTCTTAGTTGGGTTCTCTGGCAAGAACGGAATGGTACTCTTTATGGAAACTCCTCAAGATCAACAAGTATCCTTATATCTGGGGTAGAAAACATGTTTAGTGAGGATACAGTGCAGGAGAAACCTGGTGGACGGACACAGCAAGCCATGCGATCGCATCTCTTTAAAAACTGCGATCGCACGAAGCAGGTTGAAACATGCAGTAAGGGTCCAGGCGTTACCATGCGTTCGCATGATAGATTACTTTGCGATCGTATAGTAAAGTGGCGGCCTCCACGAGAACATTTTCTGAAGCTAAATACTGATGCAGCTATTCGTAGTAGATCTGGGCAGATTGGTACGGGAGGGATAATACGAGACCACCATGGACACGTAATGGATGTCTTCGCCCGAACCTTTATAGGTAATTTTGCGGTGAAGGAAGCTGAGTTGATAGCACTTCAAGAGGGACTTGAATTTGCCATTAGACTTAACTTCCAACTGGAGGCGGCGGAAGTTGACTCTTTGTCGATTGTGCAAAATTTGGAGTCTGACTTTACTTTCTCTCATCTAGCCAAGTTATTACATGATGTCTCTGCTTTAATTCACACATTATGCCGGGCCCCATGCCAGTATATTCCTCGCGAAGGAAATTGTGTTGCACATGAACTTGCTTCGGCTTCTTTTGCTTTGTCAAACTCTTTTTGGACGAATTGTATCCCGACTTTTCTGTCGCCCCATATTCGGGGAGATTTGTCTCAATAAATTGCTTATTCATCATACATTAATATAATAGTAGTTCATATTTGTTGATAACAATACACATTAATTAATGACATATTACAAAAACTAAGAAATTAAATATAATATCAATAAAAAAAAGTAGCATATAATTTGAGACAGATAAATAAAAAAAGTAAGTTCATAACAGAAAAAATATCAATTTTTACTTGTGATTTCAAATTAACAATTAAATGGACACTTTTTCTTTGACAAACCATTACGGATATGAGTTTATTCTCGCTAAAAATTGAAATTAAAGTACAATTTAAACCAAGTTTGAGCAAGAGAAAATACAATGCAAAAAAAGATATCCTAGGCCTAGATGTCTCTAGTTCTACTCTTGGTAAACACGTAGTGCCATCAAATTAATTTTCTTATTGCAAAAAGATCGATATGTTATTTTTATTTGTTCAATTTATGTGAACGTGAATTTCAAAATCTTAAAATTTTTAATTTTCATAAATAAATACAGAGTAACAAGAACATTCATTGATCCATAGCAAACAGTCTTTAATTTTGTATCTTAAATTTTTTAAGTCTTCGTTGAACGATTTACTTCTATATCTCCAATCTCTAAACACACTTTATTATATGTAATTTAATTATATAAAAATTGTATTTCTCTTTCTTTGCTTCTCACATAATAGTATGAATAAATTGATAGAATAACACGTCTTTTTATAGATAGAGAAATGACAAATTTCCTAGTTAAACTATAATTCTATTTTCCATCAAAATAGAGTTCTTAATGGAAACTAACTACTCTAATAATTATGCAATTAAAAATCTATTAGATTCATCCATAAGAAGTATTATCAAATCCAATAACTTATCATGTGAGCTATATAAATTCAAACACTCTCCCACTTGGCCTATATGATAAGGTTCCTTTATGATTTCATACATATGACCATTATGCGCGCATTCATATGGACAATTATCATAATGAGTAAACTACTAATATGAGTCATAGCGGTTCTATATCATTAAGATCGATATAATTCCTTCTATGTACCAAAATATTAGCAATTTACACAACTTGGTCTATAAGTAAGAAGTACACTTGATAGTCCCGTAATGTCTTTGTCAAAGACTATTCCTATTGTCATTATTATCCAATCTCATACATGTACATAAATATTGGCAGACAGAAAATAAATCAAAAATATTTCAATTATCATTTATGAGCTCAGAATGTCAATGAACCATTATAAGAAAAACATTAACCATTACTATCAAGATTTATGATGTTCTCACGTCCATTAACAACCTTTGGTGGGTAGCCCCTATAGTAAAGGATCCACAGTCATAAGTTGGTTCTTGTTTGTTCATTTGGCATTTTTTGTTTCTGAACTCCCATCTTAATGACAAAGTATTTTACTTTCATAATTTAGCACATTTAGAATACTTGTCGTTCTTGAAGAAAATGACAAATGCATAATCACAATAATTTTCAGCGACTTGGCATAAGAGTCGACAATTCCTAGTCCTACAATAAAATTCTGCAACGATAATGCTTATTTGTATTCTCAAAGCATGCTACAAATTCAACGTCCATAATGGATGAAGTATGACAACTGTTATCCACTTTTACAAAATATTATTCATCCACATAATATGAATGATAGCCAAATGTGGATAATCTATTGTCAAGTCATCTAACATAATGAATCTGATATAATATAAATTTGAGTATATATTAAGCTCTCTACAACAGATGCATACAAAACATTTTTTCATATGTTTTTACTTAATTGCATGAAACTATATTTATTTATATTTATTCTATATCTTTAATGGGACAAATCAAGATCACTACTAGTAAGAAAAATATCAACATACAAGTAAAATAGTTTGCTCCCACTAACCTCCAGATATATACACTGATAGACAGTGTTTTCTTTAAATATAAATGAAGTTATACTATCATCGAAATTAAGATATCCTTATTTAGAAGTTCGTTTAAGTCTCTATACTAGTTTATCAAGTGTACATACCATGTAGTCATTTCCTTTAACCGAGAAGCCATAGGGCATTGATCCAAATAAATTTCTTTATCTAAACACTTATTTTAAAAAGTTGTTTTCACATTCATTTGTTGTAGCTTCAAATAAAAATGTGCTACTAGTGATATAATGATTCTAAATGAGTATTTCTTTTAAAATGAAAAGAGATTATCTTTATAATCAATACCTTCCTTTTGAGTAAAACTTTTAGCAACAAGTTTAGCTTTATATCGTTCAATATTATCATAGAGTCACGTTTAGTCATAAAGACTCATTTACAACTTCTTTCCATCATTAGGCAATTCAACAATATTTTAGACTTTATCTCGTTCCATAAATTTTAACTCATCTTTCATGGTATCAATTCATTTACAGCATGTTCGGTAACCATTTTTTCCCAAAAAATCTATTTTTTTGCCTACAATTTTTGACTTTTCAAACTTTTTACACTACAAAAGAGTTCACTTCAGACAAAAATCACTGTACTGCTACAGTAAAAAGTCAATTTCACTATTCATCAATAGTGAAAAGCCTATTCCTTTACTGTTCAATCACTGTGCAATCACGGACTTTTGAAAAAGGCACTTCACAGCTGGATAAGCATGATCATTGAAGCATCTTGGGATGGCTATAAAAAGGAACCTTATCAGACATTGAAGATCATCCGCAGTCTGAGCTTAAAAAAAGAAAAAATTCCTCTGTAATTTTTGAGCTTTAAAAATATACTGCAACTAAACAACATTAGATACATTAGATCCATTTGGATCACCTTTCTGTAATTAAATAAGCTAAGAGATATTTTCTCTATAGCCTTGTGAAATAAAATTCTATGTTTTAATTTCACATACTCTTTATATAATTTTTGTACGGATCTCTTTTCCAAACGCCATTACACCAGAAGGCAGGTGGCCGTTGAAGCGTGTACGTGCAAAGGAAATTAGGAGTGAGGCAAAATATATCAAAATGCAACAAACATTTACAGTAAGGCTTAAGAGATTTTATTTAGTTTATTATAATTATAATGGTAATTATTTGGTATCTAGTGTATCTAGTTTCATTAATTTGTTTAAATCTTCGACCAAATTCCGCGTTTAAATACATTTCAAGAATGAGTTTAAAAAGTGGTATCAAAGCCAGATTTACATTACTTTACTGTTTACATTATGATTAATTGTAATACATGTAACATCTTAATTATGACATTAAATACAAAATATGAACTTTATAAAAATCATAAGGCAATCCTTAGATATCATCAATTTACAGACACACATCGTGCTTCCTTAAGAGGAATGAAAAACAGAATGTTAAATGCCTTACATGTTTATAATACATGCGTACATGAATTCATTTTACATTATGCTTTACATCATCACTCAACATGATTGATTGTAAAATTTGTACTGCATATACACATTCCATTGCTAATAAAGGCAACCTTTATGAATACTATGAAGAATACAGATTTCAACTAATGTTTGAACACGTTCATCATTTAGTTAGAATCCGTATGAGACAAAAAAGAGACAAATATAAAACATTGTTTGAAGAATTTGTTAAAGAATTTATGTTACATTATCTTTATCATCATCATGAGTAGCAAAATTACTATTGAATTTGATGTTGACGAAGTTGTTGAACAAACTGAGTCGCTTGGAAACCTTTCAAAAGAGATTCTTATTTCTGACAAAAAACTTGCAAAAATTTGTAAAACAAATTTGACATTACATCCAAGTGAAGTGTTTGTACAACTAAATTTTATCAACAAATTTATGAATTGAAATAAGCATATTTATTATGGGGTTTCCCAAAAAGAATTTTCTATTCACATTCAACACACTTATGGTAAGATAGGAATTTCCCTTTTAACCAAATAAGACATTAACAAAACTAAGCAAAAGATTGACTTAGATGTCATTAAAAACCTTTATTGGATAACAATAGGAGCTATTAGGATCCAACTCCGTAGCACCTTATCTGACAAAATTGATCAACCTATTGTCATGGGTTTGATTGATGAAAGAATCAAAAATCCCAGAGAATGATGCTTAGGCACCCTAAATGGAAACCTTGCATGTGGAAAATTAATTTTCACATCACATCCTAGACTATCAGTTAGTCTACACAATCAAGACTTTGATGGAATTCTTTCCTTCGTATTCAATTACGGAAGAAAAGACTTAGTCAAAGACAATAATGTTCCTTTTTCAATTTCTTACCTTGTGAGTTATGCTATCCATAACCAACACAATATGACCATTGTCAAGGAGCCAAAAGGAATAAAGATTGATCCTTTATTTTCAGATTACCTTGAACACAAAGAAACCGAATTTGATTGACTTGTCCAGCCAGCAAGAAGATCCCTTCAAATCGATCTCGACCAAAGTAGGACTTTAGTTAAAGAACAAAGACCTTTACTCTTACATTCTACATCTATTAGGAAAAACCCTAGTTATAGATGGAAAGAAGATCTTCCAGAAAGTAGTCAAGCCAGACAACTAAAGGAAGTAAAAGAAAAAGTTAATAAATTAACTAAACTTATTACTGGAGAACATTAATGGCCCTAAATGATATAATAAAAGAGCTACAAATGTTAAAAAACATTATTCAGGAGCTAAAAGAAGACATTAAAGATTTCCAAACTAAAACAGAAAAATCTTTAGATCAATATTCAGCTATTATCTTAGCAGAAGTTAAGAAACCCATAGCCTCAACCTCAAACTCTGAAAAAATCATAAAATATGGAATTTTTCAAAAGAATGGGGAATTTACTGAAAAACAAAAAATGACTAAAAAAGGAAAGTTTGATTTTGAAAATCAGAATGACCAATGTTAGAAAAACGCTGGAGGACATTTATGAATCTTCTGAAGATTTAGGATATCTTGATGTTCTATTAGCTTTTGAAGATAAAGAGCTTGAAAACATAGCTTCTATCTTCAAAAAGATTGCAATAAATAATCAAGAGATTATTCTTGTTGCAAAATCAGAAGAAAACATTTATGAAAAAGATCCTAGCGGTTTTGTTAAAGATCACATAGGAGAAGTTGACATTAATTCAGATTCTAGTTCTGATGAAGACATTATCATTCATGAAAGATTCCTCACGGGCAGAAATGCTAATAAAGGAATTGAAATTAAAAACCCAAAAATTGAAACTGTCCCAATGGATTATGAACCTTCATCATCAAATCCAAAAGGAGATGGTAAAAGACCTTTAGGAGATTTCACTCCCAGACCAATGCCTTTATATGATGAGGAAATTGATCCATCATACTTTCTTAATAAACCAAAAAAGTCTTCAATTGATGTCAAAATTCTTGACCTTGACTATGTCAAAAACCCAGAAACGGTCATTGAAGATTGGTATAATAATATCATGATCTCAATGATAATTCACAAAGAAATACATAGAGATGAGCAAAACTCATGGCACTATGTACTTTCAAGCACTAGAGGAAATGTTAAATCTTTTCTTAAAACCTTTTCCTATGAAGCCAAAAATGCCATTTGGCAAGAAACTCGTGGAAACATTTCACAATTCATTAAAAGGATTGTAGAGCAAATCTACAAACAATTCACAGGACAAACATATGAAGCATTTAAAGACATTAGATCTACAATAGATCAAGCTGATGCCTTAAATCATTTGGAAAAAATGTCAATTTGTGACATGTGTTATTTTGAAGAATACGCTTGCGAATTCTCAAAATACTTTTACATTTGTCCGGCAACAGATTGGAAACAATTAACAGAAAAATTCATGAGAAAACTTCCATATCCCTTTAACAACGAAGTAATAATCCAATTTAATGAAGCCATCAAAATACAGGAACCAAGCCCCGAAAACTTTAAAGCTAATGTCCAAATAGACTCTTCTTTAGGGTTAGCCATTACCATTACAAGAAATCTCCTTGCAGAAAAATGTAAGGAATGACACCTTGTCAGAACAAGTGAAAAGACAGTCCCCCAGAAATCCTAGGATGTGCTGTAGCCAATACCTTGATAAAATTCCAGGACAGTATGATTGCTACCCTGAGAGAAAAAAGAAAACTTTTAGAAAACAAAAAAGAAAAAGTTATAGGTTTAAAAGGTACAAAAAACCTTATAAAAAGAAAATTTTCAAAAAAAAAAAATTCTTCAAAAAACTTAGCAAACCTTTTAAAGGAAAATCTGAGAACAAAAAAAATTTTTGTCCCCATAAAAAGAAAAATTGCAGATGTTGGCTCTGCAATGAAGCAGGACATTATGCAAATGAATGTCCAGCAAGAATTAGAAATGAAGACCGTGTCAAACTTTTAAAAACATTTGAAAAACAAGGTTTTTACCCTGTAGAAGACTTTAGTGATACAGAATCTCTGTATTACATGTCTACTGACAGTTCTTCTGATTATTCATCATCAGACTCATCATCTGATTATGAGTAATAAAAACATTACAAATCCCAATTCCATCTATATTCCTATAAAACTCACTTTTGAAGGATATAGAAAATACACTATCCATGCTTACATTGATACTGGAGCGTCAGTATGCACAGCAAGTAAATGGATAATTCCTGAACAATTTTGGGTTCAGTCAGAAAGAACTTTAAAATTAAAAATTGCAAACAACTCAGAAGTTTCATCTTCTAAAGTTGTTAAAAATCTCAGTATACGAATTTGTGGTTTTCACAACTCCTATCTTCAAACATTTGATTTCAAAATTCCAACAGTTTATCAACTTGAATCTGGTATTGATTTCATACTAGGAAACAACTTTTGTCAGTTATACCATCCTTTTATTCAAGAAATCAATTCAATCAGTTTTACATTACAAAGTAAAAAGATTTGGATTTTAAAGAAAAGAAAAGCTTTAGCTTTCAATTCTTTAAAAACAAAATTCTTAGAAATGTTCAAAATTAAAAATTCCAAAAATTTTATTCTTCCAAAAGAAGATAATATTGCAAAAAATTCAAACATTTTTATCTCTAAAGAGGAATTAGAAACATTTCAAATTAATACAAAAAGGCAAGAAATTGCTAAACTTTTTGAACTCTGCTGTTCAGAAAATCCCCTTGATCCTAGTATCAATAAAGGAATTTTCATAGCAAAAATTAAAATTCTTGATGAATTCAAGGATAAAATCATTCGTGCCAAGGCAATGGCATACAGTCCCAAGGATAGAGAAGAAGTCTCTATTCAAATCAAAGAACTCCTAGAGCTTTGAGTTATTGAGCCAAGTAAATCACCATTCTCTTCTCCAGCCTTCATGGTTAGGAAAGAAGTAGAAAAAAGAAGAGGAAAAGCTAGAATGGTCATAAACTATTCTCAGCTAAATAAAATAACCAAAGCTGATGGTTATATTCTTCCAAACATGCAAAGCATTCTCCACCTCATTAAAGGAAAAAATATTTTCTCATCTTTTGATTTAAAATCTGGCTTTCATCAAGTTAGGTTTGAAGAATCAACAAAACTTCTTACAGCTTTTAGTTGTCCTCAAGGACACTTTCAATGAACAGTTGTACCATTTGGCCTCAAACAAGCCCCAGGTATTTTCCAAAGACATATGGATAATACTTTCAAAAAATTTAATGAATTTTGTTGTGTTTACATTGATGACATTCTTGTTTTTTTTGAAAATGAAGAAAGTCATGAAAATCACATTTTACAAGTTTTAAAAACTGTTAGAAATGAAGGAATAGTTTTGTCAAAGAAAAAAGCAGAATTATTCAAAGAAAAAATAGGATACCTTGGTTTAGAAATTGTTTATGGTTTTAAGCAACTTAAACCTCATATCCTTGAACACATTCAAAATTTTTCAAATGAGATAATAGATCAAAAACAACTTATGAGATTTTTAGGTTGTTTAAATTATGCAGAATCTTTTATCCCAAATTTGGCAAAAAAGAGAGGACCTTTGCAAAAGAAATTAAAGAAAAATTTTAAATGGCAATGGTTGAATGAAGACTCTGTCTACATTCAAAAAATTAAATCAAAAATAAAGAATCTTCCTTCTCTTTATCATCATTTACCAGATGATAAAATGATCATTAAAACAGATGCTTCCCAAGAATTTTGGGGGGGGGGGGGGGGGGGGAAGGGGAGTATTAAAAGCAAAAAACAGTTTTTTCGAAGAAGAAAAATTATGTAGTTACTCTTCTGGAACTTTCACAGATTCAGAAAAGAACTATCACATTAACGAAAAAGAAATTATTGCTTTGAAAAAAGCAATTTCAAAATTCAGACTTTACATTATTTCTAACAGATTTCTCGTAAGAACAGACTCTTCAGTTTGTAAATCTTTTCTAAATTGCAAAATACATCCTGATTATAAACAAGGTAGATTAATCAGATGGCAAATGTGGTTTAGCCATTATGATTTTGACATTGAAATCATTAAAAGTAAAGATAATTATCTTGCAGATTCATTAACACGTGAGTTACATCTCTGCAGGTAAAATGACAGACATTGATAAATAAATTGAAGACCTTGAAGAACAACTTGAAATCAAAGAAATTGAGGTACAAATTATAAAGAAAAAAATATTCAATTTGAAAAAGAAATTGAAAGGTGACATTACCAAGAGTAATGAATCCAGTGATACATTACCACAAACTGTGAAAGATACATTTGAAATCAGCTCGAAAGAGCCAGTGGATATTCCAAATCCAGTTTCGAATCCCCAACAGAAAGACAGTGTTCCTCTAATAGGAATAAATACTTCCCTCCCCGGAAAGAAATTTTATGTAATATTTGATGGCTTGAGCCGAGGATATTACACCAACTGGGAACAAGTTGAACCCCTTGTCAAAGGAAAACCTTATAAGCACAAAAGCTTCAAATCTTTCATAGAAGCCCAAACAGCTTTTATCAAATTCCATAAAGCCAAGGGAACAAATCCAACTCCCTACAAACATTTGATTGATCATTCTCAAATTTCTTTGAGACCACAACCTTTCCAAAAAGACATCCGTTCAAGACCAAGGATGCCCACATTCCCTATCTCAGAAAATCAAAGATTCAGAAATTTCTCCTACAAAGAAGCTGTTCAAACCAGTTCAGAAACCTTCCCAGATAGATTCAAAAGCTTAGGGAAAACACCAAATAAAGAGAGTTCAACAATCTCTGACATTACACTTCAAGACTTTCTTTCTCTTGAAGGAGAAGCAAGAGTTATTTGTGACTTTGCTCCTGAACAAACATACATTGGAACTTTTGAGAAAAAATTTGGTCAGTTCATCTTTTTCGAAGGAGCTGAACCTACATTTGTACGAAATGCATTTTATTGTGGTTTAATTAAAATGATAATTCCAAGTCCTGATTTCAAAGAATTATCATTACTTGACCCAAAACTTTTACAATTTTTAAAAGACTTCAGGAAATATGTTGTCAAAAATCCTGAATTACAAATCATTTTAAAATTCTCAAGCACTATCCCATTTTGGGATGAAAACAACATTTTGTACAAAGGATATAATCACATCCAAATAAAAACTTTTCAACAAGTTTATTTCGACCAACCTAAAGAAGGATAATACTCTAGTGTCAGTGATCTGATATTAGAAGATTGGAGATCCTTATCCTTTCAAAGAATCATTACATCTTTAAAAACCTTCAGTGGTGAATCAAAAGTAAAAGTGAATTTTCACTCAAAATATATTTTGGTAACCAGCAAAACTGGAGTTCCAATTACATTTGAAGCAGTCAAAATTATTTGTAATTTTGAAAAAAAATTTTACAACATTTTCAATACTACTTCAGAGTACAATGGACATTTGTGTGAAGCACTAAAATCCAGTCTTGGTAATTACCATAACTGTAAATTTTGCAAAGAAAAGACTCAAACAGAAAAAGGAAAAGAAAAAATCCACTTTGATGACATTGAAGACTTTGTTGAAGATGAATGCTCAAGGGCAGAAAAAATCAGTCAGCACGCTGATAGTGCGTACCATTCTAATTAACAGCAATGATCCACTTTATTGGTCTGAAGTTTCGCGGTGAAACGAGTACCAAAAAGAAAAATACATTAGCCAGACACATGATCCACAAGAAGATTTCGTCTTTTGAAAAATTCGTAGTGGTAGATCACTCAGAGATTCCTTACACATAGAAGAAACAAAAGAAAAAGAAATTGGCAGACAAAATTCAAAATTCCGCAGTCTGAGCTTAAAAAAGAAAAAATTTCTCTGTAATTTTTGAGCTTTAAAAATGTACTGCAACTAAACAACATTAGATACATTAGATCCATTTGGATCACCTTTCTGTAATTAAATAAGCTAAGAGATATTTTCTCTATAGCCTTGTGAAATAAAATTCCATGTTTTAATTTCATATACTCTTTATATAATTTTTGTACGGATCTCTTTTCCAAACGCCATTACACCAGAAGTCAGGTGGCCGTTGAAGCGTGTACGTGCAAAAGAAATTAGGAGTGAGGCAAAATATATCAAGAGGCAACAAACATTTACAGTAAGGCTTAAGAGATTTTATTTAGTTTATTATGATTATAATGGTGATTATTTGGTATCTAGTGTATCTAGTTTCATTAATTTGTTTAAATCTTCGATCAAATTCCGCGTTTAAATACATTTCAAGAATGAGTTTAAAAAGTGCTTATTTGCCCCCACCCCCCCCCCCCCCCCCACCCCCAAAAAAAAAAAAAAAAAAAAAAAAAAAACTACACCGAACATACCCTTAGTATAATCATTCCATCCTATGTCTTGTGAGTTTAGCAGATTTTAACTCTAATACCACGTATTAATTTTATTTGTTCAATTTACATGAATATATAAATTCCAAGATCTAAAACTTCATAATTTTCACAAACAAATACGGAATAACAAAAACATACCTTAATCATAACAAACAATCTTTAATTTTGTATCTTAAACTTCTTGTATATCCGTTGAACGATTTACTTCTATATCTTCAATCTCCAAACACACTTTATTATATGTAGTTTAATTGTATGAAAATTGTATTTCTCTCTCTTTAACTCTCACATAATAACATAAATAAATTGATGGAATAATACGCCTTTTCATAGATAGAGATGATCAATTTTCTATTTAGTCTATAATTTTATTTTCTATCAAAATTGATTTCTTAATGTAACAAATGATTTTCAATAAGCCACTGTTGGGCCAAGAATTGCCGGCCCGATTATATTTGAGAATTTGGATTTGGGCCATATAGGATTGAGTAGAAGCATTAAGGGATTATTGGGCAACGGATCCATTCACAGTGTGGGCTGACCAAAAAAAGGCCCAACATTTCTTTCGATCGTTTTAGTTTATAGATGACGTACAAATTAGAGAAAAAAATGATATATACCTTACAATAGCTGAAAAAATATTGTATTCTTTGTTATATTTTCAATAGAAAATCGCATATTGTCTTCATAACATAAATTCATCTAAAATATCAGTAAATTTTGATTTTGCAGAAAAATAATAAGTATAAAACCAGATTTTCACTAGAAATTATGCCTCTTTCCATCGAGATTTGTTATAAACAAAAGTAAAAAAAATTAAAATTAATTTGGAACTTTTTACTTTAACCCTCACGAAAATAAGTAATTTGTATCGAAAACCTAACCTTAGAAAATCTAGTTTGATGGTAATAATCTACGACACTAACAAGTTGTTGTATGTCGATCGAGATTTGCTTATTTTAAATAATCATTCAAATTGATAGTAATTTTATCGAAGATATTTATGTAAATCACGAATACTCAACTTTACGTACCAGAAATGGGTATGTATTGTACTCCTATTATTAGCTTATCAATATGCAATGGAATGTTTTAAGCTCAATTAGATAATGCTTCAAAAAAAATAAAAATGGAAAAAGCGGTCACAAGTCAATAAGGTTGTTTGGATGTAAAAACTGGGAAACACACATGTTGAATTTTTAGTTTTCTCTTCTGTGAATTATGTAGTCATTTGCATGAAAAGTGGGGTGGGGGCCCATGGGGGTTGGAAACTATACGTTTACCTACAATATTGTTCATTGTCATATTGAATCTTATCTATCATACTGAATACAATATTAGTGTTTTTTTTCCGTCTCGGGTGTTTTTAAATACTCGCATTTCTAGAAGGTCTTCGGCAGAAAGACATTCTAGCTTGAATTGCGGATAATTTAATTTGTTCCCACCATTTTTAATTTAATTTGTAGCAGAAAGTGGAAAATATATAATATATCAAGTGGAGACTATTGGAAGGTAGGGACATTGTACAAGAAATAAATAGGAAGAAAATGTACATCTGTTGTTCGAATTTAAAATAATTATATTAAATATCGTGAATCAATTTATTTAAGGAAAATTATTAGATTAAAGTTAGAAACAAGTTGCAATTTGTAATTAAAGGAGAAACAAATCAGACTTCACTAGTAACGAAACACAGTACAAGTTTTATTGATGCACAATCTCAAAGCAGTGAAGAAGCATAAAGAAAAGCGTACAATAATAGTAAAAGCAAATAGAGATGTGCTTGATTTGAACGGAAAAAGTGATTTTAGCTAGATTGTGCCTGCTTAGGCACCGGAATAACCTTGATACCACCAATGGTGACATCTTCACCGTTAGATCTTGGCACAATTGTCACCACAATGGTGTCGTCCTCAGAAACATCGATGTCATCATACATGTCTGTCAATTTCAAAGAAATAGTTGCCTTGCCCTTCTTGTTCTTAGATTTGTGTGGCACTTGAGCGAAAGATCCTGCGTATTCAGCCCTGTCCAACTCTTCAATTTTGTCATCTTCATCGTTGATGAACACATCGAACTTGATGAATTTTGTAGTGTCTGTCTGTATATCTTCAAGAACCAGCTGCTCGTCTGCTTTTCCCTTTGCAGATTTAGGAACAATAAGTCTCACAGTCTTTTTCAGGTTTACGGGCAACACACTTGCAGCAGTCTTAGTATCAGAAATGTTCTCAACTTTGGCCTTTACTGCCTTGGATGGTGGCCTGTAGTTGAGCCATGGAAGATCAATTCTGTCATATTCATATCCCAATTTTTTTTCATCGAAACAGTCACCAGCTTTCACACGCACAAGCCTCTTATGTTCGTCGTAGAATAAAAACTCAGCATTCAAGTAGTTTGGTGAAGTGATGTCTTTAGGGATATCGTTTTTCACGACGTCTCGCCATAGATGCCACATTCGATCAACATTCGAATGGTGACAATAGAAAACTGGGTCTCGACCAGCGGAGTAAAAGTTGCCCATGTCCTCATTAAATTTATTGGGGCCCGATGTATCCTTGGTTCCAACCCACCAGTGTACTCCTGTGTGAGAACCATTTTCTGATGATCCCCCGCCTGGACTGGGGGTGCTTCCTGCACAGTAAGGTTTTCCCACGAAATCAGTTGTGGTGCTGACACTGCGAACCATTTCACTGTATATTGAAGAAAGATTGTTGGCCACCAACTGTAGTTGGTCTGTGCTGCCGGAGAATGTCAGATCAACAATGGCAGAACCGTTATTTTTTGGATCCCGCTTTGCATCGTATAGAGGTGAGCTGGGTTTATCGAAAATGGGTGGCAATGTCATGCCCTTAGGATTGTCCCAGTTCCAGAATGGCAGAGCAAAAGTTGGGTCATTAATCAATTTGCCCAATATTCTTTCATAGAAATACAGGTACCACCTGTGAAAAGGAAAGAAGAGCCATGAATTGTGAACTTGAAGGTCGAGATCGCTGAAACCAACTTGGTCATGAGCTCCATTGCAGTAGGCACAATGGATATTGGCTTGCTGCGTGAAGCCACGGGGATCTTGCGGATCACTCGTGTCAAGATCCCTCATGGCCTGAATGGCTTTTTCATACTTGGCCACTTGTTCTTTGGTTGCCCTGTGAGCAGCCGGCCTCTTGCGCAACACCTCAAACTTTGGAAGCTCGTAATCAATGATCTTATCGGCAAGTGGAGGGCAACATTTAACGTCTAGAATAACGTCTTTGACATGGGCATCACCGCACTTGGTGAAGTCTGGAGCTTGTACAGGTCCTACAGGATCAGCATAGGCTGAAGGATTGGAGACAAGGTTGGCTGCACTATACATCCCCCCTAGCCCAAGAAGCATATTTCTCCTGTCGATCTTCCCTTGGGAAGTTTCAACATTTTTCTTGGCATCGCATGACACCTGGAAGCGGTGGCTCCGTCTTTGGTTGGTGAACAAATGAGATGGCTTGGCTGAGAGAGGCTGAGTTGAGGAGGAGGAATGGGAGCGGGGATTGGTGGAGAGAACAGTGCATGAAGCTTGAAGAGAAGCCATGCTTGTATTGTGGCTTGGATGTGAAATGCATGAGATCCCAATGCTTGTATATATAGACTACATTACAACGGTCCAACGTTGGAGCATTGATTTAGTACAAGTTGAATTATATAAATTATTTTTTCTCTTTGTCCACCTACCAGTTACATAACGTGGTAAAACACGTGCATTTTCTCGACCCTTTTTTGTATTTTCTCGACAACTTTTTAGCAATATTAAATAAATTTAAACTTATTTTAATATTTTTTGTCCTTCCCTTAATAACTTAATAAGTGTGGACAACAGTAAGTTGTCCTTTCATAAATAAATTACTATGTCAAAAACCCTACTTTTGTATCTAATGTGATGGGCACTTAACTAATTAATTAAATACTTTGTATTTAATCCAAATTATTTTTCAAAAAAGCCAATTTTAATTAAATTTGAAAGAATTACCAAGCCTTGACAAATAATAGTTTGGCATCGCATTGTACTGAATACATTATATGAAAACTTATAATTTATATTATTATATTGTAATATTTAATTTTCAAAAATCTATTTCAATAGATTATTATTAAAAATAACACAATTAATCTCACTAAAATTTCAATTGGATACCTAAAATACCATCTGTAAAAATGTACTCATAATGAACGGATGAAAACTCAATCTGCAAAAAAATAGAATGAACGATCGAATATATTTATTAAATTAATTTAAAAAGTAATAAAATAAGGGATAAGGATTAAGAAACTTTTTTTTTAAGTTTCCATTTAGAGAGAGAAATGAAAAAAAAATAATAATAATAACACGTTATTAATATGTTATAAAAACAATTATTGAACATTAAAATATCACATCAGTAATTTGACCAACTTTCCCGAAATACGAAAAAAAAAAAAAAGGGGTACAATATTAGTAAAGAATCTGAAACCCAATCTCCATCAATATTAAACCCATTGATTTCACCTACTATGTTATCGATGCATGCTAGGTGTCTCATTTATTTCTCTCCATTCGCCAATTTTAATATAATATTTTTTTTTCAATTATTATACATGTGAAAGTGAAACCAATGATTTCTTATATACCCTCCGTCTCAAAAATATAGGTTAATTTTTTTTTTCATCCATTCTAAATTATAGACTATTATCTTTGTATAGTTAATTTATTAGTTCCTTAATTTACCACTATTTAACATGTCTTGTTATCAACAAAGTATGACTAGTTTTAATAGAATAATGATATTAATAAAAGAATATATTAAAAAAAACGTTAATAAAATTTATTGTTACAACTATAATAATTATATTTTCTTAATACGAGTGAAAATAGAAACAATATCTTTTAAAAATATTAATTGAAGTTCAAGTGAAATTTCAAATTGATTATTAAAGTATTTTTATGATCAATTTAGTCATTAAGTTAAATAATACTATATAATTGATCAATCATTTAGTGCTAATCCACTCCAAATCTGATGAAGACGCATTGAACCTTGACATCTCGCGATTCTTAAGAGAACAAATCTCACATTCAAAAAATTAAAAAATCGTAAATCATTCAGTTTATGCAACTTTAACAACAGCTAGTCTGTATGAAAATTTAACGGCTACTATGCCGGATCAATCGAGCTAATAGAATAACTCAATTATGTAACTTTATTTAATTTAGCTATTAAATGGATCCCCCAAATATATTTTAGTAACCAATTTAAAATTTTGCATGGACTTCAATGGCTATTAGTGAAATTAGCTCATTAATTATTTCAAAATTCGAACTACCAATTAGAGGGGTTACAAGATTCTTAAAAACAAAATAAGAGAAGAGAGTTATACAAATAAAGATTGAAATGAGTTTAATTAATAACACAAAATTATATTATTAAAGAACAAATTTAGATGGAAATAATGCAATTAAAAGAGAGTCTCAAATCTCAATCCAGCTATACCATGTGAGTTCAAATGTTCTATGATGGGATTCCAACTTTGATGGCGGCTAAGGATAAATGTTTAATGCATTTGGCACATTTTTTATCATATCCAATTTCTTTTCTTTTCTTTTCTTTTCTTTTAATCAGTCCCATCACGAGATGGAATCTAAACGAATTATTTAATTATGTTTTCTTTACTAAATGCTAATTAATCATCATTGTTAACACTAAAAAATAAAAAATAAAACATTGGTGTCTTTTTGTCAACTTTACGTTTGAAAACTTTGTATGCATGCCCAGCAATAGCAACATAAACAAATGCCGATCGATAGAGTTTGGTTTAGATAAAGAAAGTTGTGTTTTTGTAGTTATATTGAATAACACATTTTATAATTGTTACCAATTACATCTCTTAATTTTTGAAGTGCTAAATTAAGTAGGTTTTTGAACGAAACTTAACATATCAAGTAACGACTTATCTCGATTAACATCGAAGTTTGATTTATAGTATAGAAGCTGAACTGAAATTTTAATTAGATTGTTTTTAAAGTATCTTTGAGAGCGTGACCACTAGCAATTAGTCATCTTAAGTGAACTCCTCTTGCCAAGTGTGTGATGAGGTGTAGCAATCATTAATTTTTTAAAGAAGCACCCATTATTTTAAAAAAAATTGTCACTTAGGTTAAGCATTATTATTTTTTTATACTAATTAAACAAACAAACATGGAAATAAAATATTCATTGATCAAGACTCAGTAGACAACTAATTAGCACATAAAATATTGGATTTTGTCTCTTTTAATTCTTTTCCATGCAAGCCATGTTCAAATTAATAATTAGGCTCATCTGTCAATTGTTAATCCCTGCTACAATTTGCTGTTCCTCAATTAACTTTTTCCCAACTATTCATACTTTAATACGACCCCATTCCATTCAATTATTTTTCAATTATATAATCTTCCACGCGGGTTCGATATGTTTGAAACTTTTGCAAATTGGATTACAGTACTAAAGCCGTCCGATATAAGTAAATATAATTCAACTGGTGAGTTATGACAAGATTTGTCTAAAGTTTTATATGCAATAAACTGGAATGGATCAAACAAAATTGATAATTAATTTAAACTTCTGAATAAAAAATTAATAGCATGTGATTTTTATTTATTTTTTAAATTTTTTTTGGCTTCTTTCTTTATTTTATGGATGGCCACTGGCCAGGGCATTATCATGTCTCCTCGAAAATTTTAAATGCCAGGTCGCGTTACTCGTTTTCTTCATTTCTTCATTTTAACATATATTGAGCCTGATAATAATCAATTTGAAGACAATCAGAAAATAAAAAAGTTGGGTAAAATAGCAATTAAATGGTCTTTGTTAGCAACCACAATAAGCTCTCTTTTTTTCTTCTTTTTATAGAGAATTGGAGATCATAAAAAAAAGTAACTTTTGAGAGAGAAAATAATAAATAAAGAGAAAACTTCACTTTTTTTCTTGAATGACTTCTAGTACGAAATGCTTAGAAGTGCATGACTTTATTTTAGAAAAAACAAAAGACAAAACCAACCAATATATCCATTTTTATTGACGAAAAAATAATACAATAAAATATAAATATAAATTTTCATGTTCGAAGACGACGAGTACAATGAAAGGTTAAATAATTGAACTTCTCTCCCTCAATATTTGTTGAGTAAAGTATGTTTCTCTCTTAGCCACTTTCAAACTCGCTATTTGAAAAAAAATTAAACTTTGTTGACCAAGCCCACTTCAAGTTGATGATACAGACCAAACACCCCTTTTCACTTCAGCTTTTTGATTAACATTCGCACCCCATTTTTTAAATCTGCCTCATATCCTTATTGTTGTGACGATTTATCCACAAATTCAACATTCACCAAAGCAAGAAACATGTAAATGTTAAAGAAAATAACACCAAATATATATGTCCCTTAGGAGGGACAAACAATTCAGCCTTGTGCAAGTGCCCTACTTCTACCTTTGAAGCTCTACAAACGTAGATCGACCTCTAATGCACTACAATAACCAATAAATGGCCAAGAAAGTAGTTTACAACAAGTAACCCACTCAGGAACATCCAAGAATCTCTTATATTCACTTATTTTCAGATTTACACAAATTAGGAACTAAATATCACAGACCTAGTAATCTTTCAGTTGTAACAGATCAAGATCGGGTTTGTTTACTGCCCGCTTATTTTACTCTAGCCTCAACCCCATACTGTGCAAGCATGCAAAGTGTTTTACACAGAGATGACGTGTATCTAAGCCCATTTTACCCTTGTAATTATCTAGCGTGCCCAAAAAATTTCGGCTATTTTATATCTCTTGAAAAAATTGTTTTTAGGCAATTTAATATATTTTTGTGGGTTGTTGTAATTTCTTGTAGGATGAGATACTTGCTAAAATTGATGAATATCTTGCAGAAATGGCAAATGAGCAACAACATTCCAAGGATACTCCTTTGGAGGAGATCCAGTTTTGATCCAGATGATGGACTTAAAATCATAATGTCCGTTCTAGATGTGATGTCCGGATGTCAAATTCGTGAGTTGAGAAATGGTCATTTTCAAGACATTGGCACCTCTTCCAATGTGTGCCATATGGAGAAGAAGTTGGAAGAAGAACGTGATGCTCGAAAAATAGCTCATACAGCTCGAATTGAAATAGAGCAAAGAATAAAAAATAAGTTGAAGGTTGTTAGGCAACAATTCAATTCTACAATGTAGTCTTGGCATTATTATACGCAACAACTATATATGTAGATAAGTTTCTGGCTTCGTTCTACCACCATTTACACCAATATCAATAGAGTATGATGCTAATGGGGACGATGATGCTATTGGGGATGAAAAGAACGACTTTGATGAGGAGAACAATCTTGGTGAAGACAAGTAACATATCTAATTTAGGATGAAGAGTTATGTCTTTTTTATTAGATGCATTATAATAGATAGAAAGTATGTTTGCTATGCTTTTTTTAAGTTTAAATGTAAGCATACTCAGTGAATGGTTTTTATAATTTGTATTTTGGTACAATATTTTGGGTTCAATGTTATATTGATTGACACTAAATGTCTTAATTTAATTTATTGTCTTTTTGCATTTTTATATTATTTTGAATAAAATAAAAAAAATTATATAATATAAATAAAAAATAAAAAATTGATATAATTTCTTCCTACAAATTCTATCATTGTTGGAGAAAATAATATAGTTAGTCCACAAATACGCATTCACCACAACAAATTATTGTAGAGAAAAGTAGGATTTAGCCTACAAAAGTTTTTCAAAACAAAAAATTATTTGTATGAAATAACACAATTTAGCCCACAACATAATTTTTACCATGTGCCCACAAAACTTGTGTCTTGGGCAAAAGTAACTTTAGTAGACAAATAATAATTCGAAAAAGAACATATGCGACAAATTGTATTCGTTTCTAAAAAGTTCGTAGGGAGAAACTTTAACCCACAAATTTTCACATTTTGTTGTTTATACATTTTTCCACGATGTTTGCCCCCTCAAATGTTCCTATAAAAGTTTTCGTCGGGAAAGTTTTTGTCCACAAATAAAAACCTTTTCTACAAATTTATTTTGTATGCAAAATGTAAAATTCTTGTAGTGGAACAATACAATTTTTCAATATGAGATAATATAAAGGTTATTGATGTGAACCCGGAGAGAATTGAATATCGAAATTTACCTATAAAAGGTTTGATCTGAACTCCAAGAAAGCTAAAATCTAGCCGCAAGAATTTGACCCGATGATTTCTTGAATCAATGAACCAGAGTTATGAACGCCACAAAGAATTGCGAAATTCTTTGATAAATCTAGGTTAGCTCGATTAAAAACTCGGAAGAAAAAGTGAATCCCCCTCAAGAGAGTTTTTAAATCATCCCAAATTTCTACAGGCCTCTCATGATTTATCCTTCTATTTTTCACTAATTGATCTCACCACATGATAGTATATTCAGTAAACTCAATTACTGCTAATTTGACATTCTTTTCTTCCGAATAGTTATGACAATCAAAGATTAATACCATCCGCATTTTTCACTCTAAATAGGCGTTAAAGTTATTCTTACATTGGAATGAAGGTATTTTCATTTTAATATTTCTAAGGTTTCTATCTATCCCACATTGGCCTCTATAATCTACCACTCTAGGTGGCCTTTCACGCCTATATCATCGGCGTCTCATTCTAACCATCTCAGCCCACATAGTTATAGGCTTCATCATCCTCACTCTTTACTACAGTCTCATTCTCAAAATAAGCCATAGGGTTATGATTATGTCTACCATGTCTCCTATCATGAGAAATCCTAGGTTGTTAGTCTTCTAGTAAGGTTGTAAACATTGTATCATGTCTTTCTACCTTAGCCCTCAATGCATTATTGCTCTCTCTCATCTCGTCAAACACCATGTTCGTTCGATCAAATTGTTGTTGCATGACCCTTAACAAAAAGAACTTGTTGCTTTCACCCCCAGGTGTGGTTTCTTCGTGATTAGATATTTTTTTTAGGTTAAAACTGAATAATAATTAAAAAAATGTGAAAGAAAAAAAATATTTGCCTCACATGTTTTACTCTATATGGCTTTTTTCGATAATAATCTCACCACTCTTGCCTTTTCCCTCTTTTATTTTTTTTACCAAGTTCTCTAAAGAATTATCTAAACTTAATCAAGAATTCGACTCCCGAGACGTTCAAGAACAATAATTAAGGAGGACAACGAGAAAGAATAAAGATGAAAAGTAAAACAAGAATAAGATATAAACACCGGATGATAATTTATGATATATGATTCTCCAAAGAACTCATTTCTTGATTTTTCTTGAATTTCGTTTTTTTTCCAATCCAACACGAGAAACGAAAAAAAAAAATCACAAAGCAAGAATTAGGAATAATTGACTTTGGTGCCTGGACGGGTTGTGCACAAACAATTCTTGAAGCAGATAAATGACGAAAGAGTTTTTTTTTTATATATATATAACTCAAGATGAATATGATGAAACAATAGTAAAAGATAAAACCTAATTTTAGAGCCAAATATTTGATACCAATTGATGCGAACCTGCGGAGAATTGAATCTCGGAGCTTACAAAATGTTTGATCTAAACCCCAAGAAAACTAAAATATGGTCGCAAGAACTTGACCCGATGATTTCTTGAATCAACGAACCAGAGTTATGAACGCCACAAAGAGTTGCAAAATTCTTTTATAAGTTTATGTTAGCTCGATTAAGAGCTTGGAAGAAAAAGTGAATCATTACTTTTTAATTAATCTTTCAAAATAAAAGTTATAATTGTTTACAATAAAAAGTACTTAAATTGTAAAATTAAAGAAATCATAATCTAATTGGGAAATAATTAAAACTAATTAAAATATGAGACATAAACGAAAAATGAAACTAAAACTAGCCAAAATCCCCCGGAGAGACCCTTGCGATCGCATGGACTCACAGATTGCAATCGCATGGTTTGTCACCATTACGTTCTGTCTTTGAAAAGCCACCATTGCGATCGCAGACATTTATAACCATGCGATCGCATAGTTATTTCTTCTGACTTCCTACACAGATTTCTGCTCCATCTGCTTTTTTGTTCTCCAACTTTGTCTCACGCTCTTTTTGGTACTCCAATCTTCCATTAGACTACGACATACCTCCAATATAGTCCTTAGCTTGAATCAAATGTACCAAGGTTGGTACTTCATTTGTCATACTCATTTTGAAGATTGGTGACGCACTTTTGATATCAGTTTCGACCCACGTAACTTGAACAAGATCTTGCATGTCTTTCTTGATCTTCTTAACTCTTGATCTCGTTAGTGTTCCTATCAGAACATGTATCGAGTGCTTGCTAGCCGATCCATGGCTCACATTAGTTATCTATTGGAAAGTTGGTTTGCCTTTTATAGAAGAGAATCAAATTTGAAAATTTATTTATGTTGGTTCTCAAATTGCAATGAAAATTCAAAAATGTTCATTGAAAATTGATTCATTTTGTTTCGCTTAAAGTGCAATAATACTTCATTAATGTTGTCTAGCTAAAAATGATGAGAATTTTTGCAGGAATTAATTAACATTCTTCTTTTAAATTTCCCAATGCTTTTAATGAATAGTTGAGCATAGCGTTTTAAATACTTGTTTTTATTTTTTAGTATTTTACTTGTCACACTAATAACAAAAGTTCTACTCCACTAATAAAATCTTAAATGTAGTTGATTCGATGTTGTTAATAAAATCGACCTATTTAATTATTAGCTTGTTTGATTGAAATTAAAAATTCATTTTAGTTTTTTTCAGCCGTAATTTTTGACTTTTCAACCCATTTTTAACATGAAAAGTCAACAATTTTAACTCAAAAAAATTAATATTGGTCAAATAAACCAATTTTAGTTTATAAACTAGTTTATAATCTCTGTCAAATGGTCTTATAAATGAAACAAAAAAAGAGAGAAATCTTGAAGAGATTTTATATACACATATATGGAAACCATCAACCATGGGTTGTTGAAAAAAGGGGTAGGTGGAGTGAGAAAATTTAGACTATAGTTTGTGAAAGTAACATGCACGTGATATATAATAAATTTGAATTTAAGAAGTAGCTAAAATTTCAAAGTTAGGGTTGATAGCTTTGTTTGTAGGTTTTATTGTACACTATATATCTCTATCACTATTTTCTAATTTTTTAAATATTTTAATAATATCGAGTTAGATTATGATTTCTTTTAATAATGTAAAATATGTTTCATGTGTACACAAGCCTTCTTTCTTATTTTAAGAAAAAAATATATATATAAGATATTTCGATCAAATTATATATGTATGCGTTTTAACATGTTTTGAATTCCCGAAGTAAATTAGTTTCAAATGTTTTTTTTTTATTAAGTCCCATAATGTCTTTTTTTTTTTTTTGACATTTATTACAAGGTTCTTTTTGTGATAAATATATAATATTTAGCATTATTTTCATAAGAATAAATAAAAAGCACTATTCTGCACGCAATTATCGTTGTTACTATACAAATTTCATAACTGGAATATTTGGGGTTCAAAGTGGAATGTTCTGTACATGTTTGAAAATATTATAAAGGTTATGATTCTACCATGTATCATGGATCCAATAGTATCGTTGATTCCTTATGCATTTATGCGTGTTGCTTTTTACTATATTTTTGTTACTTCGGTCAACACATCACTTTTTTATTTTTAATAAATTAAAAAATGCTTAACACATTTTTTTTTGACACTAAGACTTATTGTACCATCGCACTGTACTGGGGACAACCCCAACCCTCCTCACCTAAACAAAAAAAACTTTTTAACAAATACAACTAGAGGTTCTATTTTATTATCAGCTCAATCTCTCATTACTGTTTTTTCTTCTTTTTCTTATTAATGATAAAATCCATTAAGGAAGTTAGTTATATTCATCGATATCCAAATCTATCAACAAATTTATCATTCAATATATTAGTTAGTAAATCTCGGGGCAGGGCTATGACTGGGTTGGTTGTCGGGGTTACTAAATTTTTTTATAAATACATTATGTTTTAATTGTACTAAAGGTTTCTAATTTTATTCATTGTCATATTTATGTATTTAATTTTTTTTCATTGGATTGTTATTATTAACATTCTATTAATTACTACATCTTGTCTTTAATGGTGATTTTCATTCAATAATTCTATTAGTGTGTTCTAAAACGAGGGACAAATATTTTGTCGCAAATTTGTATTTATTTAAAAATACGAATGACAAATAAGTCGTTTTACTCTCTCTTAAAAAAATTTTTGAACGAAAATCGTCATCGGGAATAAGATGTGTTAATTAATAGAAAGTTGATGATAATAAAACGATGAATAAAAGTTAAGAACATAAATATAATAATGAGTAAAATTTATAGACCAATCATTTTATTCAAAATGTATATTTATCATTTTCATTTTCTTGCTTTGTTAAAATTATTTGTAATACCCATTATACCAATCATAACAATGCTCCACGTGCCTTGCATGTGACATTTTAGCACGTGTCAATATATTTATCATTTTCGTTTTCTGATAATTTTATTTTTTATTTAATTTGTTGTAGAATATATTCATTAATAACTTTATATTTATATATAATTATAAAAGGATTTATAACGGACAAACGTCATATAAATAGTGAAAGTAGAATATATTATTCAAAATTTGAAATAAGAGGAGTTGAGATATAGTGTTCTAAATATATGTCTTCTTAACTGTTTTGGACATATATTTGAAACGACATATCTGAATTCAAACGCAATTTTTTAAAAGAAAAGAAGTGAGGGAAATATTATATATAGGATCACATAGGGGAAGTATAATTTCTATGACATATTTCCGGTTGCAACTCACATTAATTAAAGTGACGAATGTAAACCAATATGAAGATTATTAGATTTTAAATAGGCCAACCTTGAGATTATTTATATTTATTAATATCCATACCTCCTTTAGAAAATTGTTGCATGAAAACTATGGTTACAAGATAAGTTAATTAATTAATAGCACTAAATTCGAATCTATTCCACACAACTCACCGCATCCAACTATCTTTTCTTATTAAAAGATCTAACATGTTGCAGCTGTGATCTCACAATTTACGAGGCCATTAAGTTTCAATTCAACAAGTTTTCGTATATGTTTGGTAAAGTTTTTCTTATATATTACTATAATTAACTTTTGAGTTGTTTAAAGGGTAATTAGTATAAAACGTTCTCACTTTTTGAACTTATTATATAAATCGTCCATACTTTTGAAATTTTGACATTTTCACTCTCATCTACATTATTTCTTGCGCAAAACATTTTTTTCGTCCATTGTTATCCAAAATCTATCGTTAACTCACTTTCACAACACAAGTCGCACCAATTTAAAAGGGTAATTTCGTTCATTTCGTCACTTTCTTCTCTAGCACCATCTGAAACCAGATAATATCCCCATTAGCCTCCCTCACAACTGTCCAGACACCCTCACCACCACCCCAATATTTTTTCATCTTCTACATCATCATTTTCAAACTTCGAATCCGAATTCACTTCATAAAGCTCAAATTTTTCATAATCAAAATTTGATCTTTCACAACTATTTCTAGTATTAGAACCATCCTCAACCTCATAAAATTCAAATCTTTCATAGCCTAAACCCAAATTTTCCTTAACTTCACCATTTCTTAACCCACCCAATTTCTACACAATTTTCTCTCTCAAATATCAGCAGCCAATTATTTACACAAAAAAAATCTTTTTCTTTTCTTGGATGAAGTGCAGGGGAGAAAACCTTTAAAATGAAAGAATTGAAGGACATGAAGTGTACCTAAACTGGTGATATCATGGAGCCATTTCTGGAATGTAGTCTGAAATGTTTACTTAGACATAATTTTTGTCCCATTTGTGTGGACCATTGAAAAACTCGAAATTTTCATGGGAATTTGAGGAGTTTAATTATGAGTTTTCAATGGATTTGGATTTTGGGAGGTAAATGGGTCTAAGTGAACGCAAGAGTATAATGGACTCTAGTTTTGAGATTGCTTCTTCGACCCAGCTGTCCCAAACTCTCAATAGGAGTTTGCCTCAATTTTCACGCACTGAGAGAGAAAAGCGGGAGGAGGAGACGAGAGACGACTTCTGTAGATCGCTTTAGGGTGGAAACCACTGCCAAAGATTCGAACTTCATGAGGTTTCAGATCGTACAGAAGAAAGTGATGAAATTGATGAAATTATCCTTCCAAATATTGGTGCGACTCGTGTTGTGGAATTGATTTAATGGCAGATTTTGGATGATAATGGACGAAAATAACGTTTTGTCCAAGAAATGGTGTAGGTGAGGTTGAAAATGCCAAAATTTTAAAAGTTGCACAATAACTTCAAAAGGTAGAGGCGTTTTGTGCTAATTATTGTTGTTCAAATATTATAGATAAAAAGTGAATAAAAACGATAGATTTTACAGAGTGTAAATGTAAATAAAAAGTATGTTAGAAACCAAAAATTTGTTCCGAGGCTTGACAATATGTAGTAATTAATAGAAGGTAGTATGTGTTAGTAGTCATAAAGAAAAAAATGTTGAATTATGAGAAAAATAAATAATTGGATTATGAGAAAATAAAAAAATAAAAAAAACGTAGGCATTAGAGTAACAGGATAACGTTTTCACGGATAACCTTGCACATGCTATAGCAGATTCTACTTTGTTTTCTGGATACAACTTGTAGTACATCAAATTCAGTGAAGCAAGACAATTGACTAAAAATAAGTAACTTGGTGCGTATGTATTGGCGGTGGGGGGAGCCAATATTGCTATATATAGATAGTACCAGACGTGTCTCATATAATTAATGGAACTAGCCATGGCGTCTGCTAAAACTTCATGCACCATTCTCAACCCCACACCATACTGCCACAAGAATTCCTCTGCCAAACCCTTTTTTGCTAAGCCATCCCATTTTTTTATCCATGCAAAGCGTACCCAAGGCTTTCAGATTTCATGCAAAGGAGGCGAAAATCAGTCCCAAGAAACTTCTCAAGGCAATAAGGTCGACAGAAGAAATGTGCTTTTCGGGTTGGGTGGCCTCTATGGCGCCGCCAAACTAGTTTCTGATGACCCGCCAGCAATGGCTGATCCAGTAAAAGCACCTGAATTCAGTAAGTGTGGTGTTGCAAAGGATTTGAATAAAGGAGGAGCGGCTTTAGATGTGAATTGTTGCCCCCCAATGTCAGACAAAATCATTGATTACAAGCTACCTCATGTATCCAAATTGCGAGTTAGACCAGCTGCTCATAAGGCCAAGAAAGAATACATTGCCAAGTACAAGAAAGCTAGTCAGTTAATGAAGGCCCTTCCGCCGGATGATCCGCGAAGTTTTACGCAACAAGCTAATATCCATTGTGCTTATTGCAATGGTGCACATGATCAAGCTGGGCATCCTGGTTTGGATATTCAAGTTCATAATTCTTGGCTCTTCTTTCCTTTCCACAGGTGGTATCTGTACTTCTTTGAAAGAATCATGGGGAAATTGATTGGCGATCCAACTTTTGCCTTGCCGTATTGGAATTGGGACAATCCTAAGGGCATGACTGTGCCAGCCATGTTTACGGACTCCACTTCGCCATTATATGACACAAAGCGCAATTCGGCAAACATGCCTCCCGCCGTCATTGATCTGGGCTTGACAGGCGCCACCGACGACCTCCAGAAAGTTGTCAACAATCTCACCATAGTGTACAGTGAAATGGTTCGCAGTGTTAACACTGTGGAGGATTTCATGGGAAAACCATATCTAGACGGAGGCGCCACCGATCCTGGGCCTGGGGCGTCGGAGCGTGGCTCGCACGTTGCGGCACATGTGTTCGTTGGAGATCCAAAACAACCCAGTTTTGAAGACATGGGAAACTTTTACTCGGCAGGTCTAGACCCTCTTTTCTATTGCCACCATGCAAATGTGGATCGCATGTGGACGCTGTGGCGAGAGCTTAAAACCCCTATACCTAAAGACATTACAGATGCAGATTTCTTGAATGCCGAATTCCTATTCTATGATGAGAATGCACAGCTCGTGCGTGTTAGAGTCGGTGAATCTGTCGATAATACAAAAATGGGATATGGATATGAAAAGATGGATCTTCCATGGCTGAACTACAAGCCACCAAAGAAGGCTTCGAAATCAAATGTGCAAAATCTTTCCAGTGCTCCAAGTGCTGCTCATGTTCTCCCTGTTACCCTCAACAATATTGTGAGAGTAGAGGTTCCCAAATCCAGCAAGGGAAAAGCAGACGAGTTGCTGGTGCTGGAAGATATAGAAGTGGACACTTCAAAATTTATAAAGTTTGACGTATTTATCAATGACGAAGATGACGACTCTAATGAATTGGACAAGGCCGAGTATGCCGGAACCTTCGCTCAGGTGCCACACAAAACTAAGAACGGCAAGGGAAAATCCTCCATCAATTTGAAATTGACACAGCTTTATGATGACATTGATGTTGCTGATGATGATACCATAGTCGTGACAATTGTGCCAAGATCTAATGGCGAAGATGTTACCATTGGTGGTATCAAGATTATTCCTGCCCCTCTCACTGCATCTTCTTGAACGAACGCCATTCGTTGAAATAATGCCTATTGAGCACCTTTTGCTTTCCTAATTTAAAATTATGTGAAATAAGATTTTAGATTGTCAGGTCATGGAATTTGGTGAAAATCTGATTAGAGAGCTTGATATTGAATAGTATCATGAGATAATGGTGGACTTGCCAGTCAATTACTACTCTATTCTAATCTTAAAGCCAATAACATCTTTTGGTTGTTGTTGCTAGTGAGTAAAAATATCAAATATTTCCTTACAATAATATAAGAGTCTTAAATTTTTTACTGTTCACATTTTCGTCCTACACGACGTCGTTTTTCAACTTCTTTTTACACCGTCATTTTGTAATATTTTTTAAGTTGCTTTTGAAGCTTAGCACACTTTTATTGACTAGGATTACAATTGGAATTACATTAAATTCAGTTGAAATTCAGATTCATTCAAGGAGGAGTTTTGTCTTTTTTTACAACTTCAATCCTAATTTGTTTTATTCTCTATTACTTTTGGAGCTGGGAGCTGAGTTTTGTGAAAGATATCTTACAGTTAAGATTTGTAGGTATTATTACAGCAGTTTTAATTTTTAGTGTTAATTGGAAGTATTATTACAATAATTTTTACGGTGCAGTTGTTGTTTACCTTTTACAATTATCATTGATTTTTTACCTATTTCAGTTGGATTTTTGTAAATCGAAATGTTCCTTTCCTCTTGTCCTTGTTGTGTCTGCTTCATGCTCTTGGATAATTTTGACAACCATCATTGGTTGTTAACATGTTTCATATTTCCTAAACTTGAACAGCAATTTTAAGATCAAAGAACTGGATCTAAAAATTGTAATAACTCTCAAAGGATATGAAAATCATACGGGAAGCTGAGCCAAATATATATTCCTTAGCCACCAGTATACAAAATGAGTGTTTATTCATTTTACTACATGGTTGACGAGATTGCTCTAAGGAAAAAAAAACAAAAAAAAAAAAAAAAATTTACTACAACTGGTTGCCGAGATTGCTCGGCAACCATCTTTGGTTGCCGAGGTTCCTCGGCAACCAGACCTGGTTGCCGAGCCATCTCGGCAATCCAGTGGAAAAAATAGTTTTTTTTTTTTTTTTTTTTACTTTTGATTGCTGAGTTATCAAATGTTTATATACAGTCCAGAAATACTCGTTATGGAAAAGTTTTGACTCAAATCAATACCTTGCCATTTTTTGCATGATACTGTAATGTGTTCTGTACATTTAAAGCTTTAAGGCCATTTTTCCATGAATAAATCCAGATAATGAAATCTAAACGTACAGGACAAAAGCTTTCTATGCTACAATCTAAAGATTTGATTGTCGAGGTGGCTCGGTAATCAAATGGGATTGTCGAGCCATCTCGGCTATCCCTTTTTTAATTTTTTTAACTTTTGATTAAAATTTTGGGTGTTTAATTTTTTGAATTCTGATTTAAATATTGTATTTTACTGTTCTTAAGGTTTTTTTTTTTAAATCTTTTTTCTTTGACACATTTTAAAAAAAAAAATTATATTTAATAGTTGCCGAGCCATCTCGGCAATCAATTGGCAAATTGATTGCCGAGCTCGGCAATCAATTTGCCAATTGATTGCCCATGGCTGGGCATTCGATTGATTGCCCATGTGGGCAATCAATTGATTGCCATGTAAATTTTTTTTTTTTTTTTTTTTTTAATAAATAAGGAATAATTGCACAAAAGTCCCTATTGTGTCATAAACATGCACCATAAATTGTTTAGAGAACTCCTCACTTCTATGGTCTATAAGTATAATGATTCTCAGATATATTGTATTAGATGCATTTCTAATAACTTGCATTATAGTTACACATCTTTCATTTAATGGAACACTTGGTGCCCAACATTTGCTTATCAAAATCTCGACAATCAATTGATTGCCGAGATGGCACAATTAAAAAAAAAAAATAAGTGCCTGGCTCGGCAATGAAATTGATTGCCAATTGGGCTCAATTTGAGCCCAATTGGCAATCAATTGATTGCCAAATGATATTTTTTTTTTTTTTTTTTTGTTTTTAAAAGAATAATTGCACAAAAGGTCTCTATTGTTTTAAAATAGTTGGAATATGCCATCAAGCATGCAAGTGTTTCATTTTTTAATTTTCCTTTTGAGCAAGCTACTTACATTAAAATAAATAACTAGATTTTAATATAAATAATTTGATAATAAACATGCATGTTACTTATTTTGTTTACATGTTTAATGATTTCCATATATTATCCTAAATGTATGTTCACCAAATTACGCTTAATTAGAGAAACATTATTGTGCAGTATGAGCAATGCCATATTATATATATTCAATGAAATTGGAATACATTTTTATTAATTGAATAATATAGCATAGACCTAATAGTAATATAAACTACTTATCACTTTAAGTACTATTATTGAGATTAACACACACGTTTCAAAAATATGAGGCATATTAATTAAAGTAATTAATTTTCTCAACTAAATCATCAATAAAATTTATCTCTCCAATAATATCTACAAAATATTTTAATAATACAGTCTTTTTTCTTGTCCTTTCATGCAGTATCCACTTAACCTAATGAGTATCTTTTTAAATCCATTTTCTTTGACACAATTTACAAAAAAAAAAAAAAAAAAAAAAAAAAAAAAAAAAAAATTATGTGCCTAGCTCGGCAATTGATTGCCAAAATGAATAGTTATTTTTTTTTTTTGGTTTTGGTTTTTAAAAGAATAATTGCACAAAGGTCTCTATTGTTTTAAAATAGTTGGAATATGCCATCAAGCATGCAAGTGTTTCATTTTTAAATTTTACTTTTGAGCAAGCTACTTATATAAAAGTTCGTATCGTTTCAACCTAAAACTTTTCGCTACATTTTTTACAAACGTGCAACGCATATATATATATATATATATATATATATATATATATATATATATATATATATATATATATATATATATATATTTTTTTTTAAATTTGTTGAGTTACTCGACAAAAAAATAAAAATAAAAAAAAATTTTTTTTTTAAATTTGTCGAGTTACTAGCCAAAAAAAAAATAAAAACATTTTTTTTTTTAAAATTTTGTAGAGTTACTCGAATTTTTAAAAAAAAAAAAAAAAAAAAAAAATATATATATATATATATATATATATATATATATATATATATATATATTTTAAATCTTGTCAAGTTACTTGAATTTAAAAAAACAAAAAAAAAAATTTTTTTTTTTAAATTATGTCGAGTTACTCGAATTTAAAATAAAAATTTTTAAAAATTTTTATCGAGTTACTCGAATTTTAAAAAAAAAAATTTGTTTTTAAATGTTGTCGAGTTACTCGAATTTAAAAAAAAAAATATTTTTTTTTAACTTTTGTCAAGTTACTCGAATTTTTAAAAAAATAAAAAAATATATATATTTTTTAACTTTGGTCGAGTTACTCGAATTTAAAAAAAAAAATAAAAAAATAAAAATTTTAACTTTTGTTGAGTTACTCGAATTTAAAAAAAAAAAAAAAAATTTTCTTAACTTGTGTCGAGTTAATCGAATTTAAAAAAAAAAAAAATATATATATATATATATATATATATATATATATATTTAACTTTTGTCGAGTAACTAGAATTTTGAAAAAAACAAAAAAAAAAAATTTTTTTTTTTTTTACTTTTGTGGAGTACCTCGAATTTAAAAAAAAAAAAACAAAAAAAAAAAAAGAAAATTTTAACTTTTGTCGAATTACTCAAATTTTAAAAAAAAAAAAAAAAAAAAAAATTTTACTTTTGTCGAGTAACTCGAATTTTAAAGGAAAAAAAAAAAAAAAATTTTTTTTTCACTTTTGTAGAGTAACTCGATTTTTAAAAAAAAAAAAAATTTTTTTTTTTACTTTTGTCGAGTTACTCGACTTTAAAAAAAAAAAAAAAAAAAAAATTTCTTTTGTCGAGTAACTCGATTTTTAAAAAAAAAAAAAAAAATATTTTTTTTTTTTTACTTTTGTCGAGTAACTCGACTTTTTAAAAAAAAAAAAAAAAAAAAATAATTTTTTTTTTCTTTTGTCGAGTTACTCGACTTTTTTAAAAAAAAAAAAAAATTTTATTCTTTTGTCGAGTAACTCGATTTTTTTTAAAAAAAATATATATATATTTTTTTTTTTTTACTTTTGTCGAGTTACTCGACTTTTAAAAAAAAAAAAAAAAAAAAAAAATTTTCTTTTATCGAGTAACTCGATTTTTAAAAAAAAAAAAAATTTTTTTTTCTTTTGTCGAGTTACTCGACTTTAAAAAAAAAAAAAAAAAAAAAAAAAAAAAAAAAAAAAAAAAATTTCTCTTTTGTCGAGTAACTCGATTTTAAAAAAAAAAAATTTTTTTTTTTTTACTTTTGTCGAGTTACTCGACTTTTTAAAAAAAAAAAAAAAAAATTTTTTTCTCTTTTGTCGAGTAACTCGATTTTTTAAAAAAAAAAAAAAAAAAAATTTTTTTTTTTTTTTACTTTTGTCGAGTTACTCGACTTTTTAAAAAATAAAAAAAAAAAAAAAAATTTTTGTCGAGTAACTCGACAAAAATTTTAATAAATTTTTTTTTTTTTTTAAATTCGAAAAAGTTTGTCGAGTTACTATTCAACTCGACAAACTTTTTCGGGATGAATAGTAACTCGAAAAAGTTACTGTTCATGAAATTTTTTTTTTTTTTTTTTTTTAAAATTCAAAAAAGTTTGTCGAGTTACTATTCAACCCGACAAACTTTTTCAGGGTGAATAGTAACTCGAAAAAGTTACTGTTCATGGAAAAAAAAAATTTTTTTTTTTTTTGAAAAAAAATTCGAAAAAGTTTGTCGAGTTACTATTCAACTCGACAAACTTTTTCGGGGTGAATAGTAACTCGAAAAAAGTTACTGTTCATGGAAAAAAAAATTTTTTTTTTTTTTTTTTAAAAAAAATTCGAAAAAGTTTGTCGAGTTACTATTCAACTCGACAAACTTTTTCGGGGTGAATAGTAACTCGAAAAAAGTTACTGTTCATGGAAAAAAAAAATTTTTTTTTTTTTTTTTAAAAAAAATTCAAAAAAGTTTGTCGAGTTACTATTCAACTCGACAAAATTTTTCGGGGTGAATAGTAACTCGAAAAAGTTACCGTTCATGGAAAAAAAAAAATTTTTTTTTGTTTTTTTTTTAAATTCGAAAAAGTTTGTCGAGTTACTATTCAACTCGACAAACTTTTTCGAGGTGAATAGTAACTCGAAAAAGTTACTGTTCATGAAAAAAAAAATTTTTTTTTTTTTTTTTAAATTCGAAAAAGTTTGTCGAGTTACTATTCAACTTGACAAACTTTTACGAGGTGAATAGTAACTCGAAAAAGTTACTGTTCATGAATTTTTTTTTTTTTTTTTTTAATGGCGAGCTTTTACATTTGTAATTTTTTTTTTCAATGAAAAAAATCAACAACATATTTTATTTTTTGTAACTATTAATTATAACATTTTTACCAATAATGTTACAAATATTTTTTTATACTAATTGCTAAAATAAAATATATTGTATTAATTGATTATGATATATATTCTATTTTACTATATTCTAATAAATGAAACATTAAATAAAATTTTGTATATGCTTTATTTATCAAGTTACTTGACAAATCCAAATTTAAGACTCACGAGTTTCTTGAAAAATAACAGCACTAAATAAGAATAAAAAATTATTTAAATGTATGACATCATTTAAATAAAAAAAGGAAACAAAATAATGAAAATTTTAAATTTCGTTCGTTCATCAAGTAACTCCGACAACTTGATTTTCAGTTTGTCGAGCTACTTGAGCTATTGAATAGATTGATTTCGTATCACATTTTTAATCGAGTAACTCGACAAACTTTATTTTGGGTTTATCGAGTTACTCGAGTAACTTCAACAATGTATATTGTTCATTTTTTAGTTTAGTTTTTTTATTTAAATTATGTACTACACTTAAATTTTTTTATTTTTTAGTTTTTTCATGTTATTTTTAAACCAACTCATGAATCTCAAATTTGGATTTGTCAAGTTACTAGATAAATTAGTCATAATAAAAGAATATATAATATATTGTATTAATTGATTATGATATATATTAAATTTATATGATATATATTTTATTTTGATATCTCCTAATAAATAATCAATTAAATACAAATATGTATGTCCTTCATTTATCAAATAAGTTAACAAATCCAAATTTCATGTCAACACGTTCCTTGAATAATAATATTACAACATTCAAATTAAACAAAATAGTCAATGTATTAAATAATTTCAATAAAAAAAGATTACAAAAATGAAAATTATGCATTTTATTATTGGCTTGAGTAACTCGGGAAACTCGATTTTAACTTTGTCGAGTTATACTCTACAATGAATAATCAGTTCTTTTATATCAATAATATTTCATATTCTATAACTTAATATAATATGTTATAATAAAATAGCTATTATAAAATAAAATAAAATCTAAATCATAACCTTGCATTTCATTATATTTATTACCTATCCTACTACATTCTAAATTATCAACCCGCTCCAATAACTCCTCTCTTGTTTTAGCAATCACATAATCATTCTTACCCAACTGTTTGTCAAGATAACATTGCTGCTCAACAAAAACTGAATTGAGATACTCATTATTAGCAAAATTATATCCTTCAGAAATAATTCTCTCACCAAAACAATCTATATTACTTAAAACATCTTGTGTATAACAATTACTTGTGGGCAATTCATTTGATGTATAAGGGGACCAATATTGATGAACAACATTCTCAACAATATCATCTTTTCCTTCACTACTAAAATCTCCCTTATCCAATTCCTCTCCAGTTTCCACAAACCTTTCATTTCCAGCATTCATACCTGTACAAAACAAATTTTCCCTAATAAAGAACAAAAAACTAATATATCAATTACATAAAAAACATACAAAAAAACATAATAATAACAAACTATGAAAATATCATACTCCATCCAATAAAATTCACAACATATATATTAAACAACAAAAAAAAAAAAAAATTAAAATACCAAAAAAAACCTCTTCATTCTTCATTCATTCTGTAATATTTTTACAAAATTTGAACAACAATTTATTATTAATCATTAACCACATATTAAATTAATTCATCTCTAATAAAACAAGAAAAAATCAAAATACACATACCTGATAGATTAGTTAAACTGCAAGATCAAGATAAAGATGAAGAAAACATACATTTACAACAATATCTACCAAACGTAATAAATATAGGATGAATAGTGAGGTAGGTGAAGAAAATATAACTTTGGAGTTTTGAGAGTTAGGTGAACAAGTAGTAGGTAAATGTATACAATAAATGTTATTTATTCAAATAAAAACATCTTTCTTAAACAAACTAAAATCAACCTCAACTCTTTTTTTTTTTTTTTTTCCTTTTTTAATAAGGTTTTTTTCAATTGCATACAAAGTTCTACATAAAAAAGTTCAAACTCAATTTCAATAGACTGACAATAAGTTACAAATTAGTTGAATTTTTATTTCAAGCTATTCTTAAATTCTATTACATCCAATTATTGCATCAGTTTGATGAAATTTCCAACCTCCTTATAAATATATACACAACTCATATACTTTACAATGTATTCAAAAAGACAAAAATCTAATGATAACCTACTTTGTTTTTATTTTACAAATAGTGCTATAAAACGTTCATATCAACCTACAACTTTTCACTACATTTTTCACAAACGTGCAACGCACGGGCCAAAACTAGTATATATATATATGCACACAAGGGTATGCAAGTGAAGAAATCCACCATCATTTTTTAAGATCCAAATGGATACATAATGATATATAAACATATATTTATATACATACAATATAAGTATATGCACACACGGGTATGCAAGGGAAGAAACCCATCATTATTCTTTAAGATTCAAATGAATACATAGAGATATATAAATATATATTTATATACATCCAATACAAGTATATGCACACACGGGTATGCAAGTGAAGAAAATCCACCATTATTCTTTAATATTCAAATGGATGTATGGGGCTTATGACTCGAATTTCAAATTCGATCCAACAAATGATGGTAAAATAATAGAAAAATTTTAATACCTAGTGATGAAATGCAAGTACCAATTTCGAGAGGGTGCGTAAGACGTTGAGAGCTTTAGGATTGTGGTGAATGTCTAATTTAACTTGTAAGGAGGTGTATAAAATAGGTAAATACTAAATAGTTGACTTCTAATCTAATGACGTTTAATTAGGTATAATTAGGGCTAATTAAGTAATGAAATCACTTATTTACCTATATTAACCTATTAAATTCTTAAATTAATTTTATTAGCTTATTAGATTCCAATTATTAATAATATTAATTTACACAAATATATACGTAATAACAATAGAAAGTCTTCCAACTCGACTAGTATAATCTATAATATATTAACGGCCTGTTAGGTGGAAATTGTTTTCCAAAAAATGAGTTTTTTGGCCCACTTTTTTTGACTAATCAAATTATTTTTATTGTGTAAAAAATTTGAATAGTTAAAAATAGTAGGCAAAAAATGGGTTTTTTTAGAAAAAATTGGAACCGAACAAGCCCTAAATATCACGTGAAGTGAGAATTATTTTTTGAACGATTATATTCCTACATACTTAGTGCTCATTTGACAGAGATTATAAACCATCTTATAAACCAATATTGGTTTATTTAAAAAGTCAAAAAAATCGACTGAAATAAACCAATTTTGATTTATAATCACTATCACACAGGAGCTTATATTATTTTAATAATATCCTTATTTTTCATTTTTCAATATGTATTTAATTTATTTATTTAATGTAAACGTTTAAATATTATTATATTAGAAGTCATACATTCATTGAACCGTTTTACTATTCTATTCAAATTATTTAGTTGTAAATGTTGACTTCTAATTCAACATATCAATTTATGATAATGACTTTTTTCATATTTCATGTTGACTTCTTATTCAGGGCTTGTTCGGTAGAGTTTTTTTTGTTACTTTTTGACTTTTTGACTTTTTTTGTAGTGTAAAAAGAGTTGAAAAGTCAAAAATTGTAAGCAAAAAAATAGATTTTTTGGAAAAAAAACTCTAGTGAACATGCTCTCAACGTATCTATTTCTTTAAACACAAATTCAAACTTGAATCACCAACTATAAAATATAGTCATCATTTATCAATCCCTGTCACAATCAAAATCATTCTCTTTTTCCCTTTTCCATAATTCATTCGTTCCATGGACTAAGATGACTTGTAATGTCTCGTATATATGATATCATTAGACAATATTTGGAGTATCGGTCTGATCTAGCGCACGATATGAGCCATCAAATTCAAGAGATGTTAGTGCGGTGGAAGGAGGTGAGGCGACTAGGCCATACGGTCACTGGTCACCGATCGAGTTACTCGCTTCCTCATTGATACATTGCTAGAGGAGTGGCTAGAGATGACTGAATCGATTTACACTTGAGTTCTTCCAGGACCATAAAGTACCAACTGAGATATGCATTCGTAAAGATGTACTTTCACCTATTTCAGACAATGAGACCCCGCAACGAAAGGTTCCTAGAGTAATATTTGATTCTCAATATGAATATGAAAGTGGACATCTATTATGTAGGCAATATGATTTGATTCTCAATGTGAATATGGAATGACAATGTATTTTCTATTCTACGATTTAAAAACAATAGAAATATTTAGGTCATGAATTAAATGTTGATCGCACTTTCCTATCATGTTGAATTTTAGTCTATGTATAAAAGTTTGTTATTTATTATTTAATATATTTAAATGTTATGCATAATATTGATCAAATATTAAAAATTAGCACTTGTACACAACTTTAAAAAATTTAAAAACTAATGTGCATGTACATTTGGCTAATATCTATTGGAACATAAATTAAATTTAATTATGCATTCATCTATTTGAGAATTTTAATAGTCATTTATGTGTTTTATTAATTAGACATATGAAATTAAGTAGATTCATATACTAGATACATACATAAATTATGTAAGAATTATGAATTTAATAATTTATATATTTAATGAAAATTGTATTAGTGCAAATAAATTGAATATTAAAGGACAAAATGATAATAATATAGAAATTTAAGGAACAAAATAATATTAATGGAATGACAGATTAGTAATTACGAAATATCCCTGATGGTATTATTATCCAAAAATGTTTCTCTCCACTCCTCCTATTAGAGGTTATGTAATGTTTACACATTTTATAAAGATGTTACACATTGCATAGAAAATCATAAACAATTTTTATATATAGCATAAAACTATCAATTAGTATTGATTTAAAATTTAAAAATAACATTTATTCAAGACTTTAAAAAATCTCTGAATAAACGTACATTAATGCACATTGACAGTAATTGATATTTAAAACGTAACATTAGAACTTTATTTTTCTTTTTCTTTATAAAATAAAACCACTATATATGTGACATATTTTATTAATAACGAAAATAAAACATAATATAGGCTTAGTTGTGGGATTTGGCTTACACTAATTTGGGATTCGAACACAAAAATTCATCTATCCGCTACAAACACAAAAAAAGTACTTCTTTGTCTGTCACTACGTCTTCATCTTCTCAAAGCCAAGATCCATATCTCTCTCTTAATTCCTTCATTCCTTCATGTTTCCATATTCTTCCCCATATTCATCAAAATCAAACTCCCCTCAAACAAATCTCTGTCTCTCTGTCTCTCATTCTTCTCAACTTCTCAATCCATTAAAATTTTCTACGATCAGATTCCACCGCAAAGAAAAGCGGTATACTAATTAAGTACTAATGTGAATTAATACTACAACTCAAACCTCAAAGTGTGGCATCATTTTCTATTTAGACATTTGTTGCAAATTCTGTAACGTTTGCACTACACTTCCAACACAATTGATTTGCTGTCGAAATTAGAACCACATCAGCAAAATCAAATGTGCGTTTAAAATCAAAAGCCTGTTCTTAAATACGTGCCCTTTGGAAAAATTACAAAATACAATAAAAGCAACGTAATTGCAAATTTACACATCTTAAATGGTTACACTTCCAGCATATGATGTCATAATTGCAAAAATCACACAATTGAAATTGTTACATTTTCAAGTAAAATTTTACATATAATGCAACATCAATAAATGGATACGCGTCTAATACAATTGCTTTTCAGTCAAATTTTGATCCACCAAAGTTCAATATATATGAGATGTAATATAATAATTAAACAATTTATAATATGAATGCCTCGGTTTGTAATATGAATTACATAACCAATTATTAATAATGAAGGCATGTAATATAATTAGTATACCGCTTTTTATTTTTTTGCAGTGGGATCCGACCGTATGTTCTATTATAATAATGGATTGAGGCAGTGAACAAATTTTGGAGATAGTCAATGGAAGGAGATGGTTGATTGAGGAGGATGGATTGAAAATATGAGCAGATTTTGGAGAAAGTCTGTTAAAGAAGATGATTGAAAAGTAAATTTTGGAAGAGATGAAATTGAAGACGTGATGACAATGTGACGAACTACTTTTTTCTTTCTATAACGGAGAAAACTCCCTACGGTCATGATTACATAGTTTGTAATATAAATTATACACAAACAACACTATAACACGGGATGTAATATGATACACAATTTGTATTACGAATTATAGAAAAATAACTTCTAACTAACAATTTAACTAATATTTTCAAATTCAAATTGTTGAAAAATTATATAAACTATAACATGATTTAATTACAATCATTATAACTTATTACATGTAGGGTTTCCCATTGTTCGTTGTATTTTTGTTCGTCCGAAATTAGTGCAAATGATATTCTATCTATGAACGCACAAAAATGACTTACTTGGAACACTGAAAGTGCAGAAAATAAAAACGACCGAAATGTTGGATCGAGACAAGAGTTAAACTCTTTGTCTTTAAGAAGAAATTGTCCCGCACTAGTACTCACGGTTGGATGACAAACGTCTCCCAAGATACAACGATTCCTTCTCGACAGTAGTAGCACTTCAGACCTCGAGAAACAGTGAATTAGAAAATATTTTATACTCTCTTTATTATGCAAGGACGGATGCAGTATATGGTAAGAATGCATAGTGCAAAATGATTTGATTGAAAGTCCAAATTTTCTTATGCCAATTCAAAAACTGGAGGGACTCATTTATAGAATGTCAAAAGACACAGCACTTGGAACATCAATTCTGAAAAGTTGTGTCTGAACTGATGTGTCTTTTAAGGAGATAGACCCTGGAATCTTCTAGAAGACGGGACACATGTTGCAATTTGATGATACCACGTGTCGACAATTGATTGGCAATATAATTGGAAGGATAATTAATGAATATAAATAATTATTTAATTTATTTGTCCAAAAAATTTATATTGGGCTAAGCCCAATTCTGATACCCACGAATCTCAAACCACGAGCCACAAGACCATGCCCGGTCCAGCTGGCAGGCAGACGGTGGCTGTACGCGCGTGTGGGCTTTGGATTGAATCCAATAGAGTCTAGATCTCTCCGCTTCCAAAGACTTCTGATAAGGAGAAAGTCTCGAAGGTGAAGCCCCCCACCTGTGTCAGAGGCCTCTTGACCAGACGGGTTATAAATCGAGGGATGTGCACGAGTGGCAGGGACTTGAGGGAGAGAGCCAACAGGCCAACCCCCAGGACAGACTCCCACAATATTTCAGTGAAAATCTACCCCACACGGGAATCGAACCTGCGTTGCCGGAGGATTTTTTCCCACGTCACTTCAGGCCTTACCAACTTATCTATGCCCCTAGGGGCCTCCGATTCCAAAGACTTGCGGTACCCCTTGGAGCTCATACCCAATTCCAATCTTGGGTTATATAAATAGATAAAAATACTATTCATCTTCCGATGTGGGACAATATTTCCCACTTTCTTTCCAATTTACCTTTTATATTCCAAGTTTAATGTGCCTACTTTTGGCTATAATTTTTCATTCACCCAGAAATTGTTTTGCACAACAAAATATACAATGAACATCTACTTACGAAGTAGATCGTGCTAAACCAATGTCCCACTTCAATTGATTAATGGAACCTACTCAAATATTTGGTCAAATTTGGTCCAATCCAACTTAATAAATATTTAATTTAAACACCATTTCCAATAATCCCCCACATGAATAGAAATTCTCATGAAGTATACAAATGAAATGCAGACACTAAAAGAGAGTACAGTCGGAAATGTATTGCATCAGGAGAGGTAGCTTATAGCTTCGAACCTTCCTCAGTAGAATATTATCGAATTCACTTGGCTAATCAGTGAACGTGATGTCTAGAACTGTTCAACCGTTGTGTAAACCAAGACAATAGTACCCACACAATATATTTCCTAACACTTTCGGTTCTCATGGGTTTGTTCATTTTGGCCTTGAACAACACTTGGGTTTCATAAATATTTTAGAGAATTCAAGCATCAAAATTTTCATAGAAGCGGCCCCACTTCTCATTTATATAGGTAATATCTTATTAAGAGTACTCTGCTCTACCCTACTTGGTTTATCCAAGTTATAGGAATCATTAAAAATATCACACTTTGCAGAAAGCACTTTTTGTATCATGAGAATGGGTAGGAGATAATTCTTAAGTGCTCCTTTGAATCTTTATAATTTAGTTGTTCTATTGAACCAAGATATTGGGATTTCCAGTCACCAAGGTTACAAAGATCTTACGTAGTAGGCTTTAAGCCCATTCCATTTGATAAATAATGCATGTGATTTCTAGCTAAACCTTTTGTCAGCGGATCCGCGAGATTCTCTTTTGACTTTACATAGTTAATAAAGATTACACCATTAGAGGTCAATTGTTTAATGGTATTGTGTCTTCGACGAATATGTCGAGACTTGCCATTATATATATTATTTTGTGTCCTTCCAATAGTTGACTGACTATCGCAATATATAATTATTGCTTGCATCGGCTTAGGCCAATATGGAATGTCCTCTAAAAAATTTCGAAGCTATTCTGCTTCTTCTCCAACTTTATTTAAAGCTATAAATCCAGATTTCACCGTGCATCGAGCTATACAGGTTTGTTTTGAGGACTTTCAAGACACGGCTGCACCACCAATGGTAAAAATATAACCACTAGTAGATTTAGAATCCTTCGTGTCTGATATCCAGTTAACATCACTGTATCCTTCTAATATAGTCGGATATCTGGTATAGTGTAATCCATCATTTACGGTGTGTCTTAGATATCTAAGAATCCAATTCAATGCATTCCAATGATCATTGCTTGGATTACTTGTAAATTTGCTTAACTTATTAACTGCATAGGCAATATCAGGCCGTATGTAGTTAGTAATGTACATTAAGCTGCCTATGATCTGAGAATATTTCATTTGAGATACATAATTTCTTGTATTCTTAGTCAAATGTAGATTCAGATCTACCGGTGTTTTAATGAGATTTTTATCATAGGCGTTAAACTTTTTAAGTACCATCTCAAAATAATAAGATTGTGACAACATAAGTCCATTTGATGTCTTAGAAATTTTCATCCCTAATATGACATCAGCTACACCCATGTCTTTCATAACAAAATATTTTGTAACATTTTCTTAGTAACTGTGATGACGTCATGATTGCTATCCATAATTAGCACGTCGTCAATATATAGACATACCATTATACATGCGTTTGGTATGCTTTTGATATTAACACATTTATCACATTTGTTGATTTTATAACCATCTGACAACATTGTTTTGTCAAATTTCTCGTGTCATTGCGTAGGCACCTGCTTTAGTCCATATAAGAACTTAACGAGTCTACACACTTTTTTCTCTTGTCCAGGAACAATAAACCCTTCAGGTTGCTTAATGTCTCTTATTCCAATTCACCATTCAGAAATGCTGTTTTAACTTCCATTTAATGGATCTCAAGATTATGCAATGATGCAATTGTAGTAAGAACTCTAATTGATGTGATCCTTGTTACTAGTGAGTATGTATCAAAGAAGTCAAGGTCTTCATTTTGTTTGAACCATTTGGCTACTATCCTAGCCTTATACTTATCAATACATCCATCAGGTTTTAATTTTTTCTTGAAAATCCACTTGCAGCCTAAATGTTTATTTCTCGGTGGGAGATCAACCAATTCCCAGTGTGATTTTGCATGATGGAGTCTATTTCACTATTTATAGGCTATTTCCAAAATAGAGCGTCTGGAGTGGACATTGCTTCACTAAATGTCCTAGACTCATTTTCTAACAAATAAGTTAGAAAATCAGGACCAAAGATTTTAGATGTTCGGGCACTTTTGCTATGTCTAAGTTCATCATCACATTGATAACCATTATTTGCAACATCATAAGTTCATTTTTGCGAACTTACTTCTTTCTTGTTTTTACATGAAAAGACATCTTCAAAAAATACAGCATTCTTTGATTCAATGATTGTACTTTCATGTATATTAGGAATGTCTTATTTATGTACCAAGAACTGATATGCACTACTGTTATTAGCATATCCAACAAATATACAATTAACTGTTTTAGGCCAGATTTTGACTTGTTTTGGCTTAGATACTTCTACATTAGGCAAGCACCCCCACACTTTTAAGTATTTGTACGAAGACTTGTGACTTTTCCATAACTCATAGGGAATTTCGTTCTTATTTTTGTGTGAAATTTTATTAATAATGTGGTTTGCTGAAAGAATAGCTTCCTCCTACAAGTTATGAGGTAATCCAGAGCTTATCAACATCGCATTCATCATCTCTTTAAGATTTCAGTTCTTGCGTTCAGCGATGCCATTTGATTGAGGTGAATAGGGAGTCGTTGTTTAATAATGCCAAATTCTGAACAAAATTCTTCAAATGGTGCTACATATTCTCCTCATCTATCACTACGAATAATTATTATTCGTTTGCTAAGTTTAACTTCATTCTTGTAGTGTTTAAACACTTCCAAGGTCTCGTCTTTGTTTTTTAGCAAATATACATAACAGTATCTCGTGCAATCATCAATCAAAGTAATAAAATATTTTTTTCCACATCTAGTTTGCACATACTTTAAATCACAGATATCACTGTGAATTAACTCTAAAAGTATTGTATTTCTTTCAACTGAGTGAAACGGTTGTTACCGCACGATTACGATATGGTCGCCACGTCAGCCAAAGTCCCATCTAAGCCCAGTAAGGGCCCAGTTCGCATTCTGTCAAGAACTCTATTTGGGCCCTGCTGGGGGCCCGTAACGCGCTTGGGCCTTCGGCGCCTAGGAATCCGCAAGTTACATAAAGGGCTTCGGCGCCCTCATGCGAACCATAAGGCCTCGTTGGGCCTCGCGTCATTCACAACCAGCAAGCGACTCGATATGCCAGGGCAGCCAGAGGAATAATTAAATGAAGATCGCGTTGATTTGGCGCAAGGATCCTCATAAAGAAACCAGATCGCAATCTCCCAAAATCATGCAACGTGATAAGCTCAAAGAAGGAAGATAATCTCGGATATCTTTATCACATAAGGAAGGAGGATCCGATTGAGTATCAAATTGATTTGTCTCCTAAATCAATTAGATCTCTCGCGCTATAAAAATAGCACCTCCGGTTGTTCCAAGGTACACACTTTTTACGCTTACGAATCCCACCCTAAACTCTGCTCAAATCTCTGCCTACTTGTCTCTCCCACACTCCTCTTTTGTTCCCACCCCCGTGTATCCTCCATATACCGGCTGTTGACTTGATCGTCGGAGTGCCAACGATCGTCGGACCTTTTTTCTCCGGAGATCTTGGTACCTAACGGTCGTCCTAGTGTGCAGGTAACATGCGAGCTGACAGAGGAGTGACTGGAAATCTGTTGGCACGTGGACTAGTGCAGGTTCAGACGTCAACAGATTGGCGCCGTCTGTGGGAAACGAGAAGCCTTACACGACCGAGTGCTTGTGGTAAAACGTGTCTTCTACCCAAAGAGCATGACACCCGAATATCGACTGAAACAGGTGGTGGGATTGGAGAACCAGGATCTGGAGTCGGATGACGCCCGGATGGAGACCGCGCTCGGGCTGCTGGATGATCAGCCCCTCCAGCAGGGACCCAAGCATAGTCGTACCCGGAGAAGCCCTTCGCAGCCTGGTTCTTTGGACTACCACAGCTCCCATAACATAGACAAACTACAGATAATGGCCATACGCTCAGAATCAACGGAAATTAACGACGAAGGAATGGATGAAGAATTGGTATTAGACGAAGGTCTAGATCCCCGGATCATAGCCTCGGATTCTCTCACCTTCCCAGCAGAGGAACTGGAAACCTTTCCGGTAAGCTCCTCGGAGCCAACCCAGATGCTGTAGGTGAGAGAAAAGCTCGAGGAGAAGATAAAAGAAGAATTAAAACAATTCCTATGAGAGAACGCAGATGTTTTCGCATGGAAACACAGCGACATGGTCGGGATCGACCCATCGATCGCATGCCACGTTTTGAAAACGGATCCGAAAGTGCGCCCCAGGATTCAGAAAAGAAGACCTCTAAGTGCCGAGAGGTACCAGGCCTTGAAAGAGGAGGTGGACAAACTACTGGCCAGCAGGTTTATCAGAGAAGCGATTTACCCCCAGTGGGTATCTAACCTGGTGTTGGTTCGAAAAAGTACCAAGAAGTGAAGGGTATGCGTCGACTTCTCAGATCTAAACCAGGCGTGTCCTAAAGATAGTTTCCCATTACCACGCATCGACCAGCTCGTCGACGCAACCGCCGGCCACAAGTTACTTAGCTTCATGGACGCGTACTCGGACTACAACCAAATTCTGATGTTCACAGGAGACGAGGACCACACGTCGTTTATTACGGACCGAGGGCTATACTGCTATAAGATGATGCCATTCGGCTTAAAGAACGCGGGAGCCACCTATCAACGGCTGGTAAATCGCATGTTCGCCGGACAAATTGGGAACACAATGGAGGTATACGTCGATGACATGCTGGTAAAGAGCGTCAACGCAGAAGATCACATAGATCACCTAAGGGGGATGTTCGAAACCCTTCGCAGATATCACATGAAGCTTAACCCCTTGAAGTGCGCGTTCGGGGTCGCGTCCGGAAAGTTCCTCGGCTACATGGTCAATCAGCGGGAGATAGAGGCCAACCTCGAAAAGATCAAAGCGCTCATTGAGATGCGGTCCCCATCCTCCCGCAAGGAAGTCCAAAGTCTGACAGAGAGATTAGCGGCTCTGAATCAGTTTATATCCAAGGCGACCGATCGTTGCCAACCTTTCTTTCAAACCATAAAGGGGGGTAAACGGTTCGAGTGGACCGACGAGTGTGAAAAGGCCTTCCAAGATCTCAAGATCCTTCTCGGGAAATCCCCACTGCTATCCAAACCCAAGAACGGGGAAACGTTACTCGTTTACCTCGCCGTCTCGGAAAAGGCAGTTAGCTCGGTGCTCATCCGTGAAGAGGGTCCGGCACAATTCCCCATCTATTACGTAAGCAAAGCCCTGCAGAACGCAGAAACGAGATATCCAGACATGGAGAAACTCGCCCTGTCGTTAATCGTCGCCTCCAGAAAACTCCGACCATACTTTCAGTCCCACAGCATAGATGTCCTGACGAACCTCCCCTTACGACAGATACTCTAGAAGCCAGATACTTCAGGACGATTGATGAAGTGGTCGGTAGAACTTAGCCAGTTCGACATCAGTTACAAACCACGGCCTTCGATAAAAGGGCAAGCTTTAGCTGATTTTATGGTTGAGTTTGCCCACATCCCCGATGGTCCGCTTGAAGCCCGACCCTTGGAGGTACCGACATGGAAGTTATATGTCGATGGATCCTCGGGAGAGGCCGGGGCTGGAGCCGGGATCCTGCTAATCAGCCCGGATGGCCATAATCTCAACTGCGCACTTCGCCTGGAGTTCAAAGCCTCCAACAACGCAGCAGAATACGAGGCCCTACTAGCAGGCTTGAGGCTAGCGCACGAGATGAAGGCAAGGAAGCTCCAAATCCACAGCGATTCGCAGCTTGTCGTGAGTCAAGTTAATGGAACCTTCGCAGCGCGTGAACAATCCATGGTGTCCTACTTATCCAAAGCTAAAGAACAGTTGTCCCGCTTTGAAGAATACGAACTCCTCCAGATCCCACGAACGGAAAATGGCTACGCGGACGCCCTCTCAAAACTAGCAAGTAGTAGGGACTCCAACCTAATGAAGGCCATCCCAGTTGAAAAGCTTACCCAACCTTCAACCGAAGGCGCAACCGCACCCTCCGTTCTAACCATCCAAGATTCTCCGAAATGGATGAAAGAGATTACCGAGTATCTAGTTAGTCAGGTGGCGCTCGAAGACAAACTAAAGGCACAGAAGCTCTGTAGAAGGGCCGCAAAATTCGTATTACAGGACGGAGTTCTGTATAAAAGGGGATTCAGCCACCCCCTCTTGCGCTGTATAACACAAGAGGAAGCAGTATACGTGATGAAAGAGATACACGAGGGAATCTGCGGTAATCATTCAGGGAGGATGGCCTTGGTGCAGAAAGCCTTGAAACAAGGGTACTATTGGCCGACCATGAAGAAAGATTCTCACGATTTCGCAAAGAAATGTGACAGATGCCAGAAATTTGCGACAGTCCCAAAGCTCCCCGCTCAGAACATTACTCCGGTTACTAGCCCCTGGCCCTTCGCCCAATGGGGAATTGACTTCATCGGCCCCCTCCCGACAGGGAGAGGCGGGGTCAAGTTCGCAATTGTAGCAGTAGATTACTTCACCAAGTGGTGCGAGGCCGAGCCTCTAGCCAAAATCACGGAGGAGAACGCCTGGAGATTTGTATGGAAAAACATTATCTGCCGCTTCGGTGTTCCCCATTCTCTCGTCTCCGACAACGGCACGCAATTCGCTGGAATGAAGTTCAACGCGAACTGTGAGAATCTTGGCATCCGAAGGGATTTCTCCACCCCTTATTACCCACAATCCAACGGCCAAGTGGAATCCGTAAATAAAATCATTAAACATACCCTTAAGCGGAAGCTAGAGTCCGGGAAGGGAGGATGGGCCGAAGAGTTACCCGAGACCTTGTGGTCCTACCGAACCACCTCTCGCACGGCCACCAGCGAAACCCCGTTCTCCATGGCATATGGGGCAGAGGCTATGATCCCCGTCGAGATAGGGATACCCTCGCCCAGACACCTGCACTTCAATGAAGTAATCAACGAAGATTTACAAAAAGCAAGCCTCGACCTACTGGATGAGAGACACACGGAATCACAACTGCGCCTCGCAGTTTACCAACGGAAGATGGCCCGATATTATAACTCCAAGGTCAGGGGTAGAAACTTTCGTGTCAATGACTTTGTCCTAAAGAAAATATTCCAAGCTAATAAGGAAGCAGGGGCCGGAACCCTGGGGCCCACCTGGGAAGGGCCATACAAGGTCATCGAAGAGGTCCGTCTAGGAACTTATAGACTAGAAGATTCTGAGGGGCAAGAGACGAGGCATCCTTGGAACATCGCCCACCTGAGGCCATATCACCAGTAATACAGTTTTTAGTAATTTTCTTCTGTTGGTTTCCTTACGATTTTTTGACAGACGTCATGAGACACGGCGCCGATTAATAATGACTGTTCTTTATGAATTCAAAGTGTTCCACATACAACGAGTACTGACACGGCAGCGAGGGAGTGCGGTTCGCGGCCAACTCCATTAACTCGCTGGGTAAATATTTTACGCGTAAAAAAGCAATTACGAAGTACACGGCAGCGAGGGAGTGCAGTTCGCGGCCAACTCCATTAACTCGCTAGGTAAATATTTTACGCGTAAGAAAGCAATTACGAAGTACACGATAGCGAGGGAGTGCGGTTCGCGGCCAACTCCATTAACTCGCTGGGTAAATATTTTACACGTAAGAAAGCAATTACGAAGTACACGGCAGCGAGGGAGTGTGGTTCGCGGCCAACTCCATTAACTCGCTGGGTAAATATTCTACGCGTAAGAAAGCAATTACTAAGTACACGGCAGCGAGGGAGTGCGGTTCGCGGCCAACTCCATTAACTCGCTGGGTAAATATTTTACGCGTAAGAAAGCAAGTACGAAAACACGGCAGCGAGGGATTGTGGTTCGCGGCCAACTCCGTTAACTCGCTGGGTAAATATTTTACGCGTAAGAAGGCAATTACAAAGTACACGACAGGGAGGGAGTGTGGTTCGCGGCTAACTCCGTTAACTCACTGGGTAAATATTTTACGCGTAAACAGGCAATTACAAAGTACTCGGCAGCGAGGGTGTTTGGTTCGCGGCCAACTCCCCTACCTCGCTGGGTAAACATTTTATGCGTGAATAAGTGTCACCGGTTCGGCAGCGAGGGAATCTGGTTCACGGCCGACCCACTGGGTGAATATCTAACGCGTTATCAATCGAATGCAATTGAATCGGCAGCTAGAAAGTAGGGTTCGGAGCCCGTTAACTCGCGGAATGAGCATTACGCACGTAAAACAAATCTCGCAATTCGCTAGGCAAACATCCGGCGCGGATGAATACGACTAAGGATCGAAGGATGGCGAGGGAGTATGGTCCGCAATCAACTCTAAGCTCGACTAGCAAGGTAACAAGTGCGGAAACATTTGAAACAAACGTAAAAACTTCCGTTACAAACTCGTTATTTGATTACACAAAAACCGATGCAACAGCACGGTGGGAAAAATTTGACCTACGCATGCAACACTACGTTTCGGTATAACCCGGTACCCCCAGTTTCGCCAGGAGGCCTTTAGCCTTTGCCAGTTCGTTTGATACTTCGGTCAGCTCCTTATCTTTGGCTTGTATCATATTCTGGCACGATTTCAACTGGGACTCAGCCTTCTTCTGGGCAGCGACACACGCCTTTTGGATTGTCTGGGCTTTCGTAACGTCATACGTGGCACGACTGCTCGCATCTTCTGAAAACGCGAGTCTTGCCCGAAGGCGTTTGACTTCGGCCCTCAACGCCTCGGCATTCTCATCCTCTCCAAGAGCAGACTGTATTTCAGCAACCCTTATCTCCAGTATTTTATACAACTCACAATTTAAGACATGACTGCGAGAGGTGTACATTTCGGCTAGCTTCATCAACTCCGTCACCTCTGCAGCATCTACCGCCTTCCCAAAGGGGGATGTCCAGTATTTGTGGACTGAGGTAGCCGCAAGTGCAACCGCTGGAGGCAGCTTCTCAACGACCGACGGATCCAGATCATTCTGACGGGCCCCAATGTTGATATACTCACACCTGCCGGGAGGGGGAGAAGCGGGCATTCGAGACGCCTGTTCTCCACTTTCGACCTTTGGTCTCTTACCCACTGGCGATCGAACGTTCCCGACAGGGGACCCACGACTAGCAGAAGCCGGAACACCTACTCTCACTCACGGCGCAGGGGAAACGGACGGTTGACCTGCCGCCGCCTCCGGATCCTGCAACCCTGTGGGCCCGGACCCAGGCACCCCAGGTGACGCCAAATGGGGATGGGGGACATCCTCCACTATGCCCCCACGCCTAATTTTGAATTTAGGGACTTTGGAAAAGTGGAAGCCCGACATGGTCGACAAAGTTCAAAGGTCTAGGTATGACAGCGGAATGACAGAAGAGTGCTGATTTAGGGATGCCCTGTCGCATTATATAAGCCCAACGGGATACCAATAGTCAGGTGAATCGACACGTGGCAGGGAATTTGAAACACATATGATAAACCCTAAGGAAATATATCTAGACGATTGGGGGCGCGGAGGGCGTAACTACGCGAACGCTAAAGCATGATAAGACTACCTCCGACGCCCACCCACGTTAGGTCAAGTTCGTTAGACGCTCGCACCAACCTCATCGAAATTCTTACACAGCGGCGGGGTATCGGTTGTTCGCCACCTCAATCTTGTACCAATGACTTCGCAAAGCTAAACATCGACGAGACTCGGAACAAGTATGTAAAGCATGGGCATCAAACACATGATAAGAGTACACGCATACAGATACGAAGGTAACTCGGCATCCTTTTTACATACGGTACACAATACAAGAGAAGATATAACTGCAAAATGTTCTAAAACCCCCGCCGCCTCTCTGGGTCAGCACATAACTGGGATAGCTAGATCTACGAAACCTACCCCCTAGTTTCCTCTGGCATCGTCCAGGTTAGGGAACCTGACTCCATTTTGATAGGGGGTCTCCCGAGCCAACCTGGGTTAATTTGGTGGCTAATTAGACCATGCTGCTCAAAAAGGCCGTTGATGCCTTTCTTGGCAGTAGGAGAACCCCTCCGCCGCCTCATCCACAGTTCAGGGGAGGGCCGGGCCAAGGCTGCTAAGCCTAGATTCCCTCCCTGGACGTTTGGTCCCCTGAACGTTGATTGGCACATCCTTTGGTCCTCTGAACGTTGATTCTCAGATTCACAGGCATTTCGGTCGCTAGCCCCCCCAGCCGCACCACCATCACACGTCCTCTATTCTTATCTTGATCACACGGTTATGACAAGTTATATGACAAGTTGATTACGACTGAATCACGATAGAAGACTATTGTTACGCCAGCATCCTGTTTATAAAGGGCTACATTGGAAAGGAGAGCAATGCAATAAATACGGGCATGACCGGGACCCTGGAACGACGCACGGACGTTCTACCTCCCCAAGGCATTGAAGACGCCAACTTTCTGGGTTCCACCAAGTGTCTGCGCCATTAATGCTAGGTAAATGATTCCCAAATTTAAAAGCGCTCCCAATATGCCCCTTTCACGCGCCCGCATTTAATGCACGCACCCCCTCACTCATGATTACCTGACCAGAGAGTGACAGACTGGATAGCCAGAATCACGCCATCAGAAAGCACGTCAGCATTGGCCTGTCCCCTTTAAGCCCTCACCCGTCATAAATGTTCGGCCTCGAACTTGGGGGACTATACTGAGTAGGACGAATTACTCCATGCCGAACCACCTTAAGAAACACTTCCTGCGAGGCACATCAACATTCTGCTTATCCTTACAAGTCCCACGCCTAGCATAAATAATAGGCTTGGACTTGGGGGACTACTGTTACCGTACGATTACGATATGGCCGCCACATCAGCCAAAGCCCCATCTAAGCCCAGTAAGGGCCCAGTTCGCATTCTGTCAAGAACTCTATTTGGGCCCTGCTGGGGGCCCGTAACGCGCTTGGACCTTTGGCGCCTAGGAATCCGCAAGTTACATAAAGGGCTTCGGCGCCCTCATGCGAACCATAAGGCCTCGTCGGGCCTCGCGTCATTCACAACCAGCAAGCGACTCGATATGCCAGGGCAACCAGAGGAATAATTAAAGGAAGATCGCGTTGATTTGGCGCAAGGATCCTCATAAAGAAACCGGATCGCAATCTCCCAAAATCATGCAACGTGATAAGCTCAAAGAAGGAAGATAATCTCGGATATCTTTATCACATAAGGAAGGAGGATCCGATTGAGTATCAAATTGATTTGTCTCCTAAATCAATTAGATCTCTCGCGCTATAAAAACAGCACCTCCGGTTGTTCCAATGTACGCACTTTTTACGCTTACGAATCCCACCCTAAACTCTGCTCAAATCTCTGCCTGCTTGTCTCTCCCACACCCCTCTTTTGTTCCCGCCCCCGTGTATCCTCCATATACCGGCTGTTGACTTGATCGTCGGAGTGCCAACGATCGCCGAACCCTTTTTCTCCGGAGATCTTGGTACCTAACGGTCGTCCTAGTGTGCAGGTAACATGCGAGCTGGCAGAGGAGTGACTGGAGATCTGTTGGCACGTGGACTAGTGCAGGTTCAGACGTCAACAACAGTGTTTTGGTTAATTTAGCCTCTACACAAGTTTCGCATTTGTGATTAAGATCAAAATGTAAAGAATATATTAAATTTAAATTTATTAACTTGCGCACAGATTTAAAATTTGTATGTCCTAATCTATAATGTCATAAATAAGATGACTCAATCATATAAGCAGAAGAGTTCATATTCTTATTATTATTGTTTGATTTAGGTACAATAGTAAGAACATTCATCTTGAATAGTCTATCACTCAAATAACCCCTTCCCACATACAAATTATTTTTAGTAAGTACAAACTTATCAGGCACAAATACAAGTTTAAACTTATGTTTGCTAAGTAAAGACTCAGAAAAAAAGATTCTTGCGAATGTTGGGCACGTGCAGTACATTGTTGAGGACATGTTATTTGCCATAAGTCATTTTCAGGGCCAATTTTCCTTGTCCTTCAACCTTTGAGCTTGAAGAATTTATCATGAATATTTGTTCTCCATTAACAGAATTATAAGTGAAGAACATGGTTTTGTCAGCACAAATGTGTTGAGTAACTCCAGTATCTACCCACCATTCTCTTGAATTTCCAACATGGTTGCATTCAAATACAACTGCCGACAAGTTCATCTCTTGCACACCATCAGATAGTACATCTAGTTCAGTCACATTGACTTGGACATTCTTTTTTTTAGGTATGTTGTTGTTACGACATTCACTTTTGCGATGTCCCAATTTTTCACAATTGTAACAATTGCCCTTGAACCTTTTTGTATTCTTGCCATCTTTTTTGAGAGCATCTCTAGAATGTTTTCTTTTTTTCTGTTATCTTCTTCAATTCTTAGGTGAATAATCAATTCTTCCAAATTCATCTCTTTGCGATTATGCTTGAGATAATTTTTGAATTCCTTCCATAAAGGAGACAATTTCTAGATAATTGCAGCCACTTGAAATGTCTCGCTTAGAGTCATGTTTTCAGCATGTATACCATGAAAAAGAACCTGCAATTCTTATCTGACTGACAACTGTATTGGAGTTTATCAATTTGTAGTCAAGGAATTTTCCAACAATGAATTTTTTCGTACTGTCATTCTTGGTTTTGTACTTTTTCTCCAAAGACTCCCAAAATTCTTTTACTATTTTCATGGCTCTATACACTCCATATAGTGTATTGTCCAACCCATTCAAAATGTAGTTTTTGTACAGAAAGTCAGAATGTTTCCATGCATCTAAGGCAATGATCGATTCTCGATTATTCTCTCCTTCTTGCACAGCCGGAGGATTTTCTGTCAAAAACCTTGCCAAATTTAGTGTATTAAGATAGAACAATATTTTCTGTTGCCATCTCTTGAAATCAATCCCACTAAATTTCTCCGACTTCTCTCCATGAAGAACATGAGTTGATTGGACATGAATAGCTATTGGTGGAACTGCATTGGGTGTAACATTTGTAGGGGGAACAACTTTAGTCCCATTTGTTTCCATTTCTGTATTTAAAACAGAAGATCAACACTTAAGATAGCAGTATATAATTAGTGTACAAAACACTAAATGAACTAAATAAATTTCAGTATATTAATTCAATAATTACAGTAAATGATTATTCAATAATACACGTAAATCAATTCAATGCATTAATAAGTCAGATTAGCAATTTACCCACAATAGTTAGATAATTTAATTATATGCACTTGATCCAGAATTAAAATGCAATTAAACAATATTCAGAATTAAGTTTGAATAAGATTTAAGCATATGATTGTTTAATACCTTAACGCATATGATTAGAACACTAAATGACAAAAATTAGCAATTGATCCAAAAATGACAATTTAATTACATATTATAACAATTTAATGCATATGTAAGCAGAACACTAAATGACAGAATTAATGCACACTTTTTCAAAAATAATGCTTACTGTTTAAGAATTAATGCACACTGATGGGCAAATGACAAAATGAAAGTACAGTGTTTCAAAATAATGCAGTGTTTAAATTTGCATGCATTTAAATTGTTAACAGAAACTTTTAATATGATATGAATGCAATTAAATGATAACAGGAGCTCTAATTAATTTGCATGCAATTTAAATGTTACGCAGACTTTAAAATTAATGCATGTAACAGGAACTTTAATTTGCATGCACGGATTATAAAGCAGCAGCACCGTCTACACCAAAATCAAGCCTTCAGTCATACTGTTTAATTAAAATTTTCCTTGGGACATAATGCTCTTTATGCCATAGAAGTCATCAACAGATAGCCCAAAACAAATTTTCCTTGATTGAAAGTGTATACATGGAATAGAAAGAAGTGCAGTCCTAGGCACTATTGCTGGTCAGAATATATGTTCAAGTTTCAGATTTATTAGGGTATTCTACAAATTGATGTTGGTAAAAAATTATATAAGTAATGAATTTTTAAAAACCTGAGATGTTTCTAGCCATACTATTGAAAATATGCTTTTGAGCCTTTTTTTTCCATCCTTATCAAAGACAAGACAATTCACTTTGATTTGGCTTTTTGTGCAAAATCTACAATTTTAGATGGCTAACCTTTGATTTTGCTAACATGACTTCAGCACGGGAATGTGTTAGTAAACAGAATAGTAGATAAGACCATTGTATTTATATCACTTTCTTATGTAATGTAGTAGCCAATTGAAAGTGACAGGAAAATAATGCGTTAGTTTGTTGTTTTGGTTCTAAACTTATTTGATATTTTTGGACAACGCAGGCAAACTGAAGTTCTATGCACGTACGTAGGCCAACGGAATCATGTTTGTAAGCCTTTTTCTTACAACATCTATCGAATTTTTATGCTCTGAATTATTTTGCTTTGCTCTTTTGGCAGCTTGTATCATACTAATTGGTGGCCCTGTGATTGGTAAGATTCAAATTGCTTGAATTGTAAAAATACAGAAATAATTATTGTTAGATTATGAAGATTTTAATCATACTATACATTTATAACTTGACCACAAATCTACCTAATATTCTTATGATGTATAAAGCATTTTTAATGGCCTGTTTTCTATGAGACTCAAAGTGAGAGGCATGAGATCACTATTGTAATCTTCTTTTTCTAGTATAAACTTGCAACAGGAAGTGGACGATCTGACATTGAAGGTGAATTGTTATATATCTATGCATTTGCTTGTGTGTTTTTTAATTTCGTTTGCATTATTGCTTTCTTAGTTGAGATTGGGTGGGCAAAGGGAAGACTCATTTTCATTTTTGAAGCCTCTATTAAGTTTGTCAATGCATCATTTATTCAATACATTATAATATTATATACTTGTTAATAGAATCAGACCTTGCAAACAGGGTTTTTTATATGATCTTGGAGAAGGGTGGATGATGGTTTTCTTTCTGGTGATGGTGTGCTATGGCTGTAAGTGTTGGCTAGTATATATTACAGTTTATATAAGAAATAAGATAGCATATCTCTCTTAATCATCAATGGCTGTGCACATTTTAATAAGTCTAAAATTCATCATATTCATTTAAGCACACGAAAATTTAGTTGGCAAACACCCTTTCCATTAAATACAGTTCTTGTTGGTTAAATATTAAGAACAATGGTTGAGTGCAAAGTGTATGAATTGTTGGTTGGTATATATAGCGAGTTCATACTTATTTAAGTGTATTAACAAATCATAATGAATCAATATACTTATATTTGGAGTGGAAAGCTAAATGTCACTTAGTGTACTCTACTCGTTTGTTCATTAGAATGGTCAAGATCTCTTTAATCTTGTGCATTCTTCTTTAAAAGAATACCCTACATTGGAGCCAATATTGGCATCACATATAGCTATATTTTCTATATTGGCAAGCACTTCATGGTATCCTATTCTACTCAAGTTTAATTGTCCTTATTGTTTGGTGAATTGCCAGGTTGGAACTGATAACGTAGGTGCATGTGGAGTAGCGGTTTTGCTTGAGGGGTGGTAGAGTTTTTGTTGATATTTTTGTGAAGTGCATGCAAGATTATCGATTTCAAAATTTTGGTAGATTAAATATTTTTTGTGCCAAGAAACTTCTTGTACATGTGTATTTTGTTAGATTTTGGTTCGAACTTTCATGTTAGAAGAAACTTCTAGGCTATAAATGTATGGATACAAATTCTTCTATTTTATAATATATTTAATTTGTTTCAACTTTGTTCATATTTCAATGATTTAGTATAAATTTTATTTCAGCGTTGAACAAGATTGAGTTTTATATTGATAACGTGTAGGTGAATGTTGTAAAAAATATTTTAAAAAAATGAAAGAAACGACAACGTGCGCATGACTGTTGCTAAAAAAGAATAAAAACAACGAGCTAAAGAATGTTGTTAAAGTAAAACGACAATGAGCAGGGCGAACGTTGTTGAAATGAAACGACAACGGTCAGGCAAACGTTGTTAAAATGAAACGACAACGGTTAGGTGATCGTTGTTAAAACGAAACAAAAGCGGTCAGGCGAACGTTGTTAAAATGAAACCACAACGGTAAAGTGAACGTTGTTAAATCTTTAAGGACGTTACTAAAACGTAAATTGACAACGCGCTTGTTACATTCCACAACGAACATTGCCTGTTGCCGTTGAGATCTAGTTTTCGGCAACATCGAAGGACGCAACGTGCGCCTGAACGTTGCTAAAGGTCTATGACAACGTTTTCCGCCCTTTGCGATAGACTCTTTTTCTTGTAGTGAGTTACCAAGATCTTCAGAAGAAGAAGATTTGAATCTTTAGAAGGAGTTTCAACAACTTCAAATCAACAAGACGATTGGTATTTGATGAACAAGTTCAATAAGTGATTCTATACTTATTGGAGACTATTTGTCATCTTCGGGAGAAGTCACCAAGTTCTCCAGAAGAAGAAGATTTGAATCTTTAGAAAGAGTTTCAACAATTTCAAATCAACAAGACGAGTGGTGCTCGATGAACAAGTTCAATAAGTGATTCTACACAAAAGCGTAAATGTAAAAGAGAGAGTTTTTATTTGTTTATATATTTTAACTTACTAGATTGTCTAATAATAGGGCGTGGCCCGTAGATGTAGGTAGTTACCCAACCACGCCAATTACCTACGTTATTTATGTTTTTTATTTATTTGATAAATTATTAATCTTACATTAATTAATTTCGATAAATCGTCAAAAGACTCAAAACAGATATAATAGTCACTTTGAAATGATTAGCCATTTCATTTCAGGAACAGGCAAGAAAAAAAAAGTCTAGATTAACGAACAATTACAATCCAAACTTCTGATGGCAAGCAATTGGAAAATGGCAATGATTGCATATATTCTGATTTATTTGATTGCACAGTGTTGACCTCGAAATCTGCACTATCCACGTGTCAACAGGGCTCCAATTAATCATTTGTCAGCATGTATCTTGGTTGCACACTTGAACAATTGTTAAGCACCAAGATTAATAGAAAAAAGGGGTCAACGATCATTGGTACTCCGATTATCAAGTCAACTGCAAGTATAAAATATATTGTAGAATATGGGTGTGGGAGAGACAAGAAGTAAGAGATTTGAACATAGTTTAAGGTGGAGAATAATGCGTACCTTGGAATAACGGGGATCTCGTATTTATAAGGGGAGTTCTAATTGATTTAGGGGCCATCAATTAGTTATTTGATTAGATTCTTATTCCTTATGAGGATAATGCTGAATCCAATCTTACCGTGATCTTCCAAGATTATGTCTTAATTCTTCTAAATCTACAAGATTGTACTGTTGATCTTTTAGGAGATTGTGATAGAATTTCCTTGTGAATGTGGTTTTATTAATCATATAATCATTCTCTTCCCCCATCCCAATATACCAAATTGCCCGTGGAGTCTTGCGGGACACGAGGACCTTTGACGAAAGAATAGGGCTTGATGGAGTGGCGAAGAGCTTTCTGGGACTCTCTTGGCAGAATGTTGAAGGGTGATGGCCTTTGGTTCAAAATACAAGTATAACTACTTTACATTGGACTGGATGTGGGCTAGGGTGGCCTTCGCTAAACCTTCTTGATAGTGTGGAAGCCTCGCCGAATTTGGGTGGTAACATATATTTTGACTAGGAAACCAATGTGAAGATTGGAACTTTTGGAAAGCAGCTTGACAGGTTCTATATTTTAGTTATTTTTAGTCAATCACATTAATATATGTAATTATTCATTCTTTTGTTAAATATTTTATTGTGATATAAAATCGTTGTTATATTAAAGTTGTCTTAATAAAATTTGATAGTGTTTTTTCATATAAGTGTTATTTTGATGTAACACTTTTTTTTTGTATATACTCCTTCCGTTTCATAAAAATAGATTTATTTTTGTTTCATAGATTAAGAAAACTTAATTATTATAGTTGAAATAATAAATTTTACTTATTTTTTTTCTACTATAGTCCTACATTAATATAATAGTAGTTCATATTTGTTGATAACAATACACATTAATTAATGACATATTACAAAAACTAAGAAATTAACTATAATATCAATAAAGAAAGTAACATATAATTTGAGGCAGATGAATAAAAAAAGTAAGTTCATAACAGAAGAAATATCAATTTTTACTTGTGATTTCAAATTAACAATTAAATGGACACTTTTTCTTTGACAAATCATTACGGATATGAGTTTGTTCTCGCTAAAAATTGAAATTAAAGTACAATTTAAACCAAGTCTGAGCAAGAGAAAATACAATGGAAATTACTTATAGACCTTGTCATGAAAATGCAAAAAAAGATATCCTAGGCCTAGATGCCTCTAGCTCTATTCTTGGTAAGCACGTAGTGCCTTCAAATTAATTTTCTTCTTGCAAAAAGATCGATATGTTATTTTATTTGTTCAATTTATGTGAACATGAATTTCAAAATCTAAAATTTTTTAATTTTCACAAATAAATATAGAGTAACAAGAACATTCATTGATCCATAACAAACAGTCTTTAATTTTGTATCTTAATTTTTTTAAGTCTTCGTTGAACGATTTACTTCTATATCTCCAATCTCCAAACACACTTCATTATATGTAGTTTAATTATATGGAAATTGTATTTCTCTTTCTTTGTCTCTCACATAATAGTATGAATAAATTGATAGAATAACACGTCTTTTTACAGATAGAGAAATGACAAATTTCATAGTTAGATTATAATTCTATTTCTCGTCAAAATACAGTTCTTAATGGAAACTAACTTCTCTAATAATTATGCAATTAAATATCTATTAGATTTATCCATAAGACGTATTATCAAATTCATTAATAACTTATCATGTGAGCTACATAAATTCAAACACTCTCCCACTTGGCCTATATGACAAGGTTCCTTTATAATTTTATACATATGATCATTATGCGCGCATTCATATGGACAATTATCATAATGAGTAAACTACTAATATGAGTCATAGCGGTTCTATATCATTAAAATCGATATAATTCCTTCTATGTACCAAAATATTAACAATTTACACAATTTGGTCTATAAGTGAGAAGTATACGTGATAGTTCCGTAATGTCTTTGTCAAAGACTATTCCAATTGTCATTATTATACAATCTCATACATGTACATAAATATTGGTAGACAGGAAATAAATCAAAAATATTTCAATTATCATTTATGAGCTCAGAATGTCAATGAACCATTATAAGAAAAACATTAACCATTACTATCAAGATTTATGATGTTCTCACGTCCATTAACAACCTTTGGTGGGTAGCCTCTAAAGTAAAGATAATGCTTATTTGTATTATCAAAGCAAGTCCTACAATAAAATTCTGCAACGATAATGCTTATTTGTATTATCAAAGCATGCTACAAATTCAACGTCCAATATGGATAAAGTAATAACAACTGTTATCCACTTTTACAAAAAATTATTCATCCACATAATATGAATGATAGCCAAATGTGGATTGTCAAGTCATACAACATAATGAACCTGATATAATATAAATTTGAGTATATATTAAGCTCTCTACAACAGATGCATTCAAAACGTTTTTTCATATGTTTTTACTCAATTGCATGAGACCAGGGGCGAATCTAGGATATAACAAAGGGATGAGCTGGGGAAACCTCTTTATGGGGGTTCGGGGGCAGCTTCCCCGATTTTTTTTTAAAAAATCACGATTACTTAGCCAATTTTTATAAGAATCTAATGTTTTCTTATGAGTTATAATCTTTAAAAAAATTTAAAAAAATTATTACACAAAAATATTCAAGATCTAAAACTAGCTAAAGAAAATTGTGCCCGATGATATTTTACAGCTGCGAATTCTTCTATAATAGAATCTATATCTTTTTTTTTTTTTTTTTTGTGGGATATGATAGAATTTAATGTGTAAATGATTTATATTTTAATTTAGCCCATTTAAGAAGTGGGCTATTTTTTTGTTTGAGATTGGATGAATTTTAATATGTAAATGATTTAAATTTTAATTTAGCCAATTTAAAAAGTGGGCTATTTTTTTGTTTAGGATGTAATGGATTTTAATGTGTAAATGATTTAAATTTTAATTTTGTCCGCTTAAAAGTGGGATATTTTTTTTTTGGGCAAAACTATTGTTTAAAACAAAAAAAAAAAAAAAAAATTATTCAAAAAACCAAAAAAAAAAAAAAAAATCAATTGGGCCAGGGCTGCATTGGGCTGAAGCACAGTGCAGCCCACACCTCCATCCGCCCCTGCATGAGACTATATTTATTCTATATCTTTAATGGAACAAGTCGAGATCACTACTAGTAAGAAAAATATCTACATACACAAGTAAAATAGTTTGCTCCCATAGACAGTGTTTTCTTTAAATATAAATGAAGTTATACTATTATCGAAATTAAAATATCCTTATTTAGAAGTTCGTTTAAGTCTCTATACTAGTTTCTCAATTGTACATACCATGTGGTCATTTCCTTTAACCGAGAAGCCATAGGGCATTGGTCTAAATAAATTTCTTTATCTAAACACTCATTTTAAAAAGTTGTTTTCACATTCATTTGTTGTAGCTTCAAATAAAAATGTGCTACTAGTGCTATAATGATTCTAAATGAGTTTTTATTTTAAAATGAAGAGAGATCATATTTATAATCAATACCTTCCTTTTGAGTAAAACTTTTAGCAACAAGTTTAGTTTTATATCGTTCAATATTGTCATTAGAGTCACGTTTAGTCTTAAAGACCCATTTACAACTTCTTTCCATCATTAGGCAATTCAACAATATTTTAGACTTTATCTCGTTCCATAAATTTTAACTCATCTTTCATGGTATCAATTCATTTATTATAATCATTTCATTCTATGTCTTGTCAGTTTAGCAGATTTTAACTCTAATACCACGTATTAATTTTATTTGTTCAATTTACATGAACATATAAATTCCAAGATCTAAAACTTCATAATTTTCACAAACAAATACAAAGTAACAAAAACACACATTAATCATAGCAAACAATTTTTAATTTCGTATCTTAAACTTCTTGAATATCTGTTGAACGATTTACTTCCATATCTTCAATCTCCAAACACACTTTATTATATGTAGTTTAATTATATGAAAATTGTATTTCTCTCTCTTTAACTCTCACATAATAACATAAATAAATTGATGGAATAATAGACCTTTTCATAGATAGAGATAATCAATTTTCTATTTAGACTATAATTTTATTTTCCATCAAAATAGATTTCTTAATGTAACAAATGATTTTCAATAAGCCACTGTTGGGCCAAGAATTGCCGGCCCGATTATATTTAAGAATTTCGATTTGGGCCATATAGGATTGAGTAGAAGCATTAAGGGATTATTGGGCAACGGATCCATTCACAGTGTGGGCTGACTAAAAAAAGGCCCAACATTTCTTTCGATCGTTTTAGTTTATAGATGACGTACAAATTAGAGAAAAAAATGATATATACCTTACAATAGCTGAAAAAATATTGTATTCTTTGTTATATTTTCAATAGAAAATCGCATATTGTCTTCATAACATAAATTCATCTAAAATATCAGTAAATTTTGATTTTGTAGAAAAATAATAAGTATAAAACCAGATTTTCACTAGAAATTATGCCTCTTTCCATCGAGATTTGTTATAAACAAAAGTAAAAAAAATTAAAATTAATTTGGAACTTTTTTCTTTAACCCTCACGAAAATAAGTAATTTGTATCGAAAACCTAACCTTAGAAAATCTAGTTTGATGGTAATAATCTACGACACTAACAAGTTGTTGTATGTCGATCGAGATTTGCTTATTTTAAATAATCATTCAAATTGATAGTAATTTTATCGAAGATATTTATGTAAATCAAGAATACTCGACTTTACGCACCAGAAATTGGTATGCATTGTACTCCTATTATTAGCTTATCAATATGCAATGGAATGTTTTAAGCTTAATTAGATAATGTTTCAAAAAAATAAAAATGGAAAAAGCGGTCACAAGTCAATAAGGTTGTTAGGATGTAAAAACTGGGAAACACACATGTTGAATTTTTAGTTTTCTCTTCTGTGAATTATGTAGTCATTTGCATGAAAAGTGGGGTGGGGGCCCATATTGGGGGTTGGAAACTATACGTTGACCTACAATATTGTTCATTGTCATATTGAATCTATACAATATTAGTGTTTTTTTTCACTCTCGGGTGTTTTTAAATACTCGCATTTCTAGAAGGTCTTCAGCAGAAAGACATTCTAGCTTGAATTGCGGATAATTTAATTTGTTCCCACCATTTTTAATTTAATTTGTAGCAGAAAGTGGAAAATATATAATATATCAAGTGGAGACTATTGGAAGGTAGGGACATTGTACAAGAAATAAATAGGAAGAAAATGTACATCTGTTGTTCGAATTTAAAATAATTATATTAAATATCGTGAATCAATTTATTTAAGGAAAATTATTAGATATTAAAGTTAGAAACAAGTTGCAATTTGTAATTAAAGGAGAAACAAATCAGACTTCACTAGTAACGAAACACAGTACAAGTTTTATTGATGCACAATCTCAAAGCAGTGAAGAAGCATAAAGAAAAGCGTACAAGCAAATAGAGATGTGCTTGATTTGAACGGAAAAAGTGATTTTAGCTAGATTGTGCCTGCTTAGGCACCGGAATAACCTTGATACCACCAATGGTGACATCTTCACCGTTAGATCTTGGCACAATTGTCACCACAATGGTGTCGTCCTCAGAAACATCGATGTCATCATACATGTCTGTCAATTTCAAAGAAATAGTTGCCTTGCCCTTCTTGTTCTTAGATTTGTGTGGCACTTGAGCGAAAGATCCTGCGTATTCAGCCCTGTCCAACTCTTCAATTTTGTCATCTTCATCGTTGATGAACACATCGAACTTGATGAATTTTGTAGTGTCTGTCTGTATATCTTCAAGAACCAGCTGCTCGTCTGCTTTTCCCTTTGCAGATTTAGGAACAATAAGTCTCACAGTCTTTTTCAGGTTTACGGGCAACACACTTGCAGCAGTCTTAGTATCAGAAATGTTCTCAACTTTGGCCTTTACTGCCTTGGATGGTGGCCTGTAGTTGAGCCATGGAAGATCAATTCTGTCATATTCATATCCCAATTTTTTTTCATCGAAACAGTCACCAGCTTTCACACGCACAAGCCTCTTATGTTCGTCGTAGAATAAAAACTCAGCATTCAAGTAGTTTGGTGAAGTGATGTCTTTAGGGATATCGTTTTTCACGACGTCTCGCCATAGATGCCACATTCGATCAACATTCGAATGGTGACAATAGAAAACTGGGTCTCGACCAGCGGAGTAAAAGTTGCCCATGTCCTCATTAAATTTATTGGGGCCCGATGTATCCTTGGTTCCAACCCACCAGTGTACTCCTGTGTGAGAACCATTTTCTGATGATCCCCCGCCTGGACTGGGGTTGCTTCCTGCACAGTAAGGTTTTCCCACGAAATCAGTTGTGGTGCTGACACTGCGAACCATTTCACTGTATATTGAAGATAGATTGTTGGCCACCAACTGTAGTTGGTCTGTGCTGCCGGAGAATGTCAGATCAACAATGGCAGAACCGTTATTTTTTGGATCCCGCTTTGCATCGTATAGAGGTGAGCTGGGTTTATCGAAAATGGGTGGCAATGTCATGCCCTTAGGATTGTCCCAATTCCAGAATGGCAGAGCAAAAGTTGGGTCATTAATCAATTTGCCCAATATTCTTTCATAGAAATACAGGTACCACCTGTGAAAAGGAAAGAAGAGCCATGAATTGTGAACTTGAAGGTCGAGATCGCTGAAACCAACTTGGTCATGAGCTCCATTGCAGTAGGCACAATGGATATTGGCTTGCTGTGTGAAGCCACGGGGATCTTGCGGATCACTCGTGTCAAGATCCCTCATGGCCTGAATGGCTTTTTCATACTTGGCCACTTGTTCTTTGGTGGCCCTGTGAGCAGCCGGCCTCTTGCGCAACACCTCAAACTTTGGAAGCTCGTAATCAATGATCTTATCGGGAAGTGGGGGGCAACATTTAGCGTCTAGAAGAGCCCCAGTGGCAACGTCATGGGCATCACCGCACTTGGTGAAGTCTGGAGCTTGTACAGGATCAGCATATGCTGAAGGATTGGAGACAAGGTTGGCTGCACTATACATCCCCCCTAGCCCAAGAAGCATATTTCTCCTGTCGATCTTCCCTTGGGAAGTTTCAACGTTTTTCTTGGCATCGCATGACACCTGAAAGCGGTGGCTCCGTCTTTGGTTGGTGAACAAATGAGATGGCTTGGCTGAGAGAGGCTGAGTTGAGGAGGAGGAATGGGAGCGGGGATTGGTGGAGAGAACAGTGCATGAAGCTTGAAGAGAAGCCATGCTTGTATTGTGGCTTGGATGTGAAATGCATGAGATCCCAATGCTTGTATATATAGACTACATTACAACGGTCCAACGTTGGAGCATTGATTTAGTACATTAAAACACGTGCATTTCCTCGACCCTTTTTTGTATTTTCTCGACAACGTTTTAGCAATATTAAATAAATTTAAACTTTAGATATAATATTTTTTGTCATTTCCTTATCATAAATAAATTACTATGTCAAAAACCCTACTTTTGTATCTAATGCGATGCGCACTTAACTAATTAATTAAATACTTTGTACTTAATCCAAATTATTTTTCAAAAAAGCCAATTTTAATTAAATTTGAAAGAATTACCAAGCCTTGATAAATAATAGTTTGGCATCGCATTGTACTGAATACATTATATGAAAACTTATAATTTATATTATTATATTGTATTATTTAATTTTCAAAAATCTATTTCAATAGATTATTATTAAAAATAACACAATTAATCTCACTAAAATTTCAATTGGATACCTAAAATACCATCTTTAAAAATGTACTCATAATGAACGGATGAAAACTCAATCTGCAAAAAAATAGAATGAACGATAGAATATATTTATTAAATTAATTTAAATAGTAATAAAATAAGGATAAGCATTAAGAAACTTTTTATTTAAGTTTCCATTTAGAGGAAAAAAAACTTTTTTAATTTAATAGTAACCACGTTATTAATATGTTATATAAACAATTATTGAACATTAGTAATTTGACCAACTTTATAAAAAAAAAAAAAAAAAAAAAAAAAAAAAAAAAAAAAAATTTGTTCAATATTAGTAAAGAATCTGAAACCCAATCTCCATCAATATCAAACCCATTGATTTCACCTAATATGTTGTCGGTGCTAGGTGTCTCATTTATTTCTCTCCATTCGCCAATTTTAAGATAATTTTTTTTTTCCAATTATTATACATGTGAAAGTGAAACCAATGATTTCTTATATACCCCCCCGTCCCAAAAATGTAAGTTAAATTTTTTTATCATCCATTCTAAATTATAGTATTATTGTATTTGTATAGTTGATTTATTAATTCTCTAATATACTATTATTTAACATATCTTATTATCAACAAAGTATGATTAGTTTTAATAAAGTAATGATATTAATAAATGAGTATATTAAAAAAAAACGTTAATAAAATTTATTGTTACAACTATAGTAATAATATTTTCTTAATACGGGTGAAAATAGAAACAATATCTTTTAAAAATATTAACTGAAGTTCAAGTGAAATTTTAAATTGATTATTAAAGTATTTTTATGATCAATTTAGTCATTAAGTTAAATAATATTATATTTATTTTGATAGACAAGGATATTTCACAGAAACAGGGTACTACACTCATTTTTCTTGAATTTGAACTTCTTGATATGGCGCCTTTTCTTCCCTGGACATGAACAAGATTTGTCGTTGTGACGATACTTGATTTTTAATTCTGGGCGTTCACAAGTCTTTTCGAGTTTCTTTCCTGTAGTGTGTATATCCGTAAGGAAACCTCTTTGATTGCAGAGTTTCTTAAGAGTCCTTAAGACCATATTGTGGAGTTCACCAAAGGATGTAGTACCAAGAAATTATCCTTTCATTTCGATCATCCTTAAAGTTTTTTGTCCAAGCGGCTGAGGTATGGACTCAAGATAGGCCTGCTTGATATTTGGGTCATCCATTCCGCCTATCAGATAACAACGCTTGGCTGCATTTTGAAAGTATTTATCAAGATCCTTCGGATTGTAGGAACAACACTTTAATTTGAAGAACTCTTCTCTGGCAATATCTTTTAAGTGGTCTTGTCTTCCACAAAATTCCCAATATAAGGCATTCATGAATTGTTCAACTGTGGTAGTATTGAGATATTGCAATTGTCTGTATTGCTCAAGTGAATCATACCAATCTCTGAGAAAACCAGTAAGACGAGCAAGAAAAGATTTGATGACAGCAGCATGTGTCATGAGGGGTTTCTGTAGCTCTGCAGAACACCAAGCCTGCATCTCTTGGAACCTGGTCCTCCATTTGATAGGGGGAACATCGTCAAGGGTAAACTTAACAGATGAGCCACTGGCAGTACATACATTTGGACCCATGACATTTGGAATGGTTGGAGGGCTAGACTGTTCGTCTTCTGAGATAACAGTAGGTTCCACTTGTTCTGTTTCTTCTGCTTGTGTTTCTTGATGTTGGGCTCTAGATTCTTCTCTGCTTGTTTGGGCCTCATTCGCCATATAAACAGGGGGTTGTGTGGAGGACTCATTAGAAGAGTCACTCTGTCTGAAAGACTCAGATTCTTCAGAGGAGTCATTGTTAACTGTACTAGAGTTTGCAGTCATGGTTAAGATGGGAGAAGAAGTCGTTTCTCATTTTTGAGCCCTTTCCAGAAATTCAGAGATAGGGTTTTTTATCATGAGTTGTGGTTGTTTTTCTGGATTAGGAGAAGGAACTCTGGGCTTTGTTTGTGTTCTCGGTGGTTTAGGCTTTTTAAGCTTCTTTTCCCATTCCTCTGGTGAGAAAAGATTCTTAAGAGAACCGGAGGATTCAGAATACATTGGGCCATATGATTGAGAAATATTCTGAGGATAAGTGGGTTTAAAAGGAGAGGATGGAGGTATCAGAGAACTGTTTTCTATGAAATTGAGCTGATGCTTCAAACTTCTGAGTTCTCCTTCTTGTGCATCAAATGGAAGTCTTTTAGAAAGAAAATCCATGATTTCACTAGTAACTTCCTCAATCCTTTGTTTACAAGCCTCAAGAGGAGTGAGCAAGGCTTGAGTCTGTTGTTGAAAAGCCTTTTCAATCCTTTGTTGACTTTGGTCAATTTTCTGAAGAAGTTTGTTCTGTTGTGTAGCATTTTCAGATTGCCAATTCAAAACCTTTTCAGTTGGAGAGAGCTGGTTAACAGATCCATCAAGAGATCTGGTCGTAGGATTCTTAACCTTCCAAGAATGAGTGGATAATCCTTTATCAAAGTTGGATAAAGGGGAAAAGTCTTCCGGATGAGGAGGATGAAACATATTGATAGGAATAGGGTCTGGTTCTGGATCACTCCAATCCCACTTTTTATGCCACTGGTAATGATCATCATAATCATTGTCATCTGTCCATCCAGTAGGGATAATCTTATCATTAGTTGCTGGAGGAGGGGTGTAAGTGACATAATAGTCAAATTTTCCAGATGGTTCTCCAAGAAGTTCAACTCGAGGAGAATTTTGTTCATACTCCTTTTCTAGCCTGTGCTGGCTAGATTTGATCATCTTCTTGTCAGGACTTGATTTCTTTGTACACCTTTTACAAAAGCATACGTCCCAATAAATGCGTCCTTCATGTGATTGGACGTAAATAGGCTTTCCATCAGAATCGAAAGCATAAATAGGGATATTATCCTCGACTTTGGTAAAAGCGTGCTGAGTGGAGAAGCAAGGTAGCTTTTTCTGAGTGGGTTCTCTTTTGAACATGATTTTGACTTGGCCTTTAGAATTCCTTCTAAAATGGTGGGTTGTTGATTGGATGGGTTGAGAATTTTTGGAATTCAGGTGATTTTGTTCATAGGAGGTAAGCCAAGTATCAGGAATTAACTTAAGAAGTTGATTCCTGGGGATCTGTCTAGGAACATAAGTGCAACTCGGATGATCTGTCTCCATCTGTAAAAATATAGCATCCTCAGTTGATTGAGGAGTAACAAAATCGAGAGAATGATTTTGTACTCGATAGACCATCTGGTAGTGCAAAGTCGACCCATAAGTAAGTCCTGAAGGAATAGCACCAATAATCTGGACTTGGATTTTTAGAGCGAACAGCAGCTGGGGATCAACTATAGGCATGTTGAAATTAGGGAACATGGTGACCAAAACCGTTCCGGCGTTTAGAGTGGTTTCAACAGTCCCGATACAAGCATGCTGGTAATCAGCATATCTAGTATCAAGAAAGGCCATTCTTGCAACAGTGGAGAGTCCTTTCCTTCCATGGGCAGTAAGGGCAAAACGAACAGCACCAAAATGAAGGTGAGAGTATCCTTCTGCAAGCCAGACTTTAGGTAAATGAGATGGTAACTCAAGAGTTATGAACTGCTCCTTCTCAGTTGCAGGCAGAAGATGCTGATCGAATTTAGAGGACTGGACATATTCTTTGATTTGAGTTTTGGATGATGAGATAAGAGTTTTAACAGTTTTGGATATGGAGTTTCTAGGTTTGGCATAAGCATGATATGGATTTAAAAGAGGTAGACTAGTAATAGGAGTTTTATCATTTTCAGGAAGATGGGTAATCTCATATGCGGAAAAAAAGGCCACTTTGCAAAAAATTGTCCAGAACAAAAGAAGGCCAAAATTCTCAAACAAATTTGTGCTGCGACCAATATTGACGATGTGGCAGACCTTGAATCCATTTTCTCAGAAAAAGATGAACAATCTTCCGACACAATCTTTGTCCTTGAAGATAGAGCAAGTGACACTGATGATTCTTTTAGTGATCCCGATGAATGTTATGGATTACGAGTCCTCAACCTTAGCCTCTCTGTTCCTATGATTGAAATCAAGATCTTCCCCAGTAAATATGATAGGCCTATCATTGTCGCTGGATTGTTTGATACAGGAGCAGCATGCTCAATTTTAAATCCAACTGTCCTCCCTCCATCCATTTGGAAGCCTCATCGACAAATCTTTCAGGCAGCAAACAAGGAATATTACTCCACAGAAATCATTAGTAAACCTGTTAACATCCAATTTTTCCCTAACTGCACTGTTTCACACAGGTTACTTGGTTCAACTCTTCCAGGAAAAGACATTGTCATTGGGTTTGACATCATACAACAACTCTGGTCAAAAAGAGTCATCCTAAAAAACAATGGTCTCCAGTACAAGTCACACTTTCTCCCATATATCCGTCCTACTGTATATTTTTCCATGACATCCATATACTCTCTCAAGGAACAACTGATTCGAGATTGTTGTGCAGAATCCCACACAGATTTTCTTACTAAATGCACAAACCCCTTATGGAAAAATCTTGAGTTCTTTGTTTCTCTCCCATTCAAGCTAAATGAAGATGCCAATCCAACAAAAGCAAGTCATACAGGAATGAGTCCAGAACATCTTCAACTTGCAACTACAGAATTGGCTAACCTTCAAGCCGAAGGGCTCATTAAACCCACCAATTCTCAGTGGGCATGCCAAGCATTTTATGTCAACAAAAGAGCAGAACAAGTGCGAGGAAAAATGAGACTTGTCATTGATTATAAACCTCTGAATAATTTTCTTGCAGATGACAAATTTCCTCTGCCTAACAGAAAGGCACTTTTTGCTAATTTATCTACTGCTAAAATGTTTTCAAAATTTGATCTGAAAGCAGGGTTTTGGCAAATTGGAATTCTTCCAGAAGAAAGACATAAAACAGGTTTCTGTCTTCCAAATGCTCACTTCCAGTGGACTGTTATGCCATTTGGGTTGAAAACAACCCCATCTCTATTTCAGAAAGCTATCACCCGTATCTACCACCCTATCATGAAATCAGCTCTGGTGTACATTGACGATATTCTCCTCTTCTCTCCAGATGAATCTTCGCATTCCCAACTATTGTCTGATTTCTATGATATTACCAAAACTCATGGAGTGATGTTAGCCCAGAAGAAAATGCAGATTGGAGCCAATGAAATAGACTTCCTTAGAATGCATATCAAAGATGGCCAATATTCTTTACAACCTCATGTTGGCCAGGAGCTACTGAAGTTCCCTAATTCTAATCTCTCAAAGAAGGAAGTTCAACAATTTCTTGGGATAGTCAACTACATGGCAGACTTTATTGACCATCTGTCCACAGTCATTAAACCCCTGCAGAATATGTTGAAGAAGAATGCTCCACCTTGGACGGAAGAACAGACTAGGGCTATCCAACTAATCAAGCAAAAGGTTCAAGTCTCCCAGCATTGGCTATACCCACCAATGGTAAAAGAATTCTACAGACCGATGCTAGTGATCTATATTGGGCAGCAGTTTTGCTTGAAGAAAACAATGGAAAGAGAAGCATATGCGGATACAAGAGTGGATCATTCTCAGATGCAGAAAAACACTACCATTCCACTTTCAAAGAAATTATAGCAGTTAAAAGAAGAATTGAGAAATTTCAGTTCCATCTTATTGGGCACCACTTTTTTATTGAAATGGACATGTCTGCGTTTCCTAAGATGCTAAGTTTCAAACAGAAGTAGATACCCAATTCTCAGCTTTTGAGATGGGTTGAATGGTTTGCAAATTTTGACTTTGAGGTCAAACATATAAAAGGCCATGACAATCTTTTCCCAGATCTGTTATCCAGGCCCAAGCCCAAATATTCAGCCACTAAACCGATTCCCATTATATGTATGATGGGACCATCCTCTTCAAAACCTTAGTCCTCTAGACCTCCTGAAGTCTACCCAAACATGGATAATTTCCCCCCAGAAATACACAACCTCATTAAGGATAAAACTCTCAAAGCCCGGTCCAGAGAACTCATGCTTAAATATCAGTCCTTGGTCATCCAGAAGCATGGGATTCACATTTTTGGAGGTTTAGGATTTCATCCTGATTATCCATTCCTTAACCTCTTCTTTTTTAATCTTGACAGGCTTCAATGGGCATTCTCGAAAGAAATTATGTGCTTTCTGTGGTATCTTCTTGAGCTTCATAAAGTAGCTTTCTGTTTCAATGCAGAAGCCATGGCTACTTGGCTCCCAGAACTTGATTATGATCTATGGAAGACATATCCTGAGCTTTATCTTGAACCAAACTCTTATGCGAAGAAATTCTTTGAATGGTTTCACCCAGTAAATCATTGGATGGAGAAATTTCATGTTTACATGGAAAAATTTAAGGACATCCGCACTTCAGTCAAAAATGTCCATGTTATCATCATCTTTGATAGACAATGACATTTCACAGAAACAGGGTACTACACTCATTTTTCTTGAATTTGAACTTCTTGATATGGCGCATTTTCTTCCCTGGACATGAACAGGATTTGTCGTTGTGATGACACTTGATTTTTAACCCTGGGCGTTCACAAGCCTTTTCGAGTTTCTTTCCAGTAGTGTGTATATCCGTAAGGAAAGCTCTTTGATTGCAGAGTTTCTTAAGAGTCCTTAAGACCATATATTGGAGTTCACCAAAGGATGTAGTACCAAGAAATTGTCCTTTCATTTCGATCATCCTTAAAGTTTCTTGTCCAAGTGGCTGAGGTATGGACTCAAGATAGGCTTGCTTGATATTTGGGTCATCCATTCCGCCTATCAAATAATAACACTTGGCTGTATTTTGAAAGTGTTTATCAAGATCCTTCGGATCGTAGGAACAATACTTTAATTTAAAGAACTCTTCTCTGGCAATATCTTTTAAGTGGTCTTGTCTTCCACAAAATTCCTAATATAAGGCATTCATGAACTGTTCAACTGTGGTAGTATTGAGATATTTCAATTGTCTGTATTGCCCAAATGAATCATACCAATCTCTAAGAAAACCAGTAAGACGAGCAAGAAAAGATTTGATGACAGCAGCATGTGTCATGAGGGATTTCTGTAGCTCTGCAGAACACCAAGCCTGCATCTCTTGGAACCTGGTCCTACATTTGATAGGGGGAACATCGTCAAGGTTAAACTTAACAGATGAGCCACTGGCAGTAGATACATTTGGACCCATGACATTTGGAATGGTTGGAGGGCTAGACTGTTTGTCTTCTGAGATAACAGTAGGTTCTACTTGTTCTGTTTCTTCTGCTGGTGTTTCTTGATGTTGGGCTCTAGATTCTTCTCTGCTTGTTTGGGCCTCATTCTCCATATAAACAGGGGGTTGTGTGGAGGACTCATTAGAAGAGTCACTCTGTCTGAAAGACTCAGATTCTTCAGAAGAGTCATTGTTATCTGTACTAGAGTTTGCAGTCATGGCTAAGATGGGAGAAGAAGTCGTTTCTCGTTTTTGAGCCCTTTCCAGAAATTCAGAGATAGGGTTTTTTATCATGAGTTGTGGTTGTTTTTCTGGATTAGGAGAAGGAACTCTGAGCTTTGTTTGTGTTCTCGGTGGTTTAGGCTTTTTAAGCTTCCTTTCCCATTTCTCTGGTGAGAAAAGATTCTTAAGAGAATTGGAGGATTCAGAATACATTGGGCCATATGATTGAGAAATATTCTAAGGATAAGTGGGTTTAAAAGGAGAGGATAGAGGTATCAGAGAACTGTTTTCTATGAAATTGAGCTGATGCTTCAAACTTCTGAGTTCTCCTTCTTGTGCATCAAATTGAAGTATTTTAAAAAGAAGATCCATGATTTCACTAGTAACTTCCTCAATCATTTGTTTACAAGCCTCAAGAGGAGTGAGCAAGGCTTGAGTCTGTTGTTGAAAAGCCTTTTCAATCCTTTGTTGACTTTGGTCAATCTTCTGAAGAAGTTTGTTCTGTTGTGTAGCATTTTCAGATTGTCAATACAAAATCTTTTCAGCTGGAGAGAGCTGGTTAATAGATCCATCAGGAGATCTGGTCGTAGGATTCTTGACCTTCCAAGAATGAGTGGATAATCCTTTATCAAAGTTGGATAAAGGGGGAAAGTCTTCTGGAGGAGGAGGATTAAACATATTGATAGGAATAGGGTATGGTTCTGGATCACTCCAATCCCACTTTTTATGCCACTGGTAATGATCATCATAATCATCGTCATCTGTCCATCCAGTAGGGATAATCTTATCATTAGTTGCTGGAGGAGGGGTGTAAGTGATATAATAGTCAAATTTTTCAGATGGTTCTCCAAGAAGTCCAACTCGAGGAGAATTTTGTTCATACTCCTTTTCTAGCCTGTGCTGGCTAGATTTGATCATCTTCTTGTCAGGACTTGATTTCTTTGTACTCCTTTTACAAAAGCATACGTCCCAATAAACGTGTCCTTCATGTGATTGGACGTAAATAGGCTTTCCATCAGAATCGAAAGCATAAATAGAGATATTATCCTCGGCTTTGGTAAAAGCGTGCTGAGTGGGGAAGCAAGGTAGCTTTTTCTGAGTGGGTTTTCTTTTGAACATGATTTCGACTTGGCCTTTAGAATTCCTTCTAAAATGGTGGGTTGTTGATTGGATGGGTTGAGAATTTTTGGAATTCAGGTGATTTTGTTCATAGGAGGTAAGCCAAGTATCAGGAATTAACTTAAGAAGTTGATTCCTGGGATCTGTCTAGGAACATAAGTGCAACTCGGATGATCTGTCTCCATCTGTAAAAATATAGCATCTTCAGTTGATTGAGGAGTAACAAAATCGAGAGAATGATTTTGTACTCGATAGACCATTTGGTAGTGCAGAGTCGACCCATAGGTTAGTCTTGAAGAAATTGCACCAATAATCTGGACTTGGATTTTTAGAGCGGACAGCAGCTGGGGATCAGCTATAGGCATGTTGAAATTAGGGAACATGGTGACCAAAACCGTTCCGACATTTAGAGTGGTTTCAACAATCCCGATACAAGCATGCTGGTAATCAGCATATCTAGTATCAAGAAGGGTCATTCTTGCAACAGTGGGGAGTCCTTTCCTTCCATGGGCAGTAAGGGCAAAACGAACAGCACCAAAATGAAGGTGAGAGTATCCTTCTGCAAGCCAGACTTTGGGTAAATGAGATGGTAACTCAAGAGTTATGAACTGCTCCTTCTTAGTTGTAGGTAGAAGATGCTGATCAAATTTAGAGGACTGGACATATTCTTTGATTTGAGTTTTGGATGATGAGATAAGAGTTTTAATAGTTTTGAATATGGAGTTTCTAGGTTTGGCATAAGCATGATATGGATTTAAAAGAGGTAGACTAGTAATAGGAGTTTTATCATTTTCAGGAAGATGGGTAATCTCGTAGAGACCATCGATCTTGGATGCATTTGATTTTCAGAAAGAAGAAGAAGATTGGAAATCTAATGATTCGAGGTACATGATTGGAAGATCTTCTTCTAAATCTAAATCAGCACAAGATAATATGAAACTGGATCCATAGAATTAAGAAACAAAATGGCTCTGATACCATAATAACATGATATACCCAGTTACAATGTAATTCACGGTAAAGGGCCACGGGCAACAAACGGCCACAAAGGGCCACACTCTTGGAATTACAAAGAACAGATACATCACGCCATAATGGATCAATGATCAGTAGAACCATATTTCTGATACAGAGGATCCTTCAGAGGAGGCAACTGCAGAGCATACTTTATGTCTACAAAGGCTTAATTCTATTTCACCATTCTCATATTATCCTGCTATCCTTAGATAAAGAAGAAGAAAGAAGAGACTTAGAAACACATGTTAAACAAAACACTCTAAACTTTTGATTGAAAACTGATAATTTACAAATGGATACAAGCCTCCTTATATAGGCGGAGGCAACACACAAAGACAAACTGTTGGGTCCTCAAAGGAAAATAATATTACAGACACATTTGACATAAAGCTAAAGCTGGACGTATGATAAAAGTAAAGGCAAACAACACATGACAAAAAGTAAAAAAAATACAGACACTCATGACTAAAAGCAAAGCAAAAGACATAAAGATCTGATCACGTGAAACTTTATCAAAAGAGGGAATCTGCTTTTCAAAAGACAATCCATCATGGTGTACCAAGGTTGGCAGCTAGTGCAGGTGAATCTAAATCGTCCGAATCTGAGGATAAACCCTGTTGTTTCCACCATGGTAAATTTTCCACTTTTCGTTCAACTTCCCACATCTGGTCCAAGATTATTTCAATATTATCCGGGTTGCTTAGATCGGGTTGGACTGGTCCTGGTTCGGATGGCTCAGGAACTTGGGAAATACGTGGATAATATGGCCTTATCATATATTGTGTGACGTCCAACTGACGAGATATGAGGATAGGCTGAGCAGATGTTTCTGTCTGAGAACTGGTGCTAGATTCTTGAGGACTCGTAAGAGAGGAACCATTGATATTGTCATGGAGCATCTTCCAAAGCCTTTCTCTGTGTGCTTGGCCTTCTGGAGTGTTTTCTCCATACTTGGAAGTAAACCCTAGACTCTGAGCTGGTCTTCCCAAATATAACTGTGACCATGAAGTATCAAAATGAGCAAAGTCTGGTTGGGGAAGACGATAATAATTATACATGGGGTATCTTTTCTTCATGTGAATTTCGATATCCTCCTGGAGACGTTTTGCATAAGATATAGGAAGAGTTTCCCATGGAGCATCATCATCGATGTTGGGCCAGATCTCTGGAGGGATGGTTTGATTGATTTCTGCCATTTTTCTCTGGAATGTTCTGAATTCTTTCGGATATCCTTCCCAGTCTTTATGGAGATTGTAGGGTAGAACTGTGTAATCTCTGGTATGAGAAAAATGAGTGTAGTACCCTGTTTCTGTGAAATATCCTTGTCTATCAAAGACGATGATAACATGGATATTTTTGACTGAAGTGCGGATGTCCTTAAATTTTTCCATGTAAACATGAAATTTCTCCATCCAATGATTTACTGGGTAAAACCAATCAAAGATTTTCTTCGCATAAGAGTTTGGTTCAGGATAAAACTCAGGATATGTCTTCCAAAGATCATAATCAAGTTCTGGGAGCCAAGTAGCCATGGCTTCTGCATTGAAACAGAAAGCTACTTTATGAAGCTCAAGAAGATACCACAGAAAGCACATAATTTCTTTCGAGAATGCCCATTGAAGCCTGTCAGGATTAAAAAAGAAGAGGTTAAGGAATAGATAATCAGGATGAAATCCTAAACCTCTAAAAATGTGAATTCCATGCTTCTGGATGACCAATGACTGATATTTAAGCATGAGTTCTCTGGACCAGGCTTTGAGAGTTTTATCCTTAATGAGGTTGTGTATTTCTGGGGGGAAATTATCCATGTTTAGGTAGACTTCAGGAGGTCTAGAGGACTAAGGTTTTGAAGAGGATGGTCCCATCATACATATAATGGGAATCGGTTTAGTGGCTGAATATTTGGGCTTGGGCCTGGATAACAGATCTGGGAGAAGATTGTCATGGCCTTTTATATGTTTGACCTCAAAGTCAAAATTTGCAAACCATTCAACCCATCTCAAAAGCTGAGAATTGGGTATCTGCTTCTGTTTGAAACTTAGCATCTTAGGAAACGCAGACATGTCCATTTCAATAAAAAAGTGGTGCCCAATAAGATGGAACTGAAATTTCTCAATTCTTCTTTTAACTGCTAGAATTTCTTTGAAAGTGGAATGGTAGTGTTTTTCTGCATCTGAGAATGATCCACTCTTGTATCCGCATATGTTTCTCTTTCCATTGTTTTCTTCAAGCAAAACTGCTGCCCAATATAGATCACTAGCATCGGTCTGTAGAATTCTTTTACCATTGGTGGGTATAGCCAATGCTGGGAGACTGTGAACCTTTTGCTTGATTAGTTGGATAGCCCTAGTCTGTTCTTCCGTCCAAGGTGGAGCATTCTTCTTCAACATATTCTGCAGGGGTTTAATGACTGTAGACAGATGGTCAATGAAGTCTGCCATGTAGTTGACTATCCCGAAAAATTGTTGAACTTCCTTCTTTGAGAGATTAGAATCAGGGAACTTCAGCTCCTGGCCAACATGAGGTTGTAAAGAATATTGGCCATCTTTGATGTGCATTCCAAGGAAGTCTATTTCATTGGCTCCAATCTGCATTTTCTTCTGGGCTAACATCACTCCATGAGTTTTGGTAATATCATAGAAATCAAACAATAGTTGGGAATGCGAGGATTCATTTGGAGAGAAGAGGAGAATATCGTCAATGTACACCAGAGCTAATTTCATGATAGGGTGGTAGATACGGGTGATAGCTTTCTGAAATAGAGATGGGGCTGTCTTCAACCCAAATGGCATAACAGTCCACTGGAAATGAGCATTTGGAATACAGAAACCTGTTTTATGTCTTTCTTCTGGAAGAATTCCAATTTGCCAAAACCCTGCTTTCAAATCAAATTTTGAAAACATTTTAGCAGTAGATAAATTAGCAAAAAGTGCCTTTCTGTTAGGCAGAGGAAATTTGTCATCTGCAAGAAATTGATTCAGAGGTTTATAATCAATGACAAGTCTCATTTTTCCTCGCACTTGTTCTGCTCTTTTGTTGACATAAAATGCTTGGCATGCCCACTGAGAATTGGTGGGTTCAATGAGCCCTTCGGCTTGAAGGTTAGCCAATTCTGTAGTTGCAAGTTGAAGATGTTCTAGACTCATTCCTGTATGACTTGCTTTTGTTGGATTGGCATCTTCATTTAGCTTGAATGGGAGAGAAACAAAGAACTCAGGATTTTTCCTTAAGGGGTTTGTGCATTTAGTAAGAAAATCTGTGTGGGATTCTGCACAACAATCTCAAATCAGTTGTTCCTTGAGAGAGTATATGGATGTCATGGAAAAATATGCAGTAGGACGGATATATGGGAGAAAATGTGACTTGTACTGGAGACCATTGTTTTTTGGGATGACTCTTTTTTACCAGAGTTGTCGTATGATGTCAAACCCAATGACAATGTCTTTTCCTGGAAGAGTTGAACCAAGTAACCTATGTGAAACAGTGCAGTTAGGGAAAAATTGGATGTTAACAGGTTTACTAATGATTTCTGTTGAGAAATATTCATTGTTTACTGCCTGAAAGATTTGTCGATGAGGCTTCCAAATGGATGGAGGGAGGACAATTGGATTTAAAATTGAGCATGCTGCTCCTGTATCAAACAATCCAGCGACAATGATAGGCCTGTCATATTTACTGGGGAAGATCTTGATTTCAATCATAGGAACAGAGAGGCTAAGGTTGAGGACTCGTAATCCATAACATTCATCGGGATCACTAAAAGAATCATCAGTGTCACTTGCTCTATCTTCAAAGACAAAGATTGTGTCGGAAGATTGTTCATCTTCTTCTGAGAAAATGGATTCAAGGTCTGCCTCATTGTCCATATTGGTAGTAGCACAAATTTGTTTGAGAATTTTGGCCTTCTTTTGTTCTGGACAATTTTTTGCAAAGTGGCCTTTTTTTCCGCATATGAAACAGCGATCTCCCTTTTTCTTAAAGAATTTCCTTTTGAAAACCTTCGTTTCTTAGGGAACGATCTGGGACCTCTTTTCTTGAATTTGAACTTCTTGATATGGCGCATTTTCTTCCCTGGACATGAACAGGATTTGTCGTTGTGACGACACTTGATTTTTAACTCTGGGCGTTCACAAGCCTTTTCGAGTTTCTTTCCTGTAGTGTGTATATCCGTAAGGAAAGCTCTTTGATTGCAGAGTTTCTTAAGAGTCCTTAAGACCATATTGTGGAGTTCACCAAAGGATGTAGTACCAAGAAATTGTCCTTTCATTTCGATCATCCTTAAAGTTTCTTGTCCAAGCGGCTGAGGTATGGACTCAAGATAGGCCTGCTTGATATTTGGGTATTCCATTCCGCCTATCAGATAATAACGCTTGGCTGCATTTTGAAAGTGTTTATCAAGATCCTTCGGATTGTAGGAACAACACTTTAATTTAAAGAACTCTTCTCTGGCAATATCTTTTAAGTGGTCTTGTCTTCCACAAAATTCCCAATATAAGGCATTCATGAACTGTTCAACTGTGGTAGTATTGAGATATTGCAATTGTCTGTATTGCCCAAGTGAATCATACCAATCTCTGAGAAAACCAGTAAGACGAGCAAGAAAAGATTTGATGACAGCAGCATGTGTCATGAGGGGTTTCTGTAGCTCTGCAGAACACCAAGCCTGCATCTCTTGGAACCTGGTCCTCCATTTGATAGGGAGAACATCGTCAAGGGTAAACTTAACAAATGAGCCACTGGCAGTAGATACATTTGGACCCATGACATTTGGAATGGTTGGAGGGCTAGACTGTTCATCTTCTGAGATAACAGTAGGTTCCACTTGTTCTGTTTCTTCTGCTAGTGTTTCTTGATGTAGGGCTCTAGATTCTTCTTTGCTTGTTTGGGCCTCATTCGCCATATAAACAAGGGGTTATGTGGAGGACTCATTAGAAGAGTCACTCTGTCTGAAAGACTCAGATTCTTCAGAGGAGTCATTGTTATCTGTACTAGAGTTTGCAGTCATGGCTAAGATGGGAGAAGAAGTCGTTTCTCGTTTTTTAGCCCTTCCCATAAATTCAGAGATAGGGCTTTTTTATCATGAGTTGTGGTTGTTTTTCTGGATTAGGAGAAGGAACTCTGGGCTTTGTTTGTGTTCTGGTGATTTAGGCTTTGTTTGTCTGAAGAAGTTTGTTCTGTTGTGTAGCATTTTCAGATTGGCAATTCAAAATCTTTTCAGTTGGAGAGAGCTGGTTAACAGATCCATCAAGAGATCTGGTCGTAGGATTCTTAACCTTCCAAGAATGAGTGGATAATCCTTTATCAAAGTTGGATAAAGGGGAAAAGTCTTCCGGATGAGGAGGATGAAACATATTGATAGGAATAGGGTCTGGTTCTGGATCACTCCAATCCCACTTTTTATGCCACTGGTAATGATCATCATAATCATTGTCATCTGTCCATCCAGTAGGGATAATCTTATCATTAGTTGCTGGAGGAGGGGTGTAAGTGACATAATAGTCAAAATTTCCAGATGGTTCTCCAAGAAGTCCAATTCGAGGAGAATTTTGTTCATACTCCTTTTCTAGCCTGTGCTGGCTAGATTTGATCATCTTCTTGTCAGGACTTGATTTCTTTGTACACCTTTTACAAAAGCATACGTCCCAATAAATGTGTCCTTCATGTGATTGGACGTAAATTGGCTTTCCATCATAATCGAAAGCATAAATAGGGATATTATCCTCGGCTTTGGTAAAAGCGTGCTGAGTGGGGAAGCAAGGTAGTTTTTTCTGAGTGGGTTCTCTTTTGAACACGATTTCGACTTGGCCTTTAGAATTCCTTATAAAATGGTGGGTTGTTAATTGGATGGGTTGAGAATTTTTGGAATTCTGGTGATTTTGTTCATAGGAGGTAAGCCAAGTATCAGGAATTAACTTAAGAAGTTGATTCCTGGGGATCTGTCTAGGAACATAAGTACAACTCGTATGATCTATCTCCATCTGTAAAAATATAGCATCCTCAGTTGATTGAGGAGTAACAAAATCGAGAGAATGATTTTGTACTCGATAGACCATCTGGTAGTGCAGAGTCGACCCATAAGTAAGTCCTGAAGGAATAGCACCAATAATCTGGACTTGGATTTTTAGAGCGGACAGCAGCTGGGGATCAGCAATAGGCATGTTGAAATTAGGGAACATGGTGACCAAAACCGTTCCGACTTTTAGAGTAGTTTCAACAGTCCCGATACAAGCATGCTGGTAATCAGCATATCTAGTATCAAGAAGGGCCATTCTTGCAACAATGGAGAGTCCTTTCCTTCTATGGGCAGTAAGGGCAAAACGAACAGCACCAAAATGAAGGTGAGAGTATCCTTCTGCAAGTGTGTGTGTGTGTGTGTGTGTGTGATGAGGTGTAGCAATCATTAATTTTGTAAAGAAGCGCCCATTATTTAAAAAAAAAATATTGTCGCTTAGGTTAAGCATTATTATTTTTTTATACTAAACAAACAAACATGGAAATAAAATATTCATTGATCAAGAAGATAAATGACGAAATAGTTTTGTTTTTTTTTATATGACTCAAGATGAATCTGATGAAACAATAGTAAAGGATAAAACCTAATTTTAGAGTCAAATCTCTTATACCAACTGATGCGAACCCGTGGAGAATTGAATCTCTGAACTCACAAAATGTTTGATCTAAACCCCAAGAAAACTAAAATCTGGCCGCAAGAACTTGACCCGATGATTTCTTGAATCAACAAACCAGATTTATGAACGCCATAAAGAGTTGCAAAATTCTTTGATAAGTTTAGGTTAGCTCGATTAAGAACTTGGAAGAAAAAGTGAATCATCACTTTTTTATTAATCTTTCAAAATAAAAGTTATCATTGTTTACAATAAAAAGTACTTAAATTGTAAAATTAAAGAAATCATAATCTAATTGGGAAATAATTAAAACTAATTAAAATATGAGTCATAAACGAAAAATGAAACTAAAACTCGCCAAAATCCCCCGGAGAGACCCTTGCGATCGCATGGACTCACAGATTGCGATCGCATGGTTTGTCACCATTACGTTTTGCCTTTGAAAAGCCACCATTGCGATCGCAGACATTTATAAACATGCGATCGCATAGTTATTTCTTTTGACTTCCTACACAGATTTCTTCCCCATCTGCGTTTTTGTCCTCCAACTTTGTCTCACACTCTTTTTGGTACTCCAATCTTCCATTAGACTACGATATACCTCCAATATAGTCCTTAGCTTGAATCAAATGTACCAAGGTTGGTACTTCATTTGTCATACTCATTTTGAAGGTTGGTGACGCACTTTTGATATCGGTTTCGGCCCACGTAACTTGAACAAGATCTTGCATGTCTTCCTTGATCTTCTGGTTCTTGATCTCGTTAGTGTTCCTATCGGAACATGTATCGTGTCCTTGCTAGCCGATCCATGGCTCACATCAGTTATCCATTGGAAAGTTGGTGCTGGAATTTCGCGAAAAAATGGTCACTGAGTTTTGAGAAATTATAAAGGAAAAATGGAGAATGGATGTACTCTCCTTTCTGCGTGTAAGTATATATGTATATAGTATATGTGTGTGTGTATATATATATATAACTTACTGAGAGAGTGAGTGGAAAAGATGAATAAATAGGATATTTTAAATTCAAAATTTCACTTATGGTCTCTGAATTTTGAAAAATTAAAATGTAAAGTAATTGCATGACTAAATCCTCAGGTAAGGATTTATTAATTTTTTTTTAAAGTGGATCAAAATTGAATAATACAGAAAGTATTTTTAGAGTTTTTATTCTCGATTTTTTATATTTATCATCAATTGGAGTTGTACTAAATATTTTTTAGCATTATTACGGCTTGTATCGAATTATATTTCACTATTATATGATTTTCTTGTTGCTTGATAAGTTACGTATTTATTAAAAATATTTTCACATTATTTTTTCACAAGCATCGGCCGTTGATATTTGACCGTTGACCAGTCAACGTCCGCCCTAACTGAACTTCAACCTTAGATCTGCCACTGACGTGAAGTGTGGCTAGGTGTGGAAGTCAAGCTTCACATTTAAACAGAGCCTAGACGAAATTTAGTCGGACTTTATTGAACAGTGGGTACAAGTCAATCTCATTAAATTATAAATTATTGAATAATTAATATTTCAAACACGATTGTTTTAATGTATATTAATTAAAGCCCGTCCAGTAGACGCGACAACTAGTAAATATAGAAGGGAAAATTATGGGCCGGTCACTGTTAATGTCAAGGTGGGTTGAAAAGTCATATGATCTAATCTTAATTCAACTAAAGTCATACTTTATTACTAAAAGACCAATATGCTTTCCAATTGTAAAAACTGTCATTTACACACGTAAAAACCCACAAAATCATTACACTCCCTGTTTAGAAAGTCCTCCATTTACTTTTAACAATTTGCATTTTCTTCTTGTTTTTGATTCTTCTCACCGTAACATGTAACTGCATACAAACAATTTGAAATCTGTTATTTCAATGGCGAACATATTTTTTTATTTTTTATTTTTTGTATAAAGAAACCATTTTCGGTTAAAAATAACCATAAAATGTTGAGATATTGTTCCAATTGAAACATATGCAATGCAGTTAATGAATAGAGTTTGGATGAACTGATTCAACTAGTTTTGATAATGTAGTTGCTGTGAGTTAGAGTTTTATGTTAAAACATGTAAAATGTTTGATACTGTTTCAATATGTGTTTCAATATATGATACTGTTTCCAATGATAGTGAATTTTTTTGATTTTTTCCTTGTTTTTAATGATAGTGAAATATTAAGATACATTTAATATGTTGATAAATTAAGTCACTAGTATTTATGATACTGTTTTATTTAGATAATGTGCAGTTATATACATATACCATGTTTTTATCTTTGATACTGTTTTATTATGATAATGTTTCAACATATGATACTGTATTAAAACAGTATCATATGATACTGTATTAAAACAGTATCATTACTTCAACCATTAAAATATTTTGTGTTTAGTTTTATGATACTATTTTAGCTGTGATACTGTTTTATTTAGATAATGTGAATTGGTATACTTATATCATATTTTTATTTGTGATACTGTTTTGTATATATAATGTGCTATGGTATGGTACACTTACATTATACTTTTATCTTTGATACTGTTTTATTATGATAATGTTTAACATATGATACTGTTTTAATCTATGATAATGTTATTGAATACAAACAGTATCAATTGTCTTATAATATTAATGGAGTATTTAAAGAACAATTTAATTACTTCAACTACTAAAATATCTATGATACTGTTTTAATTTATGATAATATTATTGAATACAAACAGTATCAATGGTCTTATACTACTAATGGAGTATTTAAAGAACAATTGAATTACTTTAACTACTAAAACATCTATGATACTGTTTTAATCTATGATAATGTTATTGAATGCAAACAGTATCAATGGACTTGTACTACTAATAGAGCATTTTAAGAACACCACATTTCCATGTATAATACTAATATATTAAGATACATTTATCTGTGATATTATTTCAGATGATGTATGATACTGTTTTGATAAGAAAATTAAAGATTGTCATTTTAAGCTGAAGAGACGACTTCAAACGGATAAAATCTATCACACGCAGTGACAAAGTGACTGGTCTTGATTGTCTCGTCGAGACCATTTCGAAAATATATTATAATAAAAATTATGAGCACATATGCGAATTCTATGCCATTTCTATTATGATAATATTTTGTGATACTGTTTTGACAAGAAAAAATAAAGATTGCCATCTTAAATTAAAGAGACGACTTCAAATGGCTAAAATCCATCGTATGCAGTGGCGAAGCGACTGGTCTTGACCGGCTCGTCGAGACCATTCCAAAAATATATTATAATAAAAATTCTAAGCACGTGTGCGAATTCTATATTCATTTCTATTGTGATACTGTTTTCTGTGATACTGTTTTATATAATACAGTATCAAGCTACACTCTGATTATGGTATTGAATCAACATATTTCACTTCTCTTTATTTTTCCCAATTCAATCAAATGGTGGAACATCACCTATCTTTGTTCTATATCTTCATTCTTTTTCACATACAATTCAATTCTTTTCAAAATCCAATTACTAACCAAACCACTTGTGTATGTGAAGCAAATGAATGTGTACAATCCATTGTTGTCCTCTGCCTTAATATCCACCACCATTGCCGGCGAGACCAGAATTAAATATTGAATGAATGTAATTTTGAACTTCTATTTCCTTGTTTGCAATTAGAAATTGGAATTCAACCAGAACAAAGTATTCCAACTAATTGATTCACGTAAGAAACATTAGAAAACCAGAATGCATGAAACATCAGAAAACCAGAATGCAGAAAACCAGAAAACAGAAACCAGAACCAAGTTTTTTATGGTAGACCCGACCCCAAAACCATTAGACCCGGACTTCACCATGGGCGGATCACCTTCGATCACCCTCGTCGCACTCATACCCAGCCTTACGCCATCAAATTCAGGCCTCCACGCCAAAATTAGCACCTAAATCGCGGCTGACCTAGGTTCAGCACTTAAATCGCCGCCGTGACCTCTTCCACCGAACGCGCAACCACCGGACAGTCACCGGTCAACTTGCCCATGCCCAAGTGACTGATGGAGGTTTGTAGATGTAGAAGAAGACGCCAATGTTTTTGTAGGGTAATTTTGAAATTAATTTAAAATATTGCTTAAAGTATGATTTAATCACAATTTTGAAAAATGTCTTGACCTACTTTGAAACAAGTCATGTATAAGTGACTTATAGGCAATTTTCCCAATATAAAATAAGGACCACATGGGCCAGTTACATCTGCCCACGTTTCACTTCCTGATTATTGGATCACGGTTGGCCTGATTATTAACAACGATTATAAATGTTCCCAACAACCTTATCCTCACAAAATTTAATATGTTGAAAACATAAAAAAGTGAAATTGTGCAAAAAAAAAAAAAAAGTCATATTAAAAAGTGAGAAAAGAAAAAGTTGATTTGTCCTTTTAATAAATGTAAATATTAAGGACGTGGTCTTCGACAAATAGAAAATATTTTTTCTCAATTAATTTTGTTGGTAATGGCGATTGAATGATTTATTTGTTTGGTGCAAAGGTCTATGTGAAGAATGTGGAAATGATCTTCTAATCATTTATGTTGTCTATCTATGTTGTTCACGTTGAGGTGGCATAATATAATTGATAAAAATAATGAGTGTAGACTATGAACTACCAATCATATGATATCATCTCAACATGAATAACATAAGTCGACAACATAAGTATGAGATCATTTTCCGTAAAGAATATTCAAGAATTATAAACATTTAGAAACTATGTAAAATAGATAATACATTGTGTATTAGTTTACAAATTTTAAGAAAATCCTAAATCTTGATTTAAATATTGAAAAAATTATTTTAATAGATTTAGTTTGACTACATCTTTTCCCACATAGGTCCATCTAAAAAAAAAAAAAAAAAAGATAGAATACAATGAAAAGTTTTTAAGCCACGATAAATAATGTTAATTTAGTTTAAGTACTATAAGTTGTGTGTCTTATGAAATGTGTGGTTAATAAGTGATTAATAAATTGTAGATCCTATAAAATGTGTAAATAAAAAGTACGTTTGATCAATTTAAATTATAATTTAAATTTGACCAAACATAAACAAAATTGTTTTTATATCTTTTCTTTTTAAAAATTATGTTTGTTTGTGTTTATAAATACTTATAAATCGATTAAACATAATTTTGTACTATGATTGGATCATCAATCAATGAAATTAAAGGTGAGTGGCAGAGAGCACACCAACACTGAGTAATAATGTGTACTCCATTGAAGAAAATTGAAGATTATTGCAGAGCCAACTTGCAAGTGGCCACGCTTGACAAGTTATAATCAATCTACTGCATCCCGACACCATTGTATTACTATTTTTGTGCAAGTGATAATTACTATAAGCATAAAGGTAAATCATATTTACAATTTTTATTCTTTTAATTTTCTACCAATATCAACATTATTCAATTTTATTTATATGTATCTTTCTCATTCTTTCATTAATTCGCACACATAATCTATAAATTGTCATTTGACAATTTTGCCCTAGTTTAAATAAATTAAAATAACATAAAAATAAAACATAATGAAAATATTGCAATTGAGGTCTCTAACCTTTTCAAAAGTGCAAATAAATCATAAACGTTTCTTTATTTTTTTTTTAGAGATTTTCACTTAAAATAGTAAAAAATGTGTCATCAAATTCTAAACATTTTAATTATGTTCACCGAACCCTTCTCTTATGCATTTAGGGATGGCCCCTCACGGATGCTATCTATTCTAACTTGATGGATGTCAATTTTTGGAGTCTGAATAGATTTCGCCCAGATGTCTATTAATTGACAAAAAAAACTCATGATCTAAATTTAATCAATTTAATAAAAATAAAATAGTATATTCACATTCTATTATTTAAAACAATGAAAAAAATAATAATAATAATAAAAAAATTTAAATGCAGAAACAAAAAAAAAAAAAATGCTCATCTTCCTCAAACCGCCCCACCCCTGGTTGTGCTAACACATGAGGAAATGATTAATACTAAGAAGAGTGGCCACTATGATTCTCTATGCTACTTTTACAGGAGAAATTGAGGCATCATGTTTGATCTTTTCTCCAATTTATACAAATATGGGGGATGAAATTAGATGTATCAAATTCATGGCATTACAATAGTCAACTGCTTTTTACCAGTGTTCTAAAAAGCGCGCCTAGGCACGAAGCGTGACCTCGACGTCTCGCCTAGGCTCTAGGCACGCGCTTTTTTGATCAACTATTTTTTAACTAAAAAGCTTGCGCCTAGGCTCGCATATGCACGCTTAGGCTCGCATAATTACGCACAGGCGCGCTTAATTACGCCTAGGCGCGCCTAGTCTCGCTTAAGCGCGCGCTTTTTAGTTAAAAAATTTATTTTTATCTTTTTTTTAAAAAACTATTTAAAATGATATTAAAAATAAGAAAACGCCTTTTCACCCTTCGCTCTCGCCTCATCCTCGCCTAGGCTCAAAAAGCTTGAAGCTTGGCCTCCACGCCTAGTCACGCTTTACGCTTTTTAGAACCTTGCTTTTTACTTACAGGTTTAGCATTTTGCCCATTATCTGTTCCACCATAAATATCTTCATAGATTTTATTCGGTATGAAACAATCACTTTAGAGACAGTTTCTTGTGCGCAGAAGCGCACAGTCAGATAAGAGAAACCTGGGAGCCAGTTGAAGCATAACCCGTGATTTACCTCCTCCAAAGTTCTAGAGGCAAGGGTCTTGGGGGTCCAGGAAATAGTTTGGTTAAAAAAAACTGGATACATGGGTATCAAAAAAAAAAAAAAAAAAAAAATCTTCACTTCTACTTGTTTCTATAACAGTTTCAATTATTTCTTCTCTCTCCAGCATGGTCTTCTAATAAAGAAGAAGCAACATTGTCAACATTTGAGCTAAATATCTTAATCTCCGACAACGGTGCCAAAAAAATTGTTAGATGAAATCCCACAAGCGTACGGGATCGTTGAGAAATAGTAGTAAACGTGAGTAAAAGAGTATCGTTCCTATATAGACTTTAGCCTAATTTCGACTAATTCGAGCTTGAATCGAGTTCACACAATAAATATTTGAATAAAAAAAGTATGAATTCTCTAAACTATAACTACGATTTAACTAAATGCAAATATGGTTTTTGGAGAAAAATTAAGTAAATGAGTTATTCTAAGAATCTGACTCCACCGTTAGTATTTATTTTAACCATCAAAATCTCACGTTCTAATCCATTTTATCTTCAAATTGACAGTTGATAATCTTAAACTATCTAATAATCTATTTCGATTAGAATTAAACATATTTTCATATATATTCCAAAATATTCCTATTTTAAATTCGAATATACAAAAACGCATTTAATATCAAGATTATCCAATTCGATTGCACAAAGCATAGAAGATTATGCCTAACTCATATATGAATTTATGTTTAGAACCATAATGAGCTAATCTATTTTGAACATCCCAAAAACAAACATAAATCACATATACGTTCAGACAGTGATCAATCATTCAAACGGATATTAAAACTATGGCGTAAATCAATTAAACACAAATTAAGGTTAGAAACGGGAATTCTTGAATTATAATTTCAACATATGGTTTACATCATCATCCTTAGCATAAAGAGTTTATCTCATCATGTTTAATTTACAAAAACACATAATAAATGGAGAATTCATCACCCGGTATATTTGATTGCAAAAAGAACTTTGAAGATTAATTTGGCCATTTGAATGTCTTCAATGGATTGTCTAAAAATCTCAACTTTCTCTTGCTTGAAATTTTAATAATCTTGTCCAGATGAAGAAATTCTTGTAAAGATCTTGTGTTTTGCCTTCTTGTTTTCTCCAAAGTTCGACTTCCTAATTCGTTATAAGAGTTCTCATATTCATATTGGTCCAATTAAGGTTGAATTTCATGCCCTAAATCACCCAAAAAAAAAAAAAAATGCCAAATATAGAATTTTAATTAAAATAAGGGTTTGGCTACGACACCATCCGCTCGAGCAGACACGAACGGCCATTTTTTGGCTGATTGTCCGATATCGACTGATTTTCAAACGGCCATAACGTTTTGTAAGAAACTCAAAATTGCAATATGTAAAAATCATTGGAACTATAATTCAATTATCTTTCCAATGGTATATCATTTGCCTTGTAGAGATGTTTGTACCAAAAGTTGTGATCTAATTTCTCTACATATTTTGGTTGTAGTTTCTCAATTTTCTTCTTCGACTTTCAGGTGTTTGATTATTCACTTCAAATTTTCATTGTCGCTCCAACACACCTTAAATCTATTGATTTTATCTTCTTTCTCATCTTCCAATGTTTGACTCTTGGTATTCACTTCAAAAACTCAATTTCTTCTCATTTATTCGCCAATTTCACCAATATGATTTAAGTTCGGAGATTTTTTTTCCTACAATCATAAAAATGAACAAAGACTCAATACATATCGACTCTAAAATAATTAAAATTATATGAAAACTCTTCATTAAAAAGTCAATATAAGTATATAAATTATACTTATCACCCACTCCTCCTAACCTATGACCAAATCGTAGAGAGAAATCCCTCCAAATTTAAATTCTCAACTTGAATAATACCAGCAGTTAACACTGCAACCCACTCTCTCTCACTAACATTCATCCAACACTAGTGTAATTATCTCTCTCTTTTCTTCGCCTTTTCATTTCCTTTACCCGTGTCTTATTTGAAAAGATATTATTCATTTTTATATCAATATGCCAAATAATTTTTAAATCAACAATTTTACTGTCTTCAAAATTCTTAAACATAAACTACAATAATATCATTTAGTGAAAAATGAAAATTAACAACTATTTTTTTAACGATTAAATAAATATAGTCGTTACAAATATTTATCAATGACCAAAATAAATATTTAGTTGTAAATAGTGTATCACAAACTATTATATTTTGAGATAGTTGGAGATGAACTTTAACTACTATGATATTAGTTGAAATTTTTTTTGTTCAACGACCAATGTAAATTTGATCGTTGTATGTGTGGTGCCAAAACATTGAAATCCGCCAAAATAATCAATGACTAAAACAATATATATGACGACCGAATAATTGGTGTAGTAGAATAAACGAACGACCATTTTATTTTAGTCATTAAAAGTGATAAAAAATTACGACCAATATTTTTGGTCTTTAAAAAGAACATTTGGCAACTATATTATATGGTCGTTAAAAAATACTATTCACAACCAATAAATTTGGTCATTAAAAATTATTTTCAACAATTAAATAATATGCTTGATTGTTGACAATGAATCATATACAATCGAATTTTGAGTTAGTTAAATAGTGTTTATTTAGATTTAAGCATAACATGGGTTCCACATTAATTTGAAACAAATGCAGTGATCATTAATTTTTTTTATTCTCTCTCTATACGATATAAGTGAGTGTTTTTATATATTTCTCTCTCTCTCTCTCTCCTTTTTTTTTTTTTTTTTTAAGTGCGTGTCAGCCGTGTGTAAATCTATATATGGTCCATGTCACATACATACATATATAAGTACAAAATCTTTATACAATACTAAAATCTTGTAGTCCAAATTGGGCAAAATCATAATCTATATGATAATTTCACAAATCTCCAATACTACAAAATCTTTCCATATTACATTTGAAAAACCTAAGTCACAAATCCCATTTTTTTTTTTTTTGCTCTAAAATAAGAAAAATCAACCTCATATTTTTTTTCATATTCTTCAATTGCTGTGGATAGCCAATGAATTTTGTATTCTTTGTTGAAGTCATGTAATAATTCTTGTATTAAATGATTACTTTTTTTTCTTATATTTTTGTTTGCCTTTGTGATTGACAGACTTGTAGAGCTGTTTTTAGATTAGTAAGTTGTGTTTATTCTTTCTGTAGTGGTTAATATGAATTATTTTTTATTCTTTTATTCGTCTTGTTATTTTTCGTTCATAGGTTAAGAAATGTCAATCGATAAGTGTTGGACATTGCAGACTATTAAGGGTTCAAGATCTTCGTTCTTAGTTGAAATTTGTGCAGACATTCTTATATCGTATTCTTGAAGAGTTTCTTTTGCGGCCTGTTAAACTTGATGCGTCCGTCTAATGGTTCAAATTGTAATAATTAATGAGTTTTTGACTTTTTTTTGTAATAATAGATATTTTTTTTTTCTTCCATCGAGACAATAGTATGTAACTCTACATTTTTTATTTTTATATTGAGAATACCAATGGTTGAACTCGGTGTAATCTTTGTTTAAGTCATAACATTTGATATTGACATATAGTTATAGTTGATATTGTGATATTTTAATTAATTGAAGGTTTATGAAAATTTTACTTTTTGTTAATATTATTTATTTCCTTCAGTTTTTATAATTATTTATGGTTGTGGGTAAGATTTGCTTGTATTATGATCTGAGTATGTTAAAGTTATTGAGCCATGAATATTATTTTTGTCAAGAATATTTCTCGTTATTTTAATATTCGGTTATTAATATAGATTTTTGACAACCACTTCTTTTATTGTTAAAAAGAAATGCAACTAAGTTCTTGTTGATTCAATGTTCATTTATTGACCAAAATAATTAATATACAACAAACCAAGCAGTTGTTGAAACGAAAATCGATTTTCAATAGTAAATATTAACGACCATTCTTTTTGTTGTTGAAATGAAAGGCAACTAAACTTTGGTTGCTTTTATTGTAATTTGACGACAAAATAATTAATATAACGACAAACCAAGTAGTTGTTGAAATAAAAATCGATTGTCACTATTAAATATTAACGACCATTTATTTCGTTATTGAAATGAAAGACAACTAAAATTTGATTGTTTTTATTGTATTTTAACGACAAAAATATTTGACATAACAACCAAACAAGTAGTTGGGAAATAAAAATCGGTTGTCACTATTAAATATTAACGACCATTTACTTTGTTGTTGAAATGAAATGCAACTTAAATTTGGTTGCTTTTATTATATTTTAACGATTGGTAGGGATAAAAAGAATACGTTGACAATACAAATTTTTTACGATCAGTTATTTAGTTGCTGAAACATTACATTCAACAACCAAACCTTTTGTAGTCGTTAAATGTATTCGCCAACACACATTTGCCAACCAATAAACGATCAACTGATTTTGGTCGTTGAATGTAATCAACAACTAAAACTGTATATTTCATGATTATTTTTATAGTGATTGAATGTGAACTGCATAAGAACACCACTATTTTATGATTTCAAATCGTTAATTGTAGGGATGGTACCTTTGGAGTTTGGAGTATGTAACATACGCGGAAATTTTTAAGGGAATTGGAAAAAAAAAAAACTGTTACCTTCTAAGACAACATATCTAGAAAAACATCACAGAAAAAAACTAAAGCAAACTACATTACTTGATTAGAAAGGCTTGTGGCAGTAGTCGGTTGAAAATGGGTCAGTTAATGGGTTTCTAGTTTCGAATAAAATTTGGGATTTTTTTACAAATAACCACAATAAATAAAATATTTCTTAAAATACTTGTCATGTTTTTGTTGGCGGAATTCTGTGGAAGTGACACAGAGTAGTAAAAATCAGAAACCGAAAATCTGGAAATGAAGAAGATAAACCGAGGCAAGAGTTGCACTCTTTGTCCTTAAGTCAAATTGCCCCGCAAGGTGCTTTCGGTCCTTGGCAAATGACTCCCAAGATACAACGGTTTCGCTTGAGTTTTGTAGCACAACAAACACTCAAGTACAGCGAACCAAGGAAGGTTTTGTACTCCAATGGATGAATGGAAATGAAAAACCAGATTTTGTGCAACTTTAATGCAATAAATTTGGTTTAAAGATGAAAAGAATGAGTGATTTATGTTTGCAATCGTTTCTGTATCAATTTGGTTTAAAGATGAAAAGAATGAGTGATTTATGTTTGCAATCGTTTCTGTATCAATATTATCTTCAGAATGGACGTTCATAAACCTTTTTAACACTGAAGATCGGTTGAAACACGAAAAGGAATGAACCAAAACGTGCAACCCTTCAAACGGACATGTCTGTTCACGCAAACCTATGCGATCGCATGGTTTAACCAAGCTGCGATCGCATAGCACAAAAAATAGAACAAGACTTCGCCCAGATTAACCATGCGATCGCAAGGCTTTTCCTCCTGCGATCGCATGGAAGGACCAAAATACACTCTGTTAAAATTTTAGCCATATTGCGATCGCAGGTTTACATACCTGTGCGATCGCATGGTCAAACATTTGACCCGATTTTGTCCTTTTTCGTAATTTCTCATTCATTCTATACAGATAAATCTGAATTTTTGTCCGGGAGCGTTGCCCCCGAGCCCCCACGAGGGGCGCTGCCCCCTCGACCCCCGCGACCTGACCGGGCAGGTCGAACCCCGCGACCTGACCGGGCAGGTCGATCCCCGTTCCGGGGGCGTTGCCCCCGAAGCGTGCGTCGAAGTGGCAAACAAATTTGCCTAAACGGATTGGGTCGGGACTTGTATATTTGGCTAAGTTGACACGAAGTCACTTAGTTAATTTCTCGACATTTTAAACCAATTTCCAACAGTTTTTTTATTATAAAAATACTGTTTTTTATTTTTGTAACAGTTATTGTTACATTTGTTATTTTAGTTATAATAACAAAATAACAAATGTAACAACAACTGTTACAAAAATAAAAAAACAGTATTTTTATAATAAAAAAAGTATGACAAGTATTTTAAGAAATATTTTATATTTTGTAGTATATGATGAAATTATCACATAAAATTTTCATTTGGGGGGGCGGGGTTGAAGATGGTTTTTTTTTTTTTTTTTTATATATATTATTTGAAATAATTGAATGTAAAGAGACTTCTGAAATTATTAGGACCTCCAACTGCAATTTTTTTTTTTGTTGCTATTTTATTTTATTTAATTTTAGAGCAAAATTGTCAAAAAAAGATTATTTGTGCGAATTAATAAAAAGTTGAATATGATATGTACGAATAAAATTAAATTTAGATAAAATTGCTACAAATTTGAAAAGATGGAGACAATTAGTGTAATTTACCATTATTATAATAAAATGTTTCCACTTTTTTTGATGTGATAATTACTTATTTCATTAAATTACATTTGGCGCATCAAATTAGAACGTATAAAAAAAGTATAGTAAATAGTACTATGTAAATGGTATTATGGTGGATTTAAGGTGAATAATATTCTTTAATTTTTTTAATTCAAAAATAATTATATGCACTATAAACTGTATAACATAATGCGGATGTTAGATGTAAGTTTAGACCAGATAGAAAAATATGTAGTAGATTATTTTGAATAATCTATCTTAATCGATTATGATACCATCTATCTCGTAAGATCTATTATATTTTATACTAAATTCGTTATACCTAATCTGGTGTGCCAAATACAATTTAAAAGTACTTAAGTTTTCCATATCAAGTTACATATATTTTGCAATTAATACTGCATACAAATAAACACAATTTTAACTTTTTTTAAAAAAAAAGACACATTTTCCATTGTAATCTATATTACTTTATTATTTGAGCAATAAACTACACTGTTATTAATTGACAACTTTAACTATATATATGCATTTATGTATGCGAAGAGATATGTTGTGAGAAGAGATATATTGTCCGAAATTTGATATTGTATATTGTACTCGACTATTATGTGTAGGCTGTCGGACACATACACATTCTCCTTTTTGTTCGGCCCACCCCCTTCTTCTGTGTATGTGTTCGATTGTCGACACGTGGTAGTCGGACAGAAGATTTATTATTCAATTCGGATAACATATCTTCTCTCATCTATGTATATGGGTTTGGTTGGCCGGCTTGATGTGTTTTTTTCCCACACATTAAGCTTGGAAAAGTGCTAGTAGGATGTTGTGCCATTGTCTATGTTGTAATGGAAGTAGTATTTGTAAATTTTAATTTATTAAAATTTTGTAGTAAAACTAATATTTTGTTTATTAGTTTATAAGTACTTATAAACAGATCAAATATTATTTTGGAAAATTGGCGCAAATGATCCTTAATGTATGACAATAGTGCGTAAATGGTCCCTAACCTTTCATTTTTAGTAGAATGGTCCATAACTTATCCATTTAGGTACGCAATTGGTCATTTTTGACATATTCCGTTTAAAACCTATACATTTAGGTGCGAAAATAATCCCTCTCATATTTTTTTGTCTTTATTAGTGTGGTTAAAATTGTCAAGTTACATTTCTTTTCTTTATTTCAATTGGTTCAAATGGTCCCTGACATTTAGAGGTGGCAAAATTGGCCCGGCCCGTGGGCCGGCCCATGTAGCCCGCCTTCTTGGGTTGGATTGGCCCTAGCCCAAATAAAACTGGGCCAAGATGGCCCGGCCCATCTAGCCCGCGGGCTAGTTGGGTCGGCCCAATTTTGATTTTGATTTTTGATTTTTTATTTTTTGAGCTCCTTAACACTAATTAACTTATTTTGTGAATAGCCCAAATACATAATTCAAATAATATAAAGGGATTTTTTCATAAATAAACGACTTTTTAAAAATAATTCTAATTTTATCAACTTAACAAATTTATTATAAAAATACTACATTCTTAAAATTATATTAATTAATAAAATAATAAATTAAAATCAAATCTATATCACAAAATATATATTTTCACGTGAATTCACTTAAATTTGCATTTGAGTCCTTAATTATTTGCACAATAAGTCCTTCATCTTTATAAAAATTTTACTTTAGTCCCTATACTTCCTTTTTCATTTCAATTTCGTCCTCTTTTATTTGCAACTTAAGTCCTTCAACTTTGAAATTTTTGCAACTTGATCCTCATATTTATACTTTTATATCAATTTAGTCCTTTATAGTATCACTATTTGATACATATGTTATAAATGATATTGTCTATAAAAAATTTATTAAAAAAAAAAGAAAAAAAAAAGAAAATTAAGATAAGTTGGGCCAATGGGCTGGACTGTGCTAGCATATTTCTGGCCCATACAAAACTGGGCTGGGCCAGCCCAGTCCAGTTTTAGGTCTGACCCTGTTCTGGCCCAACCCAGTCCATTTGCCAGCTCTACTGACATTTACCCTTAGTGTGGAAATAGTCCATAACCTTTGTTTTTTCGGCGCAACAGTCTATGTGTTTTGGTGCGCAATTGAAAGAAAGAAAAGAAATGTAACTTGCATGTCAAAACATATATGTTAGGAACTGTTGCGCCAAAAAACAAATGTTATGGACCATTTCCACACTTAGGTAAATGTTAGGGACTATTTGTGACAATTGAAAGAGAGAAAAGAAATGTAATTTGAAAATTTTACCTCTACTAATAAAGACAAAAAATAAAAAATAAAAATGAGAGAGATCATTTGCGAACCTAAATGGATAGAAGACCAATTGCACAATAGGTTAGAGACCACCCCACCAAAAATGAAAAGTTATGGATCATTTGCGCACTAATATCATACGTTAGGAACCAATTACTCCAATTTTCCTATTATGTATCTCATTTCTAACTCATATCATCAGTGGGTAAATGATCTTCTATCGACCGTGGATAGGAGATCATTATTCTTTCTAACTAATGCGGATTTTTATTCCCATTCTGACATTCTTCCATCCTCTATTAAATGAACTATTGCATAATCTCGACCCTCTCAAGCTATAATATATATATATATATATATTTGTCCGTTTTCTCAAATAAAAAATATTACACCGCCTCAAGCCAATGTTTTATGTAATCACAACTATTTTAGAGAGCTAACTACAAATTTTTCTAGCCATGACGGAACTAAGGTTCACACGTAACTTTAATTGAGGATTCATCTTGAGCGTACGGATGGCCAAATTTATAGCTTTGCTCCAATATCACTAGTTGAGAATTGAGTTTCATTCTAAAAAGTGAAACTATAAAAAAATGGTTCGACTTTTTTTATAAATCTATTATTTATTGTGTGTCAAGCCGACGTGATACGGTGATTCAAATGGAAATGGTTAAGTTAGATAGCAGAAGGCACCACCAATAGCAAGTAATAAAGGCAAAGATGGATATGTGCTATCATTAAAGCGTATGCTGAATTTAAAAAGTGTTGAGCATTTAATAAAGGCAAAGATGGATATGTGTTATCTTTAAGTACGAGTCTGAACCAATAGAAAGTAAAAAAAAGTGTTGAGCAACATAAAATGTTAAAATAAAAGTAGAATTGAAAAGTGATGAAAGGACAGTCCATCGTGCTAGACGCCTAGACATTGAATCATTCAATCTAAAACGAATAAAGCATCTACATGTCTCTTCATGGCAGAATCCAACGTTTTTAGTACAATGAAATTATTATTACTTTTTGGATAAACTTACATTTTTGTAGACACGTGAACATCGTTTTTATTTTTATATGCTATAGCATAGAGGTTTTTATTGGGATTAATTACTTAAATGGTACATTAATTTTACTCTTTGTTTCAACAGAATCCAACGTTTTTAGTACAATGAAATTATTATTACTTTTTGGATAAACTTACATTTTTGTAGACACGTGAACATCGTTTTTATTTTTATATGCTATAGCATAGAGGTTTTTATTGGGATTAATTACTTAAATGGTACATTAATTTTACTCTTTGTTTCAACAGAATCCAACGTTTTTAGTACAATGAAATTATTATTACTTTTTGGATAAACTTACATTTTTGTAGACACGTGAACATCGTTTTTATTTTTATATGCTATAGCATAGAGGTTTTTATTGGGATTAATTACTTAAATGGTACATTAATTTTACTCTTTGTTTCAACAGAATCCAACGTTTTTAGTACAATGAAATTATTATTACTTTTTGGATAAACTTACATTTTTGTAGACACGTGAACATCGTTTTTATTTTTATATGCTATAGCATAGAGGTTTTTATTGGGATTAATTACTTAAATGGTACATTAATTTTACTCTTTGTTTCAACAGAATCCAACGTTTTTAGTACAATGAAATTATTATTACTTTTTGGATAAACTTACATTTTTGTAGACACGTGAACATCGTTTTTATTTTTATATGCTATAGCATAGAGGTTTTTATTGGGATTAATTACTTAAATGGTACATTAATTTTACTCTTTGTTTCAAAATTCTACGCGAACTGAACTTTTGTTTTAAAATTATATATGAACTTACAAAATTATTTCTCATACATACAAAAGTTAATATCCATAAGTCAAAACTAACGAATTAACTCACGTAGCAAATATTGTTGCCTACTGAAAAAAATAAGATTAATTACACAAATGACATCAACTTTACTCTTTATTTCAATAAAATATATGAACTAAACTTACGCTCACAATATTGTTTTTCTTCCATATAAAAGTTAATAGATGTTAGTCAAAATTAACGAGTCAACCACGTGATAAACATTGTGTATATGGAAAATAAAAAAAATTGAAATAATTTAAAAAAAAAAAAAAAAAACCCTACGGATTTTGGTCGCAAATCCAGGGGGGTAGAAATCCCCTTTGGTTTTTGCGAGACTGTAGCCTACATAACTTCGCTTAATCAAGGGGTAAATCTCTTGGGTTTGCGACCTTTGGAGGGAAGAAATACAACTTTAGTGATGTATGTGGGTATGTGGGTGGGTGGTGGTGACAGTGACAATGGGCACATATATATGTGGTGTATGGAACAGGTCGAGGCGGGTGGATTTATGGGAAAGATGACATATTTCTTTTCTTTTTTTCAATTATTTTTTTAAACATTAATGCGATTTAGTTTTTAGATTATATATTTTAAATAATGTCCATTGTTAACCACGTAATGGCCAAGTATGCATGTCATTTGCCACTTGAGTTGGTCCATTGGTTTTAACTAATGAATGTGAACATTCGCCATGAATGTGAATCAATTTTGTAAGCTCGTGTATAACCTTGAAACAATGAGTAAAGTTTTCGTACCATTTGCACAATTAAACCTTTTTATTGAACACATTATAGATAAATATTGTTTTTTTTCTATAACAATTTATTACTTTCATCTCGAAAAAATAATTTAAATTTGCAGATAAGTCCATCATTCAACATGTTACTAGAGTGATAGAGTTGTGATTCGATTCATAGGCACGTGTGATCATTCAAAGTGTGACAAAAGTTGATCGGGATTTTGCACAAAAATTGAAGTGGTACGGGACCACGTATGTTTGCCTACTTGGGCAATAACTTTATTCCTTTCTATTTGTTGATTTTATTTTAACATTTGTTCCTTATTTTATTTATTGGGATGTAACAATAATTTTAGTAAAGCATGGTACAATTTTGGATTAGGATTGCTTTCACAAAGATATACTTACTTCTATTTTCACATAGATTATAAGAAAATATAATTAATAAATATAGTTGAAACTATAAATTTTATTTATATTTTTCTAATATACCCATACATTAAATAATAGTAGTACATAGTTATTGATAAGAAGACGCATTAAATAAGGGTACTATATTAGAAAACTAATAAATCGAGTATACAATTTGGGACAAATATATAAATAAACTAAGTTATCATAGTAGGACGGATAGAATAATATTAGCAATGGTTGTGTATTAAAGTCTCGGACTTATTTTAAAAACGGAATAATACATACTAACAGAGTGACTTGATCGCAACAAATTAATTATACAAAAATAATTGAAGACCTAATTGAAGAGTAATTAACCAAAAATAAAATAAAATGTAATCCTTTCATTACACGCAATGGTTACTTTAGGAAAGCATGCCTTAATTTGTTTGGAAGTCTTTTCTTGAAAATGAGAATTTGAAGCTTAGAATATTATGGAAATTAATATTTTCTTACATAGTAATTAATACTAGTAGTTAAGAGTTAAGACTATTAATATTACCTAAACAAATTGCTCAAAAAAACCCTAAATCATTTAATGAGTCCTTATTTTCTATATCTTAATCTGAACTCTGAGATCATTTTTATTAATTATATATAATCTGAAAACGCTAAATCCATCTGTACAAAAGATACCACCTTTGTTTGAACTTAAAGTCGCATTCTCAAAGTTGTCAACTCAACAGTACTTCAAGAAAATAGATAAACCTAATTCTGGCCCCTAATGGCTATGAAATTCCACATCAAAATGAACAATTAATTTATATATTGACTTTTTGTCTTTGATTCAGCAAACAGAGTTCTTTTTAATCCCATCAAATAAATAAAAAACTTCTTGTCATGTCACAACTCTTTGGTGTGAAAACACAAAATTTTGTGACACAGGGGTTGTTTGATTCTTATTAAAATAAATTTATTTTTTTCCATTTTTTGATTTTTGAGGAAAATTAACAAAAATGTCCAATTTTTCTAGTCAAATATTACGGCTATTGTGAAAAGTAAAAGGACATTTTGATCATTTTGACCCAAAAGTCAAAAAATGGGAAAGAAAAAACCCATTTTAATGGGAAACAAATATGCTCTTAACTAAACTTTCCGATCATAAGCCAAAATAAAAAAATATGCATAACACGCATGACCATTCCTATTTTTCTTTTATTTATTTTTATTTCCAGCGTATAGCCAGTTCGTAAAAGATAGAATTAATCGTATTAAAATAAATTAGCCACATACTTTTCGATCTCAAACTCTTACAGATCTAATTTATACTTTGGATAAATAACATCAAATCTAAAATAATCTACAAAAGTCTATATAATTTTGAAGAATCTTCCAATTAGATATGTTTATTAGTTTAATCATGTATGAAAAGAGTTAAAGTGTGAACAAGAAATTGTTAAAGATCCATGTTTAAGGATCACTAGTCGATAAATTTAGTTTATATATATAGAGATCTAATAAAAGATTTATTTTGATTAAATATAGAGTCGACAAATCGAGTACAAACCCACGGCTGGTGATCGTATATTCGTATGGTGCAAGTGCAACAATCGATTAAATTTAAAATACAAACACACGGAGCTTTCATTGCATGCAAGATGCAATGAAAATCTTATTTGTACAATTCATTAAAAGAGAAAACTCAAATGCCGCCAGATGATTGCACTACAAACTTCAACTCGATTTTTCTGCAGGAGCCTCAATGATCTTGATACCACCAATGGTAATACCACCCCCTTGATGTCTTGGCACCAAAGTCACCACAATTGTGTCATCGTCATCAATATCCATGTCGTCGTAAAGATCAGTGAGTTTCAACCTGATAGAAGTCTTAGCATTCTTGCTAGTAGTTTTATGTGGCACTTGTGCATAGGTTCCTACATAAGCAGCCTTGTCCAGTTCATTGTTGTTATCATCTTCATCATTCACGAACACATCAACCTTAATGAGTTTTGTAGTGTCAACTTCAATGTCTTCCAGCAGCAGCAGTTCATCAGCTTTTCCCTTCTTTGCTTTAGGAACCTGAACTCGCACAATTTTGTCCAGAGTGACAGGGAATATGGTGCTTGCCATTGGTGCATCAGAAGAAGTTTTAATAATTCTGGCTCTTGCAGTCTGCGGGGGCGGCCTATAATCCAGCCATGGAAGATCAATTCTTTCAAAATCATATCCCATTCTCATATTGTCCAAACAGTCGCGCACTGTCACGCGTACAAGCTGTGCATTTTCGTCATAGAACACAAATGCAGCATTTAAGAAATCTGGATCTGTGATTTTCTTGTCTGGGACTTTATTGCTTGGCAAAAAGTATTGCCATAATGTCCACATTCGATCAACATTTGCATGATGGCAGTAGAAAAGTGGGTCTCTTCCTGCAGAGTAGAAGTTACCCAAATCCTCTCCACTTTTTTCTCTTGGGTCTCCTACCCAGGCGTGCACTGAAGTGTGTGAACCACGCTCAGATGCACCCGGGCCAGGATCGGGTTTAGTTCCTTCTCTATAAGGCTTTCCCATAAAGTCCTCTGCAGTCTTGTTACCGCGAATCATTTCACTGTACATTATGGTAAGGTTGTTCGCCACCACCTGTAGTGGGTCCGTATTTCCTGTCAAGCCTAAATCGATTACAGCAGGTGGCAAATTGGATTGGTTCCTCTTCTCATCGTACAGAGCTGATTTGGGATCCATAAACATGGGTGGAATCGTCATGCCTTTTGGATTATCCCAGTTCCAGAATGGCAGAGCAAAAGTTGGATCACCAATCAATTTTCCCAAGATTCTTTCATAGAAGTACAGGTACCACCTGTGGAAAGGAAAGAAGAGCCAAGAGTTGTGAACTTGAATGTCCAACGTGCCCTGACCAGGTTGGTCATAAGCACCATTGCAGTAAGCACAGTGAATATTAGCTTGTTGCATGAAATTTCGTGGATCATTTGCAGGCAGGCGTTTCATACGATCAATGGCCATATTATACTTGAATATATATTCAGGGCTGACTCTATGAGCGGATGGTCTAGTACGCATGAAACGAACAGGAGGGAGCCTGTAATCAATGATTTTTTGTGTTAAAGGAGGGCAACAATTGATATCTAGTTCTTTACCAGTGTTCAAGTTAGTAGCAGTACCACACTTATCGAGCTCGGGTGGTTTGATTGGTTCAGCCATTGCCAACGGATTGGAGGCAAGATTGGCTGCACCATACAGCCCACCCAAACCGAAAAGCATGTTCCTCCTGTCTACCTTCCCCTGGGAATCGACATTTTTGGAGTCGTTTTGTTCACTATTTCCAGTATTGCATGATACTCGAAAGCGAGGGGTACTTTTTGCATGGGTGAAAAAATGTGATGGCTTAGCAAAGAGAGGACGAGAAGAGGAGTTAGAGGAGGCGGAGGTGGGGGTAGTGGTGGAGGTGGTGGTGAAGAGAGTGCATGAAGAAGGTGAAAGAGATGCCATGACTCGTTTTGTGTTTCCAGATCATAACATGCGCTGAATTTATAGCAATAGATCATGGAGATTTGGCCCCATCCATTTCTAGAATTTATAGCAATAAATAACGTTCCTTTCTTATCTTTAAAAGATTAGCCCACAGGTTTACCATCCTCCCATTCAATTATTTGGTGCAATAATCACATGTAACGTGCATTATTCAGTCTTTCAATAAATAAAATAAAATAAATCATTCTTTTAAGTTAATATCATAAGAATTATTTATAATAATTTAAAAAGTTACCTAATTATGGTCCTAAAATGGTGGATCTGCTTAAAGAAAATCTCTTTTGTTTTATCCACAAATTTCGTCAGTTGAAGTATCAATATTACCACACTCAATTACCCCCCCAAAAAAATGGGTAAATTGTAGTTAGTGTCCCCAACGTTTGACTTCATTTGCACTTGTATCCTCAGTATTTAATTCTTGACATCTATCACCCCAATTTTTTATATGATTAGCACCCAATACCCTCATGTCCTTATATAATTTGCAGCCAATGCCCTCATGTGAGGACATTGGCTGCTAATTATGTAGAAAAGTTGGGGTGATAGATGTCAAGATTTAATACTGAGGATACAAGTGCAAATGAAGTTAAAGGTTGGGAACACTGACTGCAATTTACCCAAAAAAAATTGTTAGTGTGCAAGCGATGAGATATTTCAAAAATATAAATTTAATTAAGTAAATAATTCATTCTTCTACCTAACTCTTTTAAGTTTTTAGCTAGATCAATTCAATAGTCTTGACTTTTTTGGTTGCATTACTGTATGCTAATATTTAGGAAATAAAAAATTGGTGTCACGTGGAGATACTGGTTTTAATTGAAAGAGCTATTTGTATTTCAAAATACAAAATAAGCAATGTTCATACTTTTGGGACATTGTGTTGCACGCTATTAAATGTTGGAATAAAATATAATTTAGGGTTTAGGTGTGTGAAGGTGGAAGAATAATGAGAGCTAGCTTTCGATCAAAAAAATAATAATAATAATAATGAGAGCTAGCTCTTCTAGTGCTTGAAGAAAGCAACGTGTTTTCCCATTTCTACGGGTCCCCTACACTTTAATAAATAAATAAAAAATTTTTAAAAAAGGCATCTTTTTAACTTTTTTTATATCTTTTTCCAGGACCATTATTGGTTAAAAAATATAAAAGTAATTTTATATTTAGAGTGCGTTTGGTAGGGATTAAAAACCTATTTTGATTTTTTTCAGTCGTTATTTTTGACTTTTCAACCCATTTTTGATATGAAAAATCAACAATTTTAACTCAAATAAATCAATATTGATTTATAAACTTTTTATAATTTTTATCAAACGCACTCTAAAAAGAGGAAGAATCCATCAGAGATTAATGGAATAAAGCATCTACATACCACAATCATTTCATTTGCTTTATGATATCTGCCTCTTATATTTTGGTCCCTTTTTTATAAGTATAATATTTTTAATTTTTATTGTTTAAATTTTAATAATCCGTTATCCCATACTTTAAAAAAAATGAAAATAAAATAAAATTGTGACAGATATATATTTAGGTAACAGGTTGTCTAACCACTCTTGTTTTATTATGAATGTCTTCACATGCATAATATAATATATTATAAGATATGATTATGAAAAGTGTGCATGATCTCGATTATTTTCGAACCATATCTTATAATTGAATATTAAATTAGATTGTACATGCTATAGTTTAATCACATATGCTTGATTAATTAACATTTTTTAAATATTTTATTATCACGAGACTTTAGAGTACATTTGAACACGTCGCATCTTGCAAGTCAATGAAGACCTCTTTAATTTCTTGTAATTATTTTGTCCCAAACATAAATGATTAAAGATAATTATCTATTAAACCATGTAGATGACCGCATGAGTTATTATTATTCACATTGTTTTTTTTTTTTTTTGTCAATGATTAAATCTCTTGAATGGATTTTTTTTTTCCAAAAAAAAAAAAAAAAAGTGCTAATAAATTAACTTTAATAATTGATTTTCTCCAAAATAATAAATAAATAAATTGATTTTCTCCCAATTTGATCATATTTGTTACATGATGCCTTGAAGCTTATTATTACAATGCAATTACATTTCTTGTTTTCGGGAACCCCCTCCCCCGTCCCCTTTTCCAAAATCTTGAAATTGGGAATTACTTGTTTGGTGAAATTTGTGTAAATTATAAGTAGTCAGTCCTGATTAATCAGTTTTTAAGTGATTATAAACATAATGAAACATGCACTTATATTTGAGAATGACAAATCATCAACTTTTTTATTTGGTGAAAAGCCACGCGGGCTCGCGTGTGCTTTGTTTGCAATTTTTTCTTCTAGATTCATCATTAGCAGTTAAAGTAATTTGACATTTTAATTACTATAGTAACATATTAATTATGTGTCTCATTTTCTAATATCAATTAAGAATCTTATTATATAATTTTATATGTAAATTTTATAAAAAATTGCTACCCTTTTTAATAAATATACTAGCTACTCATAACATAATTCAAAAGTACATAAATAAGGTTCGAGTAGGGCTCGATTTTTATTTAAAAATTTCTACTTACACTTTGTGAATGCGGTTTCCGCTAAAAGCGCTTCCAGATTCTTCTTAGAGAAGTATATTATTCTATCAAATCTTAATCATTATTTAACAAACAGTGATTAATTAGAAGATAACTTTTAATAATCGAAATTAATTAATAAAGGTGAAAGAGACAATCCTCATTTTATAACATGTCTAGACAAAAAGAAGAAGAAAAAAAAAAAGGGTTGCACGTGCTTCGGAGCTGTAATCAGTTGTCCATTTATTAAAAAAGATTAGACAATTATATTTATAATACTAAGCTAGAGGTTGACCGGATTAAAAAACAGCGAAAATTAAGTATTTATAAGATCAAAATGTTAAGATTAATACGTGGTCGTATTAATATATTTATAATATTGTGATTGTGAATGATATAACTAAAGGTACATTGCAAATGCGTAGGGAATCTCAAATTTGTTAATCTTTTGTTTGTTGTTATTATGATAGTAAAATATATAGGAAAATTGCACAGTTGGTTCCTAACCTATAGACATAGTAACAAGTGGGTCCTCAACCTAAGAAAGGAAATATAACAATTCAAATAAAAGATATGAAATATTTTTTTTGTCAACATGTCATTCTCTGTTTTTTTAATTTTCTTATTTAATTAAGACTTTCTTTATTTGCCTTGATGTACTCCTCGTGGAATTGAATTACATATGATTAAAAATTTATTCCCTTTAGCCTTGTTGTTAAGTTTGATCAGAATTTTTGAATTTCCTCAATTTAAATTTTATTATATTTTTTAATATTTTTCTATAAATACTTAATTATATTTTATATTTTACACACAATCTCTCATCTTTCACACAATATTTATTTTTTTCTCAAATTGGACTTAATTTAAATCGCATTAATTAGTTCCCCAAAAAATAAAAGAAATAATAACGACACGTTGGACCAACCCGGTCCGTAATATTGGTAGGTCCGTGGGCTAGTTCGGTGTTCAGATTTGAAAGACGATCTCGACCTGTTTGCACTATATTTATAAAACATGTTGATTTAAATTCACACCAGTTCTAATTGCAGGCAGGTCATTTCAGGCTGATCCATCCATTTTAACATATCTAAACTCAGTGAAATTCATATCATCTAATTCAAACACAATAAATAGATCCATTCAAATTAAAATTGTGAAATTATTCAAAAGAACACAAAATAAAATTGCTTAGAAATTCAGAGATGTCGAAGTAAAAATATTTTAGTGAATCCACATTAGAAGCAAGTAGATAGCAGAAGGTACCACGAATAGTGAGTAATAAAAGCCACAATGGTGATCTCCTACCCCCTATGTGGGCATTATAAGGTGTCCACATGCTGATGTGGCAGCATGTGGGCACTTGATGATAAAGTGTACTTTATCATCAAGTGCCCACATGCTGCCACATCAGCATGTGGGCACCTTATAATGCCCACATGGGGGCATTATATCATTCTTCATAAAAGCCATTGGACTGTTGAATGAAAAAGAGAGATATGTGCTTTCATTAAAGTGTACGCTTTTCCCACGCTGAATTCAAGTCTGAAGTCTGAACCAATAGAGTGCAATGAATGAAGAAAACGATATGACATTTCATAATTGGGAAGCAATAATGAATATTAGAGGTGGCAAAATAAATTTGGCTCGATGAACCTGAAAAAATATAAAAGAGAATATGTGTGGAGAAATATAATTTTCTGTATTGATTCAATTGAATAAATAATTAAATAAAAGTACAATGCATATATATACTAATAATGAAAGGATCCTACCTAAAATAGGAATATTACATACATATATTTTCCTATATACAATTCTAATAGCAAGGTAAATATATGGAATATGGTAAGTAAATATATTTGTTTTAATACTCCCCCTCAAGTTGGAGCATGTATGTCAATAGTGCCCAACTTGCGAGTGAAACTGTGGAATGCCTCCTTGCCTAGTGCTTTAGTAAATAAATCTGCAATCTGATTGCTGCTTGGAACATAGGCAGTCTTGATCTCTCCCTTGATGATTCATTCACGAACAATAGGGCAATCTATTTCAATGTGCTTTGTCCTCTCATGATAAACTGGATTAGCTGCAATATGTATTGCTGCTTGATTGTCACAATATAAGGTTGCTGCTTGTGGGTGATCCACACATAAATCTGTCAGCAACTGCCTCAACCATGTAAGCTCACAAGTAATTGAAGCCATTGTCCTATATTCTGCTTCTGCTGAAGATTTGGACACAGTTGTTTGCTTCTTGCTTCTCCATGATATAAGTGCATTTCCCAAAAATACACAATATCCCGTAACTGACCGTCGTGTAGTAATATCTCCAGCCCAATCTGCATCACAAAATCCCGCTAGCTGCAATTTTCCACTTGATGGGAAATATAATCCCCGGCCCGGTGCTCTTTTCAAGTATCGGAGCAATCGGTGAACTGCATCAAGGTGGGGTTGTCTAGGTGCCTGCATGAACTGACTGAGTGTATTGACCGAATATGAGATTTCCGGTCTAGTGATGGTGAGATAAATGAGCTTCCCTATCAACCGTCGATAATATGTGGGATCTTTCAACAATTGTCCATCTGTCGAATTAAATTTTGATGACTGCTCCATGGAAAATGCTGCAGGTTTTGCTCCAAGTAATCCGGCCTCTTGAAGAATGTCAAGAGTATACTTTCTTTGATTTATCGAGATCCCTGATCTCGAGCGGGCAATTTCTACTCCAAGAAAGTATTTTAGTGTGCCAAGGTCCTTCAACTTGAATTGAGATGCAAGGAACGTCTTCGTGGAAGAAATCACTTCTTTATCGTTTCCTGTGACAATCATATCATCCACATATAATAGAACAGCTGTAAATGAATCACCACTGACCTTGGTAAAGAGTGAATAATCTGCATGTGACTGTTTGAACCCAAACTGAATAATAGCAGATACAAATTTTTGAAACCAAGAACGAGATGCCTGTTTCAATCCATATAGAGATTTATGAAGTCGACATACAACTGGTGTCTCCCCCTGTCGAAGAAATCCAGGTGGAGGAGTCATATAGACTTCTTCATCAAGGGCACCGTGAAGAAAGGCATTGTGGACATCCATCTGATGAAGTGTCCAGTTGCGAATAGAGGCGACAGCGAGTAAGCATCTGACTGTTGTTAACTTTGCAACCGGAGCGAAAGTTTCATTATAATCAATCCCTTCTCGTTGTGTAAACCCCTTTGCTACCAGCCGTACTTTGTAACGCTCAACAGTACCGTCAGAATTAAATTTGACCTTAAACACCCACTTACAACCAATAGGACGAAAACCCGGAGGAAGTGGGACAAGGGACCAAGTGTTGTTTTCTTCCAAGGCACGAATTTCATCATTCATAGCAGCTACCCACTTGGGATCCTGACATGCTGCCTCAAATGTTGCTGGCTCAACAATGTGAGAAATATTGTATGTAAGGGCACGATGAACAGAAGAAAGATTGCTATATGATACATACCTTGATATAGGATGTCGAGTGCTGGACTTGACCAGAAGAGACCCGGTTTGAGTAGGCAGAGCATGATTGATATAGTAATCTTTCAGGTGAATTGGGGTTTGAATTGATCTTGTGGATCGTCGAATTTGGTCATTGGGTATGACAAGAGGTCGGTGTGGCTGTCTGTCAGGTGAAGGTGAAGAAAACTGCTGAACCGGTCGACCGATATGTGGAGACGGTCGACCGTCTGAGCTCTCTGTAGAAACGGATGAAGGAAACGGGTGACCAGACGGTCGACCGGGTGAACTTTCTGTTGAAACGGGTGAGGGAACCGGCTGACCAGACGGTCGACCGGGTGAACTTTCTGTTAAAACGGATGAGGGAACCGGTCGATCGGTAGGTCGACCGTTTGGACAGTGTGTGGGACTCTCATGCAAGGAATCTGTTTCTGCTATATGTTGGTCCTCAGGGTCAGGTAAATGAGGCACGTCAACATCCAGAGGCATAGATTGTGGTAATGAGATGGAGTTGGTTTCATCATTTTGTTGGGAGGCGTATGGAAATATGGTTTCATGGAATACGACGTCCCGGGATATGATTAATTTTCTGTCGGTAAGGTCATATAAGGTGTATCATTTTTGTCCTGAGGAGTATCCAAGAAACACACACCGTCTGGCTCGTGTGTCAAATTTATGGCTGGGTTTAAGGTTGGTGGCAAAACATAGACAACCATAGACACGCAAATGGGAATAAGATGGTAATTTCTTGTGCAATCTTTCGTATGGTGTTTTGTGTGAAAGCAATGGAGAAGGTATCCGGTTGATAAGATAACAAGCCGTTTTGATATGTTCCCCCCAAAATTTTAATGGAAGGTTAGCTTGAAATCTAATGGCACGGGCTACATTAAGGAGGTGGCGGTGTTTTCTCTCTACTACCCCATTTTGTTGTGGGGGTATAGGGACACGACCTATGAAAATTGGTACCATTTTGATCGAAAAAGGCTTGCAAGGATAAAAACTCTTGGCCATTATCAGATCTTAGGGCTTTTATGAGCATGTTGTGTTGTGTTTTAACCCAAGCAAAGAAATTCTTAATTATGCCTTGAGTTTCAGATTTGTGACGCATAAGGTGTACCCAAGTATAGCGAGAGAAATCATCGACGATTGTAAGGAAATATCTAGCACCAGAATAAGAATAAATTTTATGAGGTCCCCAAATATCACAATGAATTAAATCAAATGGTTTATTGCTAGAAATTTGGCTAACTTTAAAAGGCAATCTAGATTGTTTTGCCAAATGACATACATCACAAATATCGTGAGAATGAAAACTAATATCTAAGACATTTTGAGCTAGGAATTGGAGAGGTGAGGCTGAAGGGTGTCCAAGGCGTCTATGCCATAGATTGGTAGAACGAGTGGCAGTATGATGTATTTGTGGTCTTTGTGAAAGATAATATAGGCCGTTACTCTGCCTTTCCAAACCAATCGTCTTCTTCGTAGTCAAATCCTGCATGACACAAAAATCAGAGAAAAATGTCACATAGCAACCTAACATTCTAGTAAGTTTACTGATAGATAACAGATTAACTTTGAAGTTGGGAACATAAAGCACATCATCAACAGTCATATTATTCCCTAAGTTAACAGCACCAATAGATTTAATAAGGGCATGACCTCCATCTGGTAATTGAACAGTTTTGTGCTTTGGCATGGATTTATTCTCAACGAGCCCATCCTTCGTCACATGGTCAGTGGCCCCGCTATCAATAATCTAAGAACTATTCAAAGAGATAGTAGAGGAATTGATACCTGATGTATTAATATGAGACTCATCATTACCCGTCTTGCCTTTTAGAAGTGTCATGATCTGCTCGTATTCCTTGGTTGTAAGGGTTTTTCCTTCCTTTGGGTCAGGTGTAGAGGCAGCAGCAGTGTTTGTGAAGCGTTTGCTTTGTGGCTTCACGTTCTTCCCATGAAACCTGTGCCCTGGAGGGAAGCCATGGATAAAATAGCAAGTATCAACAACGTGGCCAGTCATCCCACAGTGGGCGCACTTTTTCTGTCCAGTTTCCGTCGAAATGGTCGACCGATAGGATGAACCGGTCGACCGGCTGGGCCGATTGTCACTTTTCCGGTTTGATTTCTCCCAATTGATTGAGTGTTGCCCTTCACGATCTGTTGTAACTTCAACTTGCCTTTCATGTTGTATCAAAATAGCGTGAACCTTTCTAGTATCTGGGAAGGGGCTCATCATAAGTATGTTTCCGCGAACTGTGGAATAAGAATCATTCAACCCCATCAGGAATTGCATAGCCTTCTCCTTTTCATCCCTTGCAGCTAGTGCCTTAAGATTCCCACAAGTGCATCCAATTGGGTTGTGATAAGAACCCAATTCATCCCATAGTCCTTTTAATTTGGTGTAATAAGCTGACACCGATTGATTTCCTTGTCGATGCTCAGCAATCTCTTGGCGAATCTGATATATTCGCGCGTCGTTACCTTGAGAAAATCGATCTCGCAGGTCGTTCCATACTTCTGTGGCAGATTCGGAGTATATGATACTTTCAGCAATATCTGGATGTACTGAGTTAAGTATCCATGATAGTACCATGTAATTACTCCGCTCCCAAATAGAATACTTCTCATCTTCTGCTTCTGGCACTTTGATCTTTCCATCAATGAAGCCAATTTTATTCTTGGCGATGAGGGCAATTCTCATAGCCCTACTCCATTGTCCATAATTGTTTCCATCAAGTGGTTTAGAAACAAGGATTAAGCCGGGATGATCGGATTGCTGTAGAGTCATGGAATCCGATTGGACAATCGTCGCTTCTATGATTTTTGTATCAGACATCGTTGCTCAGAATCGTCGCTTTGATACCATGAAGAAATATAAAAGAGATGAAGAAATATAAAAGAGAATATGTGTGGAGAAATATAATTCTCTGTATTGATTCAATTGAATGAATAATTGAATAAGAATACAATGCATATATATACTAATAATGAAAGGATCCTACCTAAAATAGGAATATTACATACATATATTTTCTTATATACAATTCTACTAACAAGGTAAATATATGGAATATGGTAAGTAAATATATTTGTTTTAATAGAACCAGCTAGTATAACTCAGATTTCGGGTTGAATTAGCCTTCTAAAAAGTTGGCCCGCAATTGTTTTTTCCCCTCCTTGACATTAATCACTCTACACTTATTTTGTGAGTAGTCATAATACATAATCTAAATAATCTCAATCTAAAATGGCCTAAGCTCAATTCCATAATTTAAATTGTATTTTTTTCAAACATTAGTCCAGTAGTTCATTGTTTACCTTAAATATAAAAACAATAGTTCACAATATGGTCTTTGTGCTGCTTTGTTTTTTGTTTTTTCTCACACCTTGGGCCAATACTAGAAGGATGTTAGTAGATTTAAACACAAACGTAGGGGATGGATTCGATCTTTCTTCAGTAAAATCGAAAAAGATAGGTGGAATTATTGAAAAAGATGTGCTTTCATAAAAAGTCTCGAGTCTGAACCAATAGAAAGTGAAAAGTGTGGAGCAATGAATGAAAAAAAAAAAAAGTTGGCCTTTCATAATTATGTTTAAGTACGTACAATTTCGCCAATTTTGACAGTGGCATCACATGGGGAAACAATTTTGAATAAAAGTTTCCTATTTGAAAAAAGAATGTTTGATTTCATTGCAAATTATGATGATTCTGATGTGACCATATTTCACGTTTTTCACACTAAATGAATACAACTTTTAATTCTACAATTGTTGACTTATGATATATTTAAGTGAAACTAAAGAGTTTACGAATTTTGTTGCAAGTATCTGCGGTGATATGTATCATGCGCGTATCATGCGCGTATCATGATTATCGTGTGTTCAAAAACTATTTAAAATAAATTTGAGATTGAAGACGTCAAAGCTATAGGATTTAGAGGGTCTACACCTATCAAGATATCATTGATGGGTTATTGCAATTGCTCATCGAATTTTTTAGGGTATGCAAAGTGATTTTACGATGACAGATAATGCTATTATTTTATTTAACATCGCAATTTTACTATCATATGTGAATTGTGATATTTGTCAATTTATTTCTCGTAGTGAAAATTGAGTGACTCATAAGTTAGCCTTCTTAGCTATCTTTTTCCCGGTTAATTTCAAGTTGATTGTATTCCATATTTTTTATCGCTAATTGTGATAGATGATTTATCTTAATGCAATGTTGTATTTTGGGTTCAAAAAATGAAAGATACTAATTACTCACTATATGTTGTACGTTGCCTTAAAAAGGTTTCACGATCTGGACTGAATCTTATATAAGATTAGAAGTAATTGTGTTCTAATATGATAGAAAAAGAACTCCAAAATCTTATGTTAGAAACTAAAGTTTATAAATATTGAATTAACATATTTAGTGAGATTACATATATGTTCAAGAGGATCGGTTACTCGGAAGCTTTGTATTAAAGGGATCTTCTAATACCATAAAAATTTAATTTCACCATCTTTAGATTTCATGTTGAAATACAAATTCCAGTTTTTTTTTTTTTTTTTTTTGGTTGATAGAAAATGATTTCGTGATCTTAAACTAACATTCTCTAGTCACAAATCCCAAATTTATTTATAGAAATTAAAGAGATATAAACTTTTGTACTGTAACCTTATCCATTACATTTATATATAGTGTGTGCTTGTATTTATATCGTGTAGAGCACTTATGTTTTGTCCGAGTCGGACATGTACCTGACCTACATGAGAGTCGGAACATGTGGGGGGGCCACTTCCATGTAAAAGTCGAGCACGTGTTGGACTCGGACATTATATATTTTTCGATATAGTATATATATATATATAAGAACTATTTCTTAAATTGAAAAAATTTACCCTGATCTGTTGCCCACGAGTGGGCACTTTATTTGGCCCACCTGTTGAGGTGTCAGCAGGTGGGCCGAATAAGCTGCCCACTAGTGGGCAGCAGATCAGTTCCCTTAGAAAAAATATAGCCAAAGCATGGTTACCAAGAAGCCTGTTCATAAATGAAGAGCTATAAAGAGTTGGTGGAATTGAAAAGTGATGAAAGGACAATAACATGTTTCTCATGGAAGAATCCGATGTACTGAGAATAGGTTTCAAATTAATAATTATTATTTTTGTGAATAAAGTAATAAACATGTTGTTAGTTTTAACCGGATTCTCCAACACATGTCACTCTCAACCATATTTGCACTCTCACACCTTTATTTATATTATTATTTCTTTGTACGGAATTGAATGCGGTAAATTTAATAAATAATCACCGAACTAATTTAGAATTACTACTTGCTCATTCAATTTAAAAAGATTTTCAATTACTCACTCAACTTACCAAATAATTTACCATCTATCACTCGTTGCAAAAACATTAGGTTGAGCGGACGTAAATTGCCACATGGTGAACAGAAAACTAATGTGGCATAATTAAATTGTTAAACTCGTTAAATTGCAATAGCTAAACATGCATTTGACTTGCTTTAAAATGCATTTCTCCAATCTAAAGACTTTTTTCAAAGTTTGCAAAAATATTTTTTAAAGTAATTTAAAGACATATTCGGCAATTCCGATTTTGTTACGTGGGCGAATTTAACAATTTAATTATGCCACATCAATTTTTTATTCGCCATATTATATTTTTTGTTTGATCAGTTTAACGTTTCTTAATGAGTGATTGATAGTAAACTATTTAAGAAGTTATGTGAGCATTTGAAAACTTTTTTAAATTGAGTGAGTAAGATGTAACCTCTAATTAGTTTAATGGCGATTTAGTAAATTTACCCAATTGAATGAGATGAAATTTGGTGACAGCCTCAAGACTGTAAACAAAATTACGTGGCGGATTTATAATACATCCTTTCTAACAATCCTAATCTTATGCCCACATTTATGATACATTCTTTCTAACAATCCTAATCTCCTGCCCACATGTGGGCAGGAGATCATCCTGCTTCTTTGATTGGCACTAAGAGTGTGTTTGATTGGCACATTTTCCATGGAAAATGTCACTTCCATGGAAAATGTTGTCAAATTCAAAACTTTTATTCCACCTTTGTTGTTTGATTACACATGGAAAAGAAAATGGATTTTCTAGGTATATTTGCCTACTTTCTTGGAAAATATTTTCTTACCTATATAGGAGAATGGATTTTCCACCTTACATGGAAAATATTTTCATTTTCCACCTTTTTTCATGCATGCCAATCAAACACACCCTAAGAAACATTTGAAGGTTTTCTTTGAAGGCACAAACGCATGCAGCAATGTTACTCTCCAGCTTCTTCATTTGTTTTACAACATTTTTTTCTACATTGCGAAAACTGTTAAAAAATATATGAGTATGCCAGGGTTTGAACAAATAATATATGTTATGAAGGTAAAATTCTGAAAATAATGGGAAGAGTTGCCATCTTTATTCCTTTTAGCCACAGTGATGGAACTTCCATTTAATTTAGCGAGGACTACTGATTATAAATAGAATTTTACAAAACTTGACTATGGTCACCCCACTTTCACATGTGAATGTTGAAAGTTTATTATGTAAGACGTATAAATATTATGCTGCGTTAGAAGGTCAGAACAGTGCTATTTCCCAAAGTCAAATTCAGAAAGATAGTGCATGGTATTCAGATGAACTATAGAATTATTTAAATTCCTATACAAATAATTCCTCATCTACTTATGTTTCTTTCCTATCTAGAATGGTAGATGATAGTGGTATAAAATTTTGAAATTCTAATTGAGTTTTCTAAGAGCTTGTTCGGTAAAAAATAAGTTTTTTTTGGGGAAAAAATAAGTTTTTTTTGTTACTTTTTGACTTTTTGACTTTTTTTATAGTGTAAAAAGAGTTGAAAAGTCAAAAATTATAGGCAAAAAAATAGATTTTTTGAGAAAAAAACTCTACCGAACATGCTCTAAGTATTTCTTTGCAAGATATTTATAGTGTTCTAAGACCAAAATAAATAGAGAATTTTGATCTCCTATTGTGGTGGAGGTCTACCGAACGACAATATCCAATTGTATCAAATATTTAACGTGGTCTACTAACACTTTTGGTGTTTATAGTAGCATCGGAGGCTGCATTTAATTTGAATGGTAGTATTTTGTCAGACGAGCGATCAAGACTAAAAGAAGATATATTGGAGACTCTAGTTTGCTTAAAGCACTGAGAATGTGGAGAATTGCATGTTCAAGATAAAGTTGACAGTGTACTATCTAGGATATTAAAATTGTAAGTTTTGGTTTCTTAATTTAATTATGTAATTTTTTTGTTCATTTTAAGAGAAAAATTTGTACAAGTAATATTATATTCTGTAGAATTTTAACTCTGCCTACGTCTAAGATAGCTAGTCCCAAATCTGGAAACAATAGGAGTGTTGCAACTTATAATTTAGATTTGCAGTTTATATTTAATTTGATTGCAATTACACCCAAATGGAAGAAAAAAAACTCGCAAGCTCGAGCCACGAGCTTGGGCCGAGCTGGGCTCGGTTTGCATGCCAACAAGTCCAAGCCACATTTTTAAACGAGCCAGGCCGAGCTTCATAGTTGGGCTCGCATGTCGACTCAGCTTGACTCGTTGCCGTCCCTATGTATAGATAAAAATGTTCACTCCTCACGCTACTTAGAGTGTGTTTGGGAGGACTTCTACAAAGTTCAAAAGTAACTTTCAAAAGACAAAAGATGTTTTGGTTAAAATAATGAACGTTTAGTTAAAATAAAAAAGTGCTTGTTGATTAAAAGCGGTTTTAGAAAAACTTTAATTTTGAGCTTTTCTCAAATTTCTATATTTAACTTATACAGAAAATTGAAATATGTATTTTATGAAACTTTTAAATTAGCAAAACTATCGTTATTGCTTGATATTCACATCACTTTTAGGATAGTTAACAACTTTTTATTAAAAACTCTTCTAAACAAAGTTCTACTAAGAATCCGTTTGATAAAGATTATAAACTAGTTTATAAACCAATATTGGTTTATTTGAGTTGAAATTGTTGACTTTTTAAACCAATTTAACGTAAAATGACAAAATTGTTCTTTCTATTTTAAATAGGCATTTTATTAGTTAAGGGTAATATGGTCATTTCATGTTAAAAATAGATTAAAAAGTTAAAAATTACGACTGAAATAAACTCTTTTTAGATTATAATCCATGTCAAACAGGCACTAACAAAAACTTTATTCACAACAATCTTATCAAATGGACCAATATCGTTGTATCATTTGCCTCTTCTATTCATGCAATTCACATTTACACAAATAAATAAATAAATAAATAAAATAGTGTTGGTAAAATGATTAAGAATGACCGTACGATATTATACACTTATAATGTAAAAAATAAAATAAAATAACAATACTCAATATCCTATTAAAAACATATCTAACTTTGAACTTTTTTCTTACGATTTATCACTTTTTATAAAAGACCTTGTTATTGTCAATATTAAATGCTATATTTTGAGAGTTAATTAAAAGTAAAAATTAGACGCAAATAATTTCTGTCAAACGCGTTGACACTCCTACTTTTGGTATTGTTAAGGTGTGAACTAGAATAAATACGACATAGAATCTAATTTTTTGAGCCAAAAAGATAAAAGTTTAGTGCTGCGATTAAAATTAGATTAGTACTTAATTTGCACAGACTTGTGAACTGACAAAATTGCAAAACAAAGATTAATTCTTAGGAAAATTCAGAACTATGGCATGCAATGGAATTAAAATTACCTAAGATTAACACTACATGCAACATGGTAAATTTTGAAGGGAAAAATCCTCAAACCTCCATGTCTCAGGAAACTAATCCACTATAGAAAATAGGATATAATCATCTCGTGTTTTTTAATTACAATTTATTTGTGACCATATATATATATCAATAAAAAATAAAAATAAAAGCCAAAACTAATATTAAAAGCACCTAAAAACTTTCTCTATTTCAATTTTATTGACTCGTTGATGAATGAAATCAAACACGTCGGTCTTAATCTTATTATGTCATTCCTACGAATGTACCAGACGTCTCTTCCACAATTCAAAATAAAAACTTCAATTTTATTTTCACACACAAATACCGTCCTCTCTCTCTCTCTCTCTCTCTCATACAATTTTACAAGAGTTCAAGGCATAAATGAATTTGTTGTCAGTTCCATCCTCGTTAAAGGTAGGAGAATGAAGGAAGTCGACAACCTACCACAAATAATACTGCAAGAAAGTAGGTGAATCACATTAATTTTGGTCAAAATTTAATTCTAGATAAACTTAGAAGTAATTGAGGAGTTAATAAAGAAAGTCCAATAATTTTGAATTCCTTACAGTTCCTCCTTCTATCAAAATACAAAAATTTAGAAAATTTGAATATGACAAGTACAATATCATTCCTCTCAATTTTATCCCCTTTAGATTTCACAAATAGACTATAGTAGGAAAAATATGTAAAACTCGAAAATCACCAAATCTGAATTGCTGTCTGCTTAGTCCAATTTATCGGTGTGTTACAACGTGCACGCAAAATTACTGACACGTGAGTTCATCAGCACATTCAAACGTGTACGTAAACTAACTGACTTAGCAAATTTTCCAAACACTCACTACACGAAATTTCACTTTTAACAATGAACATTTTTGTTGTAGAAAGTCATTTTTAGGGTATTTTGTCGAAAAATGATCGTCGAAAAATTTTAAGACTAAAAATAAAATTTCTTGTGGTGACTTCATACCTTAAAAAATGATACTATCAATCCCATAACACATGGAAGCTCGATACCAAAAATTCATTAAGTTAAGAAAGCCAACTAATTAATAATTAGCGACAATTAAATAAAAATTTGTGTTGCCACACATTTTTCCAATAGGTATGATTAGTGGAGCTTCATTGACCCCATTTGAGGTTTTGTTGAGATTTTTAATGCATACGAAATGATTTTAAAGATGGAAAAACGAGAGAGAAGGGAACTGGGGTATGTTGCAGTAATATTAGTGAAGAATGAGTCTATATTATTCTGTATCTCAGATGATTTTCAATATACAATCTGATCTATGGTGCAGCCTATATATACACTTACATAAGATGTAATCTATACATAATACATATAAACAAATAACAGAATAGGCACATGCAAATGAGCTGAATTAGTTACAACAATATAAACCATACTAGAAGCTTCTTCTTAACAGCATTTATCCTACACGTTTGACAGCTGAATCTTATTTGTCCCTTGATTTCCTGATTTGATCATTGTAGTCCATAACTCCTTCTTCTCTAACACTCCCCTTCAAGCTGGAGTTGACTTCAATTACTCCAAGCTTGCTACGTAGATAGAGATGTCTAGAGTTCATCAATGGTTTGGTTAATATATCTGCTGTTTGGTCTGCTGTTGGAACATAGCTTATCACCAGTTGTTTTGCTAATACCTTGTCTCTAACAAAATGCATATCCAATTCTATGTGCTTAGTCCGCGCATGATAAACAGGATTAGAAGCCAATGCACTAGCTCCTAAGTTGTCACACCATATTCTTGGAATTTCAGTTTGAGTTATATTAAGTTCTTGAAGTAGAGATTGAATCCAAGTGATCTCTGCAGTGGTGTGAGCTAGAGTTCTGTATTCTGCCTCAGTACTTGATCTTGCTACTACCTGTTGTTTCTTCAAGGACCAAGAGACTAGATTTTCACCTAGGTATACACAATAACCCACAGTAGATTTTCTGTCATCTGGACATGATGTCCAATCAGCATCTCCATAAGCAACAATGTTCATATTCTGTGCTTCATGAATGATTAGTCCCATATCAAGAATTCCCTTTATATACCTGAAAAGTCTTTTTAGCAAACTCCAGTGAAGATCTGTAGGATTTTGAAGATATTGACTGATTCTGTTTACAGCAAAAGTGATGTCAGGTCTTGTATGAGTTAGATATTGTAATGCTCCTACTGCACTTCTGAATTGAGTTGGATTTCTTAAGGATATGCCATCTGCTTTACCTACTAGCCTTCCAGCTGCCATATGAGTAATACTAGGCTTCAGATTTTCAAAGTTAAACTTCTTCAACACATCTATAGCATATTTCTTCTGTGATAAGTGAAGTCCAATTTCGTCTCTGTAATACTCAATTCCGAGGAACTTCTTTATGCTGCCCATATCCTTTAAAGAAAATGATGCATTCAATTTGTCAATCATCTTTTGTACTGTAGTTCTGCAGCTCCCAGTTAGTATAATGTCATCAACATATACTAGCAAGTAGATTACATGATCCTTTGCAATTTGATAGAAGACTGAGCTGTCAGCTTTGGATTGCTTAAGATCCCACTGCAGTAATGTTCCCTTCAATGTATCATGCCAAGCTCTAGGGGCTTGTTTAAGTCCATAGATAGCTTTGTTCAATCTGCAAACAAACGATGGTTCTGATTTGTCTATGAAACCCTGAGGCTGATCCATGTATACTGTTTCTTCAAGTTTTCCATTGAGAAATGCATTGTTGATGTCTACCTGCCTTATCTCCCATTCCTTAGAGATTGCTGCTGTGAGAATAATCTTCAGAGTTGGTGTTTTAGCTACTGGACTAAAAGTTTCATAATAGTCAATTCCTGAAGTTTGTGAAAAGCCTTTTGCAACCAGCCTGGCTTTATGTCTCTGTATTTCTCCATTTTCATCAAATTTCAATTTAAACACCCATTTGCATCCAATCACTTTCATTGTAGGTTCAGAGGGAACTAAAACCCAAGTATGATTTCTTACCAATGCATCATATTCTTCCTTCATTGCCTTACACCATTTTTCACTTTTCATTGCTTCATCTAGATTTACTGGTTCTTCATTGTCTGATGATTGTAGGATTGCAGCGGCTATGTATGTTCTTGGTTTCACTATCCCGACTTTTGATCTAGTTATCATAAGATGTTCAACCTTATCTGTAACTTTCTCAATTTCAGGCATATCAACCCAAATTTTAATACCAGCTTGAGATTCTGAGGACTCACGCTGTAACTCTTTCAGTGCATGCTGGTGTGATACCTCATTATCCATAACTTTATCATTTTCTACTACTTCTTCATTTCCACCTGAAGTTTCATGTACAGGTTCATCTGTTGAATGGATTATATCATCTGAATTTGGAGTTATAATGTGAGAATTCTGTTCAAATGGGAGATGATGAAGAGTTATAAGAATGAATTTGGTTTGGTGTGATTTATTGAGGAAACCTTCCTGAAAAGGAAAAGAGTTTTCATTAAACACAACATGTCTGGAGATATAGATTCTACCATTGGAGTTTAAGCACTTGTATTCTTTGTGAGATATACTAGGTCCTAGATAGACACATTTTTGAGTATGGAAATCAAACTTGTGTTTCTGATAAGGTCTTATACAAGGGTAGCAAGCACATCCAAAAACTTTAAGCAGTTTGTAATCTACACTGTTTTTAAATAGGACTTCATAGGGTGATTTGTGTTGGAGTAGAGGACTAGGCATTCTATTTATAAGATGTGTTACAGTGAGGAAAGCTTCCCACCAATAGTATAGAGACATATGTGCTTGAGCTAAGAGGGTTAAGCCGGTTTCAGTTATGTGCCTATGTTTCCTTTCTGCTCTTCCATTTTGAGCTGAAGTATGAGGGCAAGAGTGTCTGAGTTCTATCCCTGATTCTGTGGCTAATTTATCCAAGGTTTTGTATTCTCTTCCCATATCAGTTTGTAAGGTTTTAATTTTCCTTTCAAATTGGTTTTCAACTAGCCTTTTAAACTGTGTAAAGTAGTGTAAGACCTCATATTTGTGTTTCAAGGGATAAATCCAGGTATATCTAGTACAATCATCAACAAACAATACATAATACTTAAACCCTGAAGTAGAATTGATGTGAGACGGTCTCCAGACATCAGTGTGTATTAGATCAAGAGGCATTTGAGCATGAAAGTAGGACAATTTAAAAGGTAATGCATGAGATTTACCAAACCGACATGATTTACAGAATGATAAAGTTTTATTATTGACAGCTTTGAGATTACTACAAGACTTTAAAACTTGCTGTAATACAGAAATAGAAGGGTGTCCTAGCCTTCTGTGCCAGATTTCAGTTTGTGCTTTCATGGAGTTATGACTGGTAGAGTTGATGGGGTGATTTAGACTGACGTTGAGAAGGTTATGAGTGATGTTGGAATGATGATTATTGACTGAACTTGTGTTTGATGGTCTTGAGTGGGGTAGATTCAGTTGATATAATCCATCTTCAAGTTTTCCCTGCACTAGAGCCTTCCTTGCTGGTAGGTCCTTCACAACACAGCCATGAGGAAAGAATTCAACAGACACATTGTTATCATTAGTTAACTTAGAAACACTTATCAAATTCTTCTTGATTTTAGGCACATGAAGCAATCGTTTTAACACCAGGGACTTCTCAGATTCAATATTGAATACTTTAGAACCAACATGAGAAATTTGTAATGAAGTACCATTACCTATTACCATTTTCTGCTTACCTGCATACTCCTTAGCTTCATCAACATTGTTCTTATCAGTAGTTACATGGTGACTGGCTCCAGAATCAGCATACCAGGCTTGATCTTCTACTGAATTTGGGCTTGCAATGTAAGCAGATGGATTGGAGGTGTGGATCTGATCAGTGGGTCTTTTCCCCATATATTTTTCATCAAACATGTTATAGTACCATGCAGCAGTATGGTTGTTTAAACCACATATTTGACATGATTGTCTTATTTCATTTATCCTTCCAAATCTTCCTCTACCTCTTATTCTTCCTCTGAAGTTTGTGTTTCTTCCACCTCTACTTCCTCTTCCATTATAGTGACTTACATTCTGTGAACTTCTTTAAGTTAAGTTGATGGATCCAAAGTTGTTTCTGATCTGACTGAGATACTCAAGTCTACTTTCAAAAGTCATGAGTGTTGAAGATAGCTCATGCCATGTAATTTGATCTCTGTAATTCACTTGCACTACAATAGGAGTGTACTCTTCATCTAGTCCGGCTAACACTTGAGTAACAATATCAGCATGATCGATTTTCTTACCAGCAATCTCCAGATTATCAGCAAGTTGCTTGATAGTGTTGACATATTGATCCATAGACATGGATCCTTTTCTGATTCTCTGTAATTCAGAGGTAAGGAAGGTCACTCTTGACCTGTTGAGAATTCCATAGTTCTCATTTATGGCCTTCCAAAGCTGACTTGAGCTATTACACCCTATGACACGCATCACAATCTCTGAAGTCATGGAGGCATACAACCATTCCATTCGGAGTTGATCCACTGAAACCCATCTAGAGTATTCAGGATTAGGAACTATCTCTACTGTTGTTCCTGTTTCAGTTGCAGATTGTGAATTGACAAACTGTGGAATACAAACCTTTGTGCCCAGCAGATACTCTTCCAGTCCATGTCCTCTAACAATTGGCATTATAACATTCTTCCACAGAAGGAAGTTATCTCTGTCTAACTTTACAGAGGCTGCCTGAGTCAGGTTCATGCTGAAGGGAGAGAGATTGTTCATCAGAACTGGAGTTTGAGTCATGAGAATGATTGTTGTGGCTAGTATTCGCCATAGATAGGCTTTGATACCAAGATGGAAAAACGAGAGACAAGAGGACTGAGGTATGTTGAAGTAATATCAGTGAAAAATGAGTCCATATTATTCTGTATCTCAGATGATTTTCAATATACAATCTGATCTATGGTGCAGCCTATATATGCACTTACATAAGATGTAATCTATACATAATACATATAAACAAATAACAGAATAGGCACATGCAAATGAGCTGAATTAGTTACAACAATATAAACCATACTAGAAGCTTCTTCTTAACAGCATTCATCCTACATGTTTGATAGCTGAATCTTCTTTGTCCCTTGATTTCCTGATTTGATCATTGTAGACTCCTTCTTCTCTAACATTTAATTTATGAGAAATAAGTGTAATTAATATTTATTTTCAACTCCGATGTAAAGATAGAATTCATGTGATTATGCTTGAAATATTCATTCACATTTATAAATACTTACATAATGATATTATGGTATGGTGCATGCTACTTGCACACAGGCCCAAACTTTATACGAAGCGGCTATCTAGGGTCCAAAATATTTGAGAGCCCATAGATCTTAAAAAATATGTATTATATTTGTTTTTGTTTATTTCAAAGCATCGATTTAGGACAACCCAAGTCCACACCTAACCAAAAAAACTTACACAATTAAAAAGTCAACTCTAAAATCTATCTTTTCCCCAATCTGAAAGTTGAAACCTTTCAAATTTTGGACCTCCAATCTCCTTCTCCAATCCAGCCACGTCGAATTGGCATAGTTATTAGAGTTATAAGCGATATTTCTCTTTAACTTATTCTATTTCATTTTACATAATATATATATTGCATGAGTTAACCTATTACATTTTTTGGTAATGATTGAACCAATTGAATTGATGAAGGTAGACTTGATTTAGTCATTTCTTGTTGACATCATATTTTGCATCAGTGAATTTTTTTTTTCTCAAATATATCTATATGCCGATAAAATTATTGCAAAATTGGTTATGATAAAAAAAAAAAAAAAAAAAAAAAAAAAAAAAAAAAAAATTCATAGCATTCTTTATTATTGTGTATTATATTTTGTTTATCGTTTTATTGTTGAATTTTGAGTTTATAGATTTACTTCAGAAAAACTCTTATGAAGAAAAAAATTATAAATACACATTATGATTTGAGGGCCCAATTTTTAAATTCCAACTCAGGCCTGCAAAACCTAAAGTCCGACCCTACTTGCACAATGGTATGTATATATACATAACTTTAATGTGACATTTTGAAAATATCGTATATTTATATATTTTGAAAATATCATACACTTTCAGTAAAAAAAAAAATACTTTTGTGTAAACAATCAGCATAATGGAAAGACAATTAACATTATTGCTAATTTGATTTCAATTTTCTCACTTCAATATGGGATCCTAAAATTTCACTCCAATTTGTTATTTTTGCATAGATGATGACTTTTTTCTTTCCATTTAATTTTTTGAGCACATCATTTTGATCGCCCATTATTTTTTGTATGCGAAAATTAATAAATTTATATTGAGTTGTTGAGTAACGATGACTCGTAATTCATTGTTTGTGGTCCTAAATTGAGAATATAATGTCACAAATTGACCTAAAAAAGGATAGCAGATATTTTAAGTTGTCAAATAATTGTCACTTATAATTTTTCATATGTGATCTTAGTTATAAACTTTAATTCTTCGTATATGACTTTAGTTGTGACATTTATTTCCTTTTAATTCTCCGCCTTTAATGTGAGATTTGTTATATTTTGAGATGTGAATTACTTGTTGGTATTTTTGATTAATGGAAATAATATAAAAATGCCAACAAGTCAATTTAATTTTGATTAATTTTGGTCCATTTGTTTCATTTGGGTAGAGGGAAATAATTGATTTTTGAAGAATTTGAATTTTCTGGATTGTTTGAGATGATTTCATTGATTCTTTGTGTTGGTGATATAATCAACGACTGTAGAGAGTTTTTCACTTTTATTCACAATAAAAAGAAATATATGCTTGTCTTCACTATTTTGGATAAAATCTTTCATCTCCATAAATCTATCATTCTCAACTCAATTTTTCTTTGCCATTCACGTTGTTTTTCAAATCTCTCATTCTCAATTCTTTTCTTCCTTGTCATTTACTGACGGTCACTCACTAACTTCTTTCATTCTCATTTTTTTCATCTTCAACGCAAACAAAGTATTTTTCTATGCACTCAATTTTTATTTTTCTACAGTTGGATCCCACCGCAAGATAAACGGTATACAAGTTTATATATATCTACAAATGTTAATTGTGTTATATTTTTTTTCCTTTTTGCTCTTTTCTTTTGATTTTATCTTTTGTTAATTATTTCATCTAAAATTTTAAAACATTAGAAAGCGGCCACATGAATTCATTCAAATTTTATCTTCAGAACACCACCACATTCATATAAAATTCAATTTTCTTATTGAAAAATTCTATTGTGTACAATTTTCATATGGGTGGCAATGGAGCTTGAATTCAAGTCTTTTATTCAATTTTGATACTATATTAATATCTTATTTAAGAACTTAAGTCGTTAAAAAGAAAGTTAATAATATTTATTTAATTGATGTTTTCAAGAGATCACTCTTGTATAAATTGGAAAACAAATTGTGATGAGACTCTTGATGGATGAAAAAGATCGAAAATTTTATCTCATACTACTCTCTCTCAGGCACAATTTAACAATTTAAAAGAAAAAAAGTACAAAAATTTTGCAATTAGAATTCAAAGTACCAAAGTGGATTGGCTAGCTAGGCCAATGGCCACAATGCACAACACACACGATTTCTGCCATTTTTACTTGTGATAATTTGATTTTATATTAAAATTTTACTATTATTATTTTAAATTTTAAATTTTAAATATAATAAATGTAATACACAATTTTAGTAAGAAATGTAACTAATATAACAAAGATTACCCCAATAAAAATATTATTCTTAGAATAAAAAAATAAAATAGTATTTTTTAAATTCTTTTATTTTTTATGGTATAAGTTGAAACTATCACTTTTTACTTCCACTGGTATAACGGCCAATCTTGCAAAAGATTAGAGTCGCATTCAAATTAATGAGCTACACCTACTTTGCGATCTCAAACCCGATTCTTTGTAGATTTTTTTTATTAATGAACAATGACTCGTGATTGTTATACAATACTTATCTATACTTTGGATGTGTAACGTCTTAGAATTAAAAACGTGTTTGGTCACATATATTTATTGCTTAGTTCCTATTAACTCATCTAACTTTTTTATTTGTTGGAATTTGATCACTCAACTCTATGTGATCCAAAAACAAAAATTTATTCTTGAACACTTATTAAAGACCTCATAAATAACATAAAATAAATTACTTATTTAAAAGAATAGGATTTAAATATAGCACATGTCGATAATTAATATACAAATATCTAATGCATAGTTGGATAATAATATTTTTTTGATAGTCATATCTACTAATATATTTGTACTATATTATATTTTTATGATATATTTAATAAGGTAATTAATTGCCCAATGTTAAATAATATTAGTAAAGAAATAACAATCAAATTTGTACTTTTAACTTCTATTGAATATTGGTTCTCAATAAATAAAAAATTTAAAAAAAGAAACCAACTTTTAATGAACATTAAATGAAAAAAATAAAAATAAAAACGTGACTTTAAAGTTTAAAGTGACAACTCATTTGAGCCGGTGACATTTATTGTGAAAAATAAAGAGCCTGGACAACTCGTACTAAGGGTAGTTACTTGTCATTTTGCAAATGAATGCTATTGTCTAGATACAAATTTTGTGCCATTTTAAGCCAAGTTAGTGTGTGTTTGGAAGAGCTTATTTGAAGCTCCAAAGCACTTTTAAAAGAGTAAAAGTACTTTTAATTAAATTTATGGTTGTTTGGCAAAAAAAAAAAAAAGTGCTTGTTAACTAAAAAAACAGCTTAAAAAAGTTGTTTTAGAGAAGCCTAAATTTTGAGCTTCTCTAAAAAGCTATATTTGAGCTTTTATGAAAAGCTACAATTAACATTGTGGATATTACACCCAATACTTACAAATATTAAAATAATTCTAAATCTAACAACTTAACTATTTATTCCAAAAATACTACATAATTAATATTATATTAAATAATAAAATAATGAATTAAAATCAAATAACTATTTCCACGTGAATTCACTCAAATTTGCTTTTGAGTCCTTGATTATTTGCACAATAAGTCCTTCATCTTTATAAAATTTTCACTTAGTCCCTATCCTTCGTCTTTTATTTCAATTTCGTCCTTTTTTATTTGCAACACAAGTCCTTCAACTTTTAAATTTGTACAAGTTGGTCCCCATATTTATATTTTTATATCAATTTAATCATTTGTATCACTATTTGATACAGATGTTACAACTGATATTTTGTATCACTGAATATGTTACATATTATATTATGTTATTTTACACATCACATGTTACATGAATTGGTATTTTGTATCACTGATGTTACGTATGTTACAAATGATGAAATCAATAGTTTTATTTGTTAAATTTAACATTGTGTTACATATCTATATCATACTATAACGAACTTATTGAAGTTTAGAGTTGATTTTGCAGTTGTAACAGTTGTAACAATTTCTGTTTAGTATCGCAATCTATTACAAATGTTACAAATCATATTGTGTATCACTGTTTGATACAAATGTTACAAATAATATTTTGTATCACTGAATATGTTACAAATTATATTATGTTATTTTACACAATACATGTTACATGAATTAATATTTTATATCGCTGATATTTTATATTTCAATTTGTAACATAGATTGTTACAAAATATCATTTGTAACATTTGTATCAAACATTGATACACAATATCATTTGTAACATATGTATCAAATAGTGATACTATAAAAGACTAAATTGATATAAAAGTATAAATATGGGGACCAGCTTGTATAAATTTAAAAGTTGAAGGACTTGAGTTACAAATAAAAAAGGACGAAATTGAAATGAAAGAGGAAGTATAGGGACTAAAGTGAAAATTTTATAAAGATGAAGGACTTATTGTGCAAATAATCAAGGACTTAAATGTAAATTTAAGTGAATTCACGTAGAAATATATATATTTTGTGGTATAGATTTTATTTTAATTTATTATTTTATTAATTAATATAATTTTAAGAATGTAGTATTTTTAAAATAAATTTGTTAAGTTGATAAAATTAGAATTATTTTTAAAAAGTGATTTATTTATGAAAAAATCCCATTAACATTTAATGAAACATTAAAATTATCAAAATTATCATTAATTATTATTAATAAAAATAGAAATAAAAACTTTCTAACTTATATCTTCTTCAACATTTCAATAATATAATACAAATTACATTTAATATGTTTCATTTAAATAAATTAATTTTAAGTAATATAATATATACTAAAATAATTGTGATATCATAACGTTATGAAATAGGATATGAAATAAATATTATTTATAAAAGAAACTAATATTAGATATGTAATAATTAATTATTGTTTTGTCAAATAAATATAAAATTTATACAAAAGTACTTTTGTAGTTATGCAGTCAAATACTCTATTTAATATTCACAACACTTTTTGAATTCACATCCAAACAGTCAACTGCTTTTTAACAAAAGCTCTATTATCAAAAACTCTACTGCAAAAAGCTCTATTGCTAAAAGCTCTACTCACCACAGCTGTTCCAAACGGATCCTTAATAGAAAAGAATTTTGTAAAGGCATCTCCAACTCAGTGCTAAAATAGAGTGAAAACACCAAAATGGCGTCCAAATCTCCTTCAACCAAGCGCCATTTCTGTGCGCTAATTTGAGAAGTTGAACAGTGCTGCGCCATATATGGCGCAACACTATAGAGATGAAGATGGTTTGCAGTGACTATTATTTCCAATTTTACCTTTGTACTGTTGAAGCAAAAATTTGTTATTCCTTATGTTTCCTATTGATTTGGATTTTATTATTTCTGTGATATGTTTATTTTAATTTGACTATTATTTTAAATGACAAAATTAATTATGTTTAATGCGTTTTTTTTATCTGTCCAAATTTTTGAATTTTTTTTATGTTAAATGTTTTTTAAAATTGTGATATTAAATATCACGCCTTTTTTATTTTTTTTAATGAATGCAATAATTACGGTAAAATATAAATACACTAAATAATTAAATAAATTTTGAACTAAATTATTGTTGAGAATTATAAATATAAATATATGAGCATAGACACTGTTCATTTGGTGCAATATTTGAAGCAATGTGTTGGAGATGAAATATGTATTTGGTATGAAAGTTGTACCATTTTAGTGTAAAAGTTGCACCAATTTGAAGATATGAGTTGGAGATGGCCTAACAACCTAGCAACTGCACTATACTAATATTAGATATAACTTGGAGTGTGTGCACATAGTCGAGTTAGACATTTTTTATTGTGAGAACAAATATTAAGTAACAATTTTTTTATGAAACAACATAACAACAATGGAGAAGAATAGAAAATTAATTTACAGTACGTTAAAAAGAGTGAAATAATGAAAATTTAATTTCTTTTGAAAAAAGTATTACAAAATCAGAAATTATATGGAGTCAGTAACTCCCACATGACCGAGGCAATGTGATTCCGCCACTCTGTGTGGCTAAAGGAGACGATATATTTCTCTAAAGTAATGTTCTAAATAGTTTGTATAAGTGGCGCCTAAGTTTTGTTTAGGTTTGATGTTCGGCTTTGACGTCTAGGTATACTTCATGCCCGTATTCATATTGCCCTTGTCTTACCCTCGACTAGGTCCGGAAAGTTTGAAATTCGACATTCACCCCTAGCTATACTTTACGCTTTTTATAACACTGTTTTAAAGTAACTGTAATTCAAATTACATAACTTATTTATGTTTAAATTTCACCAATAAAAAAATATTTTATCTTAAAAATTATTATTTTTACTTAAAATTAAACTTTGAGAAAATTACAAAAGACTTCGTATGTGATAAATACATCGACTTGTTAGATTACCTCAAATTAAATAACTTACTTATGTTTAAATTTCACCAATAAAAAAATATTTTATTTTAAAAATTATTATTTTTACTTAAAATTAAACTTTGAGAAAATTACAAAAAACTTTTAAAAAACCCATCTACTTTTGACGAATTCCCTCTTTGACCATTATTTAGGCTTTTTAAAGGAAAATAAATTGTGAATCACCGAAAATACCCCTACTCCTTATCAACTTTGTTCCATTTGAAGTTTTTCCATTGCGTTCACATTTTATGAACAATTGCTTTCCAAATTTTTTGTACATGCATCTACTTCAAAATTTAAATTGTATTAGATTGGATTATAAAACGACCATCAACCCTTAAGGCGACCACATATTGCTTTGTTCATATAACAAGAGACATTCGATGTGCAGGAGATGTTTATAATTACGTACATAAAGATTTTGACAAGGACTAAAATATTCTTATGAGAAGCTATGAACCAATGTCCGCTTACTTCGAAGAAGACAACGACTATAAAAACAACCATAAGCCGAAAAAATATCTCACTCATGCATGAACTTAGAATTACAGAGGAGTAACCTAGAGTTACAAACAGAGAGAGAAAGCTGAAGAGAAGGAAGAACACGAGACACAGATAAAATATCTGTGGATTGATTAATTACCCAAAAGTCATTCACTGTTCATAGATACAATGAAACAAATGAAAGAAGAAAAGACGTGCTTTATACAATAGCACTTTTACATTTAAGTAACAACTTTTCTTAACAATTATAATGAAACTAAATGCTAACATTTTCTTCAACATCCTCCCTCAAACGTAACTGCAGCAAACCAGTAAGCTTGACTCTGAATCCATTGAATTTAACAGATGAAAGAGGCTTGGTTAAAATGTCAGCAATTTGATCTTCTGTTGATACATATTGTACTTCAAGTTCCTTAGCCATTACCCTTTCTCGAATGTAGTGGATATCAATTTCTATGTGCTTTGTGCGTTGATGGAAGACTGGATTGGCTGCCAATGAAATTGCACTGACATTATCACACCAAATAAAATGACAGGCAATCAAAGAGAAATGTCATTCCTTGAACAGATTCTGAATCCAAACAATATCAGTAGAAGCATGTGCTAGTGCCCAATATTTTGATTCGGTACTAGATCTGGCAACTACTTTTTGTTTTCTGGAGCACCACTAGATCAGATTACCACCAAGGAATATTCAGTAACCATTAGTAGATCTTTTGTCATCAACACAACTAGCCCAATCAGTATCTGAAAAAAGCTTCCAATCTCAAACCAGACATAGGTTTAAAGTGAAGACCAATAGTAGTAGTATTCTTAAGATATCTCAATACACGTACAAGCTTGCCAATGCAAAAAAGTAGGGGCATGCAAGAATTGACTAAGTTTATATATTCACAGAAAATGCACATCAAGACGAGTCATGGTAAGGTATTGCAATGCTCCAATAGTTGATCTATACAAGGTAGACATATCAAAGGCATCACTATCTACCAAGGATAATTTTTGGCCTGTGCACATTGGAGTATCATAGCCCTTTGCTCCCAGTATATTAGTTTTAGTCAACAAGTCATGAATGTATTTGGTTTGTGTCAAATACAATCCTAACTACTGATATCTGTTGGCTTCAAACCCCAAAACATATTTCAATGAACCAAGCATTTTCAAAGCAAATTATTTATTCAGATAATTAACAACCTTCAGCACCATGTTTTGATCAGATTCAGTAATAAGAATATCATCTACATAGACCAAGGCAAATAGATATATTATAGCATGAAAGTATATGAATAAACTTGTGTCAGAAGTAGAATTTGTGAAACCCTAAGAGACAAGAGCATGTCTTAACTTCTCAAACCAGGCTCTAGGAGCTTGTTTCAAGCCATAAAGAGCTTTGTGAAATTTGCACACGAGTTGGAAACTTATGATCCTCAAACCCTTCAGGCTGAGCCATGTAAACAACCTCAGCAAGATCACCATTAAGAAATGCATTATTTACATCTATTTGTTGAATATCCTATCCAAAAGTCACAACCAAACTAAGTATTATCCTGATAGTGGAGGGCTTCACAACAGGACTGAAGGTTTCAAAATAATCAATTCCAGGGTTCTATTGAAAACCATTGGCAACAAGTCTTGCCTTGAGTCTCTCAACAGATCCATCAGATTTACACTTCACTTTAAACACCCACTTATTACCAACAATGTATATAGAATCAGTATAAGGCACAAGACTCCATGTGTTATTATTGTGCAAGGCTGTAAGCTCTGCACTCATGGCATCCACCCACTCTAGGCTTCTTAATGCCTTCTTAATAGATGTTGATTCAGTAGGCTGGGACAGGGTAGAATTAAAGGCAAATGTTTTTGGTTTAAAAATACCAGATTTGGATCTGGTTTGCATATGATGGATAGGAATTTTAGGGGAAGGATCATACTCTTCATTGGAAGAATTAGGTTCAATTGATCCACTTCTAGAGACATCAGATGGGAGAGGATTTGATGGAGGACTTACATTTTGTTCTGATGAAGATGAAGAAGCTGGACGTTGATTAACCATGGGAGAGGAGGCTGTCACATGTTCAGAATCACTAGATATGTCCTTGCAATTAGGTAACCAATTGTGAACAAGCAATTGATTGTGAACCTGATCAGAATTAGCCACTTTGACAGGAATGGAAAAACCACAAGTAAAAGGGAACAAATTTTCATTGAATGTTACACTTTGAGCTATATAGATCATTCCACTGGAATGTAAGCATCCATAGCCCTTGTGTTTATTGCTATATCCAAGGAAAACACATTGAGTAGTGTGAAACCCAACTTTGTGTCTATTGTAAGGTCTAAGGAAAGGATAACAAGCACACCCAAAAGACTTAAGATGATTATACAAATGTTTTTCTTTAAAAAGGACTTCATAAGGTGTTTTGTTTGAAAGAGTGGATGTGGGCAATCTGTTAATTAGGAAAGTTCATGTTGCAAAGGCATCCCACTGAGGCTCAAAGGCATGTTTCCTTGGGCTAGAAGGGCTAGACCAGTTTCAACATTATGTCTATGTTTTCTCTCAGATCTACCATTTTGTTGGTGAGTATGAGGGCAATGATGTCTGAAAATCACTCCCAACTTGTTTAAAATTGGCTCTAACTTCCTATATTCACCCCCCAATCAGATTGAACACATTTGATCTTAAAATTGAATTGTCTTTCAACAAATTGTTGAAATGTTGAAAAATAGAAACAAGGTCACAGTTAAGTTTCATTGGAAAAATCCAAGTGAACCTAAAATACTTATCTATGAAATGGACATAATACTTGAATCTCTCAGTGGAAAAGACAAGTGAGGGCCCCCAAATATCTGTATGTATAATATCTAAGGGAGACTTAGCACATTTGCTCGATAAAGAAAAGGTAGATTGAGATAATTTCCCATATTGACAAGCTTGACAGAATACAACACATTGTTTAGTATCAATATGGTAGTTCAAAGAGTTCATCACAACCTGCAAGACATGTTTATTAGGATGACCCAATCTTTGATGCCAAACATTAGCATCAACACTTGTCAAGTATGTACAGACAAAAGTAGAAACAGAGTTTAAATGTTCTTGCAACATATTTGAGTTAGAGTTACAATCAACAAAAACAGAGTTTAAAGGAGATGGGGTAGACTTGGATTTGGACCTATCTAGCTGATAGAGTCCATGTTTAAGCCTGTCCCGAAGAAGAACCAGCTTCGAAGCTTTGTCCTTGAAAACACAATAATTATTTTCAAAAACAACAATTATGTTATTTTCATTAAGAAATTTTGATAAGCTGAGTAAATTCTTTTTAATGAAATGTATATTTTTAAGAAACAAAGGTGTATTCATATTCGAATGAAATGAAAAACAGATGAACCATATTATAGGAATATCATTACCATCACCAACAGTGAACTTACCATTTCCTTTGTAATCAGTAAGAATTTCAAGCTTTTCAGCATTTGATGTTACATGATGTGAAGCCCCACTATCAACATACCAAGCATCATCTCTAATAGTTTCTGGAGATGCTGCATAAGCCTGTGGATTTGAGTGAGAGGAATACCCTCGTCTACTCCCACCATTACCACTACCTCTGTTTTGAGGAGAATTTAATTCTGCTTTGAATGACACATCATACCTCTTATAGCACCTCAATGCAGTGTGACCAGTTTTATCACAGATTTGGCATTGTAAGTTCGATCTAGCCCCACGTCCTCTTCCTCTACCAGAACCCTGGTAATGTTGACTAGAGTTGGCAAAAGAAGATGACGGTGTCTAATTTCTCTTGAATCTCCTTTTTGACATAGAGTAATTTGTTGAAGCCCCAAAATCAATAGTTGATGTAGCACATAATTGCTTCATTCTCATCTCATGAGCTTGCAAGAGATACTGAGCCTCTTGCAAGGTAACAAGCTCACTCAGTGAAGTATGATTAATAACAACAACGTCATATTCAGAACCAACACCCCATAAAGTATACATCAAAAGATCCTCATCACTCAGATAATGACCAGAGGTCGACAAATTGTCTGCAATGCTCTTCATTATCAGAAAATAGTCATTGACATATTTTCCTTTTTTGTGGATTGCAAAGATGAACGAAGATGTAGAATTTGGGATTTTGATTGAGATACAAATAGTCGCTCGAATGTTTGCCAGACCTGACTTGAGGTAGCACATTCGACGACATGTCGAAACATATTCTCAGAAATAGATCCAAGAAGCCAACTCGTAACCAGTTGATCCATTTTCACCCACAACAAATATGTTTGGTTTACACGCCTAATATCACTGATATTATCATATTTGGCCTCAATAAGCTTTTGAGGACATACCTGATTTTCGGTAACAAAACTTTTAAGATCATATGCACGAAGAGTAGGTAATATCTGAGATTTTCAGAAATTATAGTTTGCTCTCCCTAATTTTATCGAAATAGGTATGAGAATAGGAAAACTATTAGGGCAACCAGTCGCGGCAGCAACACCTCCGGTAACTGAAGGGCTACTAGCAGCGACATCCCCAAACGAAGAGTCTCCTGATGCACCAGGATCCATCACCGTAAAGCAAATGCCTCTAATACCAACTTAGAATTACAGAGGAGTAACCTAAGGTTACAAATAGAGAGAGAAAGCTGAAGAGAAGAAAGAACACGAGGCACAGATGAAATATCTGTGGATTGATTAATTACCCAAAAGTCATTCACTGTTCATAAATAAAATGAAACAAATGAAGAAAGAAAAACGTGCTTTATACAATAGCACTTTTACATTTAAGTAACAACTTTACTTAACAATTATAATGAAACTAAATGCTATCATTTTCTTCAAAACAATGAGCATGATAAGGTTATAGAGTTTAGAATACGAGGTTTTCTTTTTGGTTTAGCTTCCAATATTTTGGATTGGTTCCCTCATTGGCCGAATTCGATCATATATTCACTCCAAACTTTTGTATTTTCTATTTTAGTTCGTTCTATTATTAATAAATACTCATCCGATTTGACTAAAACAAAAGTTCATATAATAGTTTTTCTAATTTTTGAAAAATTATTTTTTAAAACAATTGTATTCCTATACAATTTTTCACGTTCAACATAATTTTCTTGATAACAATAATTTAGATTTATCTATGACTTGAAATCAAAAGTTTTTAAGATTTTTAAATTGATAAATAAATTTCATATTAATAGGGAAAATACTTTAAAATGGAACTACGGTTTTAAGGGATATTTTATGCAAAAAATGCCTCAAAAATGGTGAAAGGAAGAACACCGTGCTAGTTTTTATGAGCATAATTAACTATTGTTAATTAATAAAAAAAATAAAAAACTATTGTTAATTAATCAACTACTAAATACAAAAGGGAACTAAAGCATCTTGACTACCTTAATTTTGCATACTTTTACTATAATCACATTTGCTAAATAATGAACGTGCACAGTTTGCATACTTTTACTATAATCATATTATATTATATTTTATCATGAGGAATGATCTCCGGTGCTTAGTGCTTAACTTATACTAAGCACCGATGCCATGACATGTCTATCACTATTATCCATTAAATAAACATGTCATATCATCGGTACTTAGCTTATGCTTAAGAGATCATTCCTCATTTTATTATATCTTTAATTACTTGAACATGTACTTGTGTAAAACAAATAAATAAATAAAAGGCTTCCCAACATTTAGGAAAAGAAAAAGTGTTAGAATAGTTCCTAAATTATTGAAATTTAAAAAAAAAAAAATGAAAATAGCAGTGTTGTTAATGATGACTTAAATGTGCATCCAACTTGCTTCTGCACAATTTAAGCTTAGCAGGAAGTTAGGTCAAGTCTCCTCCTGTATAATAATGGCCTTACACATCCTAATTCCGACCTTTTTTTCATTATTATCACAATTATTTGTTTAAATATAATAATTGAAACATAATTCGAGATACGCACATAGTAATTAATAGAGTCCAGATCGACGGTTCCAAATGTAAGTCCCTTCAACTATTTTACCAATAGAAAAGAGCTCATATCTACTGTTCTAATTTGGTGTCATATTTACTGTTCCACCAATAAAAAATATACAGGTAGTCAAATAGTACAAGTTAATTTTAACAGCAAATGTGAACCTATTAAATAATTGTATTTATTTGATTACTTGTATATTTTCTATTGATAGGACAGCAAATGGGACAACAGATCTGGGCTCAATAGAAAATATACACATTATCAAATAATATAATCATTTGCTGTTAAAATTAATTTGTATTTATGTAATTATGTGTATATTTTCTATTGTGGAGCAGTCTATAAAACACATAAGGCAGATCTGCACTCCAGTAAATAGATGGGGACACATGTCTATAAATTTATGGGATTTCATGCAAATATGCACACAACACAACTTGATCATGGCATGTCTTTCACCATCATGCACTCTCTTCACCCACACCCCCACCCCCACCCCCACCTCCGCCTCCTCCAACTCCTCTTCTCGTCCCGTTTTGGCGAAACCATCACAAATTTTCACCCATGCAAATAGAAGAAATCGCTTTCGGGTGTCATGCGACGCCAGAAATGGTGAGCAAAACCTGAAAGATGACTCCAAAAATGTCGATTCCCATGGGAAGGTCGACAGGAGAAACATGCTTTTCGGTTTGGGTGGGTTGTATGGTGCAGCCAATCTCACCTCCAATCCATTGGCAATGGCCGAACCAATCAAACCACCCGAGCTTGATAAGTGCGGTACTGCTACCAACTTGAACACGAATGAAAAACTAGATATCAATTGCTGCCCTCCTGTAACACCAAAAATCATTGATTACAAGCTCCCTCCTGTTCGTTTCATTCGTACTAGACCATCGGCTCATAGAGTCACCCCAGAATATATATTCAAGTACAATATGGCCATTGACCGCATGAAACGCCTTCCTGCAACTGATCCACGAAATTTCATGCAACAAGCTAATATTCATTGTGCTTATTGCAATGGTGCTTATGACCAACCTGGTCAGGGCACGTTGGACCTTCAAATTCACAATTGTTGGCTCTTCTTTCCTTTCCATAGGTGGTACCTGTATTTCTATGAAAGAATTCTAGGGAAACTGATTGGGGACCCTACTTTTTCCTTGCCATTTTGGAATTGGGACAATCCTAAGGGCATGACGATTCCTCCCATGTTTGTGGATCCCAAATCAGCTCTGTACGATGAGAAGCGGAACCAGGAAAATTTGCCACCTGCAGTCATCGATCTAGGCTTGACCGGCAGCAAGGACCCTCTACAAGTGGTGTCTAACAACCTCACCGTAATGTACAGTGAAATGATTCGAGGTAATCAGACTGCAGAGGACTTTATGGGAAGCCCTTACAGAGAAGGAACTAGTCCCAATCCTGGTCCGGGTGCATCTGAGCGTGGTTCACACACTTCAGTGCACGCCTGGGTAGGAGACCCAAGGCAACCCAGTGGAGAGGATTTGGGTAACTTCTACTCTGCAGGGAGAGACCCGCTTTTCTACTGCCACCATGCAAATGTTGATCGAATGTGGACATTATGGCAATACTTTTTGCCAAGCAATAAAGTCCCAGACAAGAAAATCACAGACCCAGATTTCTTAAATGCTTCATTTGTGTTCTACGACGAAAATGCACAGCTTGTACGTGTGAGTGTTCGCGATTCCTTAGACAATCTGAGAATGGGATATGATTTTGAAAGAATAGATCTTCCATGGCTAGATTACAGGCCACCCGCTCAGGCTGCAAGGACCAAGGTGATGAAAGCATCTAGTTCTGATGCTCCAAAAGCAGAAAGTGTATTCCCTGTTGTTGTGGACAGAATTATACGAGTTATTGTTCCCAAAACCAAGAAAGGAAAGGCAGATGAACTGCTGGTGCTGGAAAATATAGAATTGGACACTACTAAATTGCTTAAGGTTGATGTGTTTGTGAATGATGAAGATGATAATCAGTTTGAATTAAACAAGGCTTCTTATGTAGGAACCTATGCGCAGTTGCCGCATAAAACAAAAAACAAGACAGCCAAGACTACCATCAGTTTGAAACTAACTGAGGTATACGAGGACATTGATGTTGAAGACGATGATACAATTGTCGTGACATTGGTGCCACGACATCAAGGTGGTGGTATCACCATTGGTGGTATCAAGATCATTGAGGCTCCTGCATCTTCATCATCATCTAAATCAAGTTGAAGTTTGCAATGCAGTTATCTGGTGGCGTTATGTGTTTTCTTTCCATGTTTAAATAAGATTTGATTTTCAATGCATTGTCTGGTGAAACCCGGCCCGGCCAAGCTTATTAGCTTGTCCCTGTCGTATTGTAATTTGCTTCTCGGTTGAAATGTGATTTCTCGTGTTAATGGAATGAAATAAACTTTGTTACAAGTATACCTCTTTTTGAAATCCATAGTGCTTAAAAAATGGATTCTATATTTTTTCTGATTTTTGTGTTTTTATCTAACTAAAAAGATCAAATGCCGAATCGGTAGAGTGCCTAACAAAATAATTTCTATTTACATGAATAAGTTACCAAAAAGAAAATACAAACTTTATATTGTTCCAATTTGAAACAAAATTTGAATTTATTGATCAAAAGGTTAAGTGACCACTAATATTTTTAAGGTTAAAGTACACTTGCAATCCATAATTTTTGTAATAATATGATTTTTATTTAATTTTATTCTTAGATATCGTTCACATCCTTTTATTAATTTGCACAAATGGTCCACAAATAATTTTTTTTAGATAATTTTGCCTTTAGCTAAAATAAATTAAAATAGAAAAAATAGAAAACTTAATGAAAATTTGCAGTTGGAGTCCATAATATTTTCGAAAGTGCAAATAAATTCTAAATTTTTTATTATTTTAAAGATTTTTACTTAAAATAATAAAAAAAATGTGTCATCAAGTCCTAAACCTTCTAATCTGGCACTCAAGTTCCTCAGTACATGTGCACCGAAAGGACTATTAAGGTCTGGATGAATTTTGTTCAAATGTTCGTTAGTTAACAAAAAATTAAACTCGTGACCTAAATTTGATCAATTTGATAAAGGCAAAAATATCTTTTTTTTCACATATTATTATTTAAAACAATTAAGAAAAAAAAAATAAAAAAAATAGTTCTTCTTCTCCACACCACCCTACTTCACCCATCCCCACTCCTGTGACCATTAAGGAGATTTCTCCATCCAATTTTGGACATATACTCACTAGAGTCTGGGTCTGAAAACGAGAGGAGATAAATCTCCCCAGTTTCGCGAACTAGATCTGATTTGCGAGACCAAGGAGAATATCTCCCTAGTTTCGGACCCAAACTCCTATGAGATTAGGTTCGAAATCGAGGAAAGAAATCCCCCCCCCCCCAACCTCCATCGCCCCCGATTTGGTCACAGGGTCAAGGATAAGGTTGGAGAAGAAGATGAATTTTTTTTTAATTGTTTTAAATAATAGAATGTAAAGAGATCATTTTGTACTTTTAAAAAAGTTAGAGACTCTAACTGTAATTTTTCATTGATTTTCTATTTTAATTTATTTAAGTTAAGGGCAAAATCATTAAAAAAATATTTGGGGACCATCTGCGCGAATTCATGAAAAGATGTTAACAATATCTACGAATATATATTTGGTAAAGATTTTTGTAAATTATAAGTAGTGGGTCATACGTAATGTGTGGATAAAAAGTAGATAAAAGTTGTGGGTCGTACGAAATATTTTGATAAAAATAATGTTTAATTGGCTTATAAATACTTATAAGTACATACAAATATACTTTTAAATAAGATGATATTGTTATAAAGTTGAAATAATAGAGATTGTGAGTATAATTTACTCTATTTTTAACTCACTACCTTTCTAATTACCTTTCTAATTGGGATCATATTTTCATTCATTTTTCAATCTAACTTTCTAATTTAAATAAATATAATTCATTTATGTAAGTCTTTTTTTTTCCTTTGGCTTTTCTTTTGTTTGTTTATTGTACTCTTTTATATATTTTAATAAAGGGTAATTAGCACAAAACGTCCTTACATATTAAAGTCATTCTGCAAATTATCCATACTTCTAAATTTTGGCATTTTCATCATCACCTACTCCATTTCTTGTGCAAAACGTCATTATGTCCAAAAAGCTACCGTTACTTCACCGTATTAACACGAATCGTAATACAACTTAAGATTAAATTAGTCCAGCAACTTGTCTTCTTCTTCATTGACTACTAAAACCAATCCATTGCAAGAACCCCCAACCTTAGTCCAAGTATCAGACAATTCTGGCTGAAAACTAAGCTTTCTTGAAACTGTCAAGTTGGTGATGGTGTGAAGCGATTGATTTGGGGAAATAAAAATGAGATTTTCTTTTGTATGGCAATTAATTAGGTGTGTATTGATGAATTGTGGTCATAAAGTAACACTTCCGTTCTAATGCCCACGGTGGGCATTGTTATAATGCCCACCGGGACACTTGTCTAATATTCAATGGATGAGTGTAAAGTGGGTCATTACACTCATCCAATGAGTGTTGGACAAGTGTCCCGGTGGGCATTATAACAATGCCCACCATGGGTATTAGAACAAAACCGCATACACTTCCGTTCTAATGCCCACGGTGGGCATTGTTATAATGCCCACCGGGACACTTGTCTAATATTCAATGGATGAGTGTAAAGTGGGTCATTACACTCATCCAATGAGTGTTGGACAAGTGTCCCGGTGGGCATTATAACAATGCCCACCATGGGTATTAGAACAAAACCGCATACACTTCCGTTCTAATATTTAGCAGGAAGCCTTGAGAGTATATCCTCCATTATTTCTTGGGGAAGGCTCGGAATTTCACCTTCTGACATTGTCATCTCAGAAAAAGCTCGAACAAACTTTAAACAAATCTTGGCGACACGACAAAGATGAGGGAAGACAAACACAATTCCAATTATTCAAGATTGATCAATAGTTTGACTAAACTGATCAAGTGATGAATTCATAAAAAATATTTATGCCTTTACACAAATCAGTTTTGTGCCAAAAGAAGACGAAGACCCAGCTCCTATTACCAAATGGACGAAGAAAAAGACGAAGACCCAGCTCCCTTACCTAATGAGAAGAAGACGAAGACCTAGCTCCCTTACCTGAAGTCGTGACTACAATTTTGTTGGACATGGAAATACCTTCATCCATTCGCGGATCAAATTTGCGAACCCATTTTTTGTTTTGGACAGCCAGTTCTTTTTGCTTTTTACCCATGATAAAAAACTGAAATTCAAGGTTCCACAACCAAAAATTAGTGGCCGACAAAGCAGAATCAGTCTAGAATTAAAATATTGAGGTAGAATTTGAATATTAAATGCCTAGCAAACACTGCTGGTGGTGGGTTCTTGCAATTGATTGGTTTTACTAGTCAAAGAAGAAGAAGGCAAGTTGCTGGACTAATTTATCCTTAAGTTGTATTACGATTCGTATTGGTAAGATGAGATAACGGCAATTTTTTGGACTGAATGATGTTTTGCCCAAGAAATTGAGTAGGTAATGATGAAAATGTCAAAATTTAGAAGGTAGGGATAATTTGTAAAATAATTTTAATAGGTAGTGACGTTTTGTACTAATTACTATTTAATAAACATAACTATGTAATAGTGTTTTGAAAAAGAACTAACCTGATAAGGGTAAAGTGAACAAGTTCGTCAACAGGAACCAAGACCCTACATAATTAAAAAGTTGAGAATGACATTGTTAAAAAAAACATAAGGTGGAGGCGGAATTGTAATAAGGTTGATGTTTGAGGGCTAATGATGCAGGTTTTTTCTTCTGTTTTCCAAGAGAACATTTTTACCTAATGAATTCATTGACATGAAGGAAATTATTTTCTTGATTTTGGCCCCCACCTTATCCAAAATCTTGGTTTTGGATTTTGTCGAACAAATAATTGCTAGAAATATTGAATATAGGCGGTAGAGTTTGGTTGGTTGTCACTATCGAAATCAATATTCAAATTTACTTTTGAAATTTGAATGATGATTATGGAGTAAATAGTGCCCGTTTCCGAGGTTTCAAATTTATACACAAGCGGATCCATTAGGCGTCAAGGCTACACTAACCAATATATAAAAGTTTATATTACTTTTATTAACAAGATTAATATTTTAAGATGACACATCGATTACGTAATACAGTATCAGAGTTGATTAAATTGAAACGAGCAATTTCGTTCATCTAAAAACTCAAATGACCTTTTGGATTCAAATATTAGTATGATCAAACAAACTATTATTTTGCAGAATCATATTAATCGTAAAATTTTACATCGGTTAAATATAAAAATACTAACAAATATAAAGGACTTAGACAACACCACTTGATAAAATTGACCCGACTTAGACTATACCACTTGATACAATTGACCCCCCCCCCCCCCTCCCCCCTCCCCTCTCCCTCTCCCTCTCCCTCTCCCTCTCCCTCTCCCTCTCCTACCCCATCAAGCACCATTTTTCTTGCTCGTGCCCCCAGAGCCCCACATCATCCTCGACCCCCGCGCTCCCGTACGTCCCTTGCCAATTCAATATCAACAACCAATATGTGAGAGCCCCCATGGATACCCGTCCCCTCCACTACTGAAAATCATGTTGTATTATAAAATGATTTGTTTAGAAACTTGGATTTGACAATAACAAGAAAGGACTTTGTTTAGAAACTTTGATTTAACAGTAACAAGAAAGGAGTTTTAAAAGGAACAGTCCTGATCTAGCCCCCACTGTGGGGAGGCAAAAAAAATTTGGGGAAAAAAATTAAAACTCCCCACTCCCCCCCAAGCTCATTCACGTCTGGACATTTTCTCTCTCACTCCCCCCCCCCCCCCCCCCCCCCCCGCGATTTCTCCCAAATCGCCTCTGCCCTAGATTCCGGCCGAGAGAAGACCGTCCACTCCGTTGGAGCGCGCGCCGGTCGTGCCCTAGCTCTCATTTCTCTGATCTCTCTCGCGACTGCACCTCGCGATTGCTCCGGTCTTCTCTCTGCCGCGATGGTGGTCTTCTCTTGGCTCTTGTTCTAGCCTCCACTGTTGAAGCTCACGAGTTCCCCAAATTTGGTTGTGACCTAGCTCCCCGCAACAGCTCGACAGCTCTCTGCGCCAACTCCCAGTGCCAGCTCCCCGCCGTTGAATGTTATCTCTGCCGCGCAAGCTCACCATTGTGCCCTAGCTCCCGGCAACACCACTGTCTCTCCTTGGAAATTTTATCTATCTGCCGTGGTCATCCCATTTCATCACTGTAATTTTTTTGAACTAGTGCTATGAGATGCAATGTGAAAAAATTATACAAATTGGAAATGATAATTGTTTATTGATTGAAAAAAGTTGTTGCAATGGGGATGAAGTAGCTGTATAATTGTATTGTTGAATTAATAAATTTGAACTAGTGCTATGAGATGCAATGTGAAAAGATTATACAAATTGGGAAGGATAATTGTTTATTGATTGAAAAGTTGTTGCAATGGGGATGAAGTAGTTGTATAATATCATTGTTGAACTAATAAAATGTATATGATCGATAATTTTGTATTCATAATGGTGTTTGTGTGTTTATTGTTTGTATTTGATAGGAATGGAATCACAAAGTTCAGACAACGTATATATTTCTCAACTTTCTGTTCAGCGTGTCCCTGCAACTGGACAAGAATTTGAATCACATGAGGCAGCCTACATTTTCTACAATAATTATGCAAGGGAGGCCAGATTTAGTACACGAATTGAGAATAGTAAAAAGAACAAGGTTAGTGGTGAGACATATTGGAAGTTGTTTGTATGTTCGAAGGAAGGGAAAACAAATGACACATATCAGAAAAAACATAAAGATTCTGTGCCGCGTGCTGGGGAAAGAAAGCGTGGGCAAACACGAGTTGGATGTTGTGCTAGATTAACCGTGGTGAAGCAACAAACGGGCCAAATGTGGATAGTTAACAACTTTATCGAAGAACACAATCATGCCCTTATTACTCCTAGTCGAGTGCATTTGTTACGATCTCATCGGACTGTGTCGAGTACAAAGAAAGCACTAACTCAACAATTTGCTGATGCTAATATTCCAACATGCCAGTAATTAAGGCTCATGGAGATAGATTCAGGAGGTCCATCATCGATTGGGTGTGTGGAGAGAGATATTAGGAACCATGAAAGAAACATTCGAGAAGAGCAAAGAGGTCATGACGCTGAAACACTTATAGAGCATTTCACATTTGAGAAAGAAAAAAATCCCAACTTTTATTTTGACTACGAGTTAGACGAAGCTGGGAAATTTGTTCGTTGTTATTGGGCTGATGCTGAATCTCTACGGTCATATAGTTGTTTTGGCGATGCTGTGGTATTCGACACAACTTATAACACGAATAAGTACTCGATGATATTTGCCCCTTTTGTCGGGATAAATCACCATGGTCAGACGATTCTGTTTGGGTGCGGCTTGTTGAGTGACGAAACAACAGAGTCATTTGTCTGGTTGTTATCGAGGTTCATGGATGCCATGTCTAAGCATGCTCCTCCGTTGATTATTACTGATCAGGACGCTGCGATTGCGAATGCCATATCAATAGTCATGCCGTTGACATTCCACAGGTATTGTATCTGGCACATTCTAAACAAATTTTCAGAAAAAATCAATGTGATGGTCTACAATGAGCAGTATCACAGTTTAGTTACTATTATTAAAAATTCAGAGACGCCAGTTGAATTTGAGGAACGTTGGAACGAAGCAATGCTAACAATAGGTTTACATGACAATGAATGGCTACAATCGATGTATGACATCCGGGGTCGGTGGGTGCCATCATATGTTAAGCATATATTCAGTGCAGGAATGTCTAGCAGTCAATGATCTGAGAGTGGTCACGCATTTTTTAAGAGGTACGTGAACAGAAACAACTCATTGATGGCATTCATTACAAGGTTTAATAGGGCACTGAGTCATCAACGCCACGAGGAACTAGTAGCTAACCATGTTGATCTGAATGAAAAACCCCGCTTGATGTCCAGTCTTATGATGGAACAGCAGATAGTTGAAATCTACACGAAGAAGGTGTTTTTGTTGTTTCAGACGGAAGTTGATCAGAGTAATGTTTACATATGCTCGAAGAGGTCAAATTTCATCGGTGGGAAAACATACAGTGTGGTTAGATATGAAGCTGGGAAACATTTTGATAGGCAACGAGAGGTTACGTATTACACGGACAATGACTATGTGTCCTGCAGTTGTCGCACTTTCGAGTTTGAAGGTTATCCATGTCGCCACATGGTATGTTTTTTGAAAAAAAAAAACAAGTTCTGTAACTTCCAGATAAATACATACTTCGACGGTGGACAAAGAATGCCAAATTGGGTACTGTTTGCGAAACAAATGCGACTTCAAACATGGACGACTCATCTATCCAATCTTTAATGGCCCGACATGGATTGTTATCACACAAAGCATCTATGTTAGTGGATAAGTCGGCCTTAACAGATGCCAGAAGTACGGTACTTTTACATGAGTTTGAAATGTTGAATTTGAAAATCGACCAAGTCGATAATGGGAGGAACGTCGGACTTAGCAAATCCAGTTCCAAAAGTCGGGAGGTCGAACAAGTGATACATGATCCAAATGCAGTTCGAGCTAAGGGATGTGGGAAACGCTTGAAGTCTTCTAAAGAGAAAGCAATCTCTAAAAGTAGTCGACAATGTTCAGTTTGTGGAGCAAATGGACATGACAAAAGAACCTGCTCGAGATTTACTGATAGGTAACTTCGCACATTAGTGTAAACTTTGTTGAAATTAATTTGACACTAATAAATTTGTACTAATATCATTTATTTTTGTAGATCAACTGTACCAAACATCCCCGAGAACCAGTTTGACTATGATGGCCCTCAAGGAAGCTGGAGAGATGACGCTACGTTCACATCATTAGGTTGCAGTTCGAATAGGGATGATCTGAATTTCACATTTGATTTGTAGCAAGTTTATTGATTCATGTGCTACCTTATGTATTTCAACAATGCATTTATGTTTACTTTGTTAACAACTGGGTAATTGTTGTGTTTTGTTAGAACGGATGAATTTTTCAACATTTAATGACATGAATCATTCGGCTATTACATTAATCCTGTTAGGTGTTACCAAAAAATTTTCATTGAATACAGTAGTACATATGAATTCCATGTTGGTCATTATCATATAAGAAAAAGTTAATGTGCATTTACTAATAAATAAAAAGTTATTTTAATTGGATTACAAACTTAGAAAAGCATATTCATTACAAAAAATACAATTACGGCGATACATGAAATGAAGAAAACATCTGCGCAATTGTATTGTCTATGACTAAGACGCCGTAGTGAACGAACTTTGTCTTCTAGCTTCTCTACCTTGTCTATTAAATTCACCAATTCATCCACTTCTAAACGCGTATGTTCACGGCCTTCTGACTGCGATCCAATATTACATTCAACCTCGTCGGCCCAACTAAAGCCTCCACACATTGCACCATCCTGCAATAGCATAATATAATTCTAGTCAATTCAATTGAACAATCCAAAACATACATTTGAACAGGGACTTACCTTCATACTATGACATCTCCAATATCGACGGTGTGGATTCCTTTCAGAGTGCGAGGTATGAAACTTCATATACGCACCACATCTACATCTAAGTCGTGGTTGGAGAACATTTCCACTAGACGAAGACATCGATCCTTACCTATCTGTTATTCGAAGGTGACACCAATATTACAAGAATACCAATAAGTTCTATACGCTATACATTAGATTACGATTTAACATATACATTAGAGGCTCAGATCATTTTTTCGGCCTACATTCATTAGCACCGCCATGGCTGCAAACACCGGTTGTATTAACGTACGGGCTACAACCTTTTAGTCATGCCATCCGGGATGCCAAGCCAAGATACGGGACTACTTGTGTAGTTGCCAAATTCCAACAATCACAAAAAAATCATCAAAATTGATCATCACAGCCCGTTTACCGACTTACAGTCCTGATCTAGTCCCCACATTATCATCACATACCCTATCTTCCTCTCCCCTCATACAACAAACGGGGCAAATCATTGGGCAAGATAAAAGATAGGGCACAAAAAAAAAACCTTCAGCCAGAGCATGCCATTTCAGGCAACTCATCACAAATCATCCCAATTCATCACAAATCAGCCCACAACACACCAAAACAACAAATATCATGCCAATTCATCACAAATTCATCACAAATTCATCACAAATTCATAAACCATTTCAGATGATATCATATAGTCCCCACTGCCCATTTGGCAAATCATTGGGTACGATTAGGATTGGCAACAAACAAATTGTTCTCCAATCTCACTATACCCTCAGAATACTTAAAAAAAAATTTCAGTACCAGGTTTACCGGGAACGACAGTGATGAAATGGGAGGGGAGCTAGGTCACAACCAAATTTGGGGAACTCGTGAGCTTCAACAGTGGGGGCTAGAACAAGAGCCAAGAGAAGACCACCATCGCGGCAGAGAGAAGACCGGAGCAGTCGCGGGGTGCAGTCGCGGAGAGAGTCGCGAGAGAGATCAGAGAAATGAGAGCTAGGGCACGACCGGCGTGCGCTCCGGCAGAGTGGACGGTCTTCTCTCGGCCGGAATCTAGGGTAGAGGCGATTTGGGAGAAATCGGGGGGGGGGGGGGGGGGGGGGAGTGGGGAGTTTTAATTTTTTTCTCCAAATTTTTTTTGCCCATTTGGCAGCCAAGTCAGCTGCCAAATGGGCAGTGGGGACTATATGGTTTCTCCACAGTGGAGGCTAGATCAGGACTGTTAAAAGGAATGCATTATAAGAATTACATTGAGTTGGATGAAAAGGAAAAGTTAAGATTGATACGTTGCCCATAGTAAAATTTATAAGATAAAATATGAGAATATGTTGAAAGAAGAAGGGAGACACCGATTGATAATAAAAAGAAAAAAAAAAAGTTGAAATTTTATTGTAAAAACATGTCATGTGTATACGAAAAAGTTCGTATTTATTAGGGGTGATATAATCTACATAAAACATTTTAAAAGATGTAATGTGATCAAAAATTTGGCATCATAATCCAGGCACATGTTTTGTAGTGGATATAAATTATAATAGTGAATACAAATGAATAATGAAAAAAAGCTATTAATGAGTGATAAACACAAATTCAAAACTTTATTGGGTCAGGACAGATTTTGGGCTGGGTGAGCCCAACTCTTTTTCAATATCCATGCATTACCTGAAAGATAACATGCCTGGTCTTTCACCAATTATTGTCATTCGTTATGTTAAAACTTAGAAGTAATATAGAATGAACAATATTTCCAAATCTGGGAAGCCCCTAAACTAAAAAAATATTTTTTTCTACTTAAAATACTTTGAAGAAATTTTTTTCTGGAAAAACAATTTACACCAATAAGAAAAACATAAATTGGACATAGTTTACTTACTCTTACTTGTACAAAAACCGAGCCGGCCTCCATCCTCGAAAAAAACATTTTCATTGCATCAACCAAACTGACAAATCGTATAAAAAAACATTTTCTACATAAAAAAATTTGCTCGACTAGCTCCTCATCTTTGAAAGCAAAACTACTTAAAGCCCATGAAGATTTATGCATGTTAGATTGGGCCTATTATGTATAATTTGGAGAAAGAAGAACAACTTAATGCAAGGTTGGTCTTGAGATTTGGGGGTGTTTTAGGCAAATATTTAAATAGGGTTTTTAATAAATTGAGATATTTTAAAATATAAATTTTTGACACACAATTAAAATTTTGTGCATTAACGGGCATATTTTATAATATTTTGTTTAAATCCAAATTAGATTTTCACACAATTCAAAAGACTCAAAAACTGCCACACAATACACAGGCATAGAATATAATCAAATCATATTCACCTAACAAAAAAAATAAAGTTCTTTGAATTAAAAACAGTTGAAATTGTCAAAGAAAATAGAAAATATATAATAAAAAAACACACACGCAACATATGCAGGGGTGTACGTATACACTAAACTAATTTACAAGCCAAAAAATGGTACCTTTCGTTTTGATTCAAGATAATAATTTCTAAAATGAGGTTTAAAAGAAAAATTGCACGATCTACAATTTAAAGACTAGATTAAGGTAGATAATATATGTTAGATTTGGACTTGTTTTCTATTTAAGCTCATTTCACATGTAAGTAGGCTGATTAAAAAAATAGGCCAAAATTTTTGGGCATGAATCATTGGGGGCCCTAGGCAGTTTGCCTAGCCGCCTATGGCCAGGGCCAACTCTGACTTTATGTGTATATTATTAATTTATTACAAAGACATCATTCATTTATACAAGGAGAATTTTGACAAAATTTTCCTTACATCTAGCCTAACAATTCGTGAACTAACTTAAATAAGACAACTAATATCAATAAAAATCATACACACAAATTGCTCTCACAATGCGTGCTTAATAAGGCAGCAAATATCAATACCAATATCATACAAATATCATATCAATTTCTTAATACTCTCCCTCAAGTCTGAGAGTGAATATCATGAAGTCCCACTTGCTCGATAATAACACTAACTGATCATTTCCCAAATCCTGCATAAACACATCAGCTAACTGCAATTTTGAAGAAACGTATGTCGTACTGAACAGTCCGGCTTGTAACTTTTCTCTGACTATGTGACAATCTATTTCAATATGTTTTGTACACTAATGAAAAACAGGATTTGATGCTATCTGTCAAGTAGCCTGGTTGTCACAAAATAATGAGTCGGGAGCGTCATATGAAACCTTCAAATCTTGTAGTTTGTACTGCATCCAAATAAATTCTAAACATGTGTTCGCCATTGTTCAATACTCGGCGCAGCATATGACCTTAAAGCATTGGCTTGCTTCTTGGATTTCCATGAAATGAGGAAGTCTCCAAGAAAAATGCAATACCTTGTGACCGATCTTCTTGAGGCAGGACAACTTCCCCAATCTGAATCACAAAAAGTTTTCAAGGTGAGATTGTTTGTGGACGGAAGTAGTAAACATTGTCTAGGACTTTCCTTAATGTATATGATGTTTCGAAGTGCAGCCTACTAATTAGGGATGGCAATGGAGCGGGGCAAAGCCCGCAAATTTTTTGCCCCGTCCCGCGACCCACGAATTGACGGTCATGGGGCGGGACGGAGACAGGGCAAGGCTTTGACCCGCTAGCCGTCTCGGTTAAGTTTGTTTTTAACAGAAAAAAATAATTAAAAAAAAAAGAATAGGAGTTTTTTATATATATGTAGGAAATAAAACAAAAGAAATACAAGATTGGAGTTGTGGTGTAGTGTTTAAGAGTTATAGTTTATTAACTTTAATTCGAGTTCAATTCTTATTCAACCCATTTTTTTACAAAAAAAAAAAAAAAAAGTGATTGTAAATTGTAATTCTATTTTAGGATTTTTCAAAAAAAAAAAAATTTAAAGTGGCGGGTGGTGGGACCGGGCGGGATTACCCTCTATCCGCCCCCGATCCTTCACGGGACATATTTTTCTACTCCGGACCTGCCCCTATTACCCGAATAGTCGGGACGGGGCGGCGGGTTTTTTTTTTGTCATCCTTACTTTTAGTGTGGTTTTCTTGGTTCATGTATGAATTGACTCAATGTACGAACATAATATACTATGTCAGGCATTGTGACAGTAAGATAGATCAATCTATCCACTAACCTTTTGTATTTTGTCTAGTCGTCCAGTAGTATTTCATCTATGGGAGACAGTTTCAAGTTTTGCTCCATTGGAAATTTGTTTGGACGAGCTCCAAAGAAGTCCCGAATCTTTCAAAATATCCAGCACATATTTTTTTTTGAGACATGAAGATGCCTTTTCTTGATCGAGAGAATTCAATGCCCAAAAATTATTTCAAATTGGCAAGGTATTTCATGCGAAAGTGTTTGAATAGAAAACCTTTTAGGCGTTCCATCTCATTGAAATCATTGCATGTGAAGAGTATGTCATCAACATAGATAAGAATTGCGGTAAATGATTTACCTTGAGATTTGGTGAAAAGAGAATAGTCCGCCTTTGACTGTTGATAACTGGTTTTCTGAATAGTGACTGAGAAGGTAGAAAACTAGTTTTGTTATGCTTGTTTGAGACGATAAAAATATTTGTTAAGCCGACATACAATATTTTTTCCCTATCGACGAAATCATGGTTCCATGTATACTACCTCGTGTAAAGCATCATGAAGAAATGCATTTTGAACGTGTAACTGTTGAATGAGCCAATAACGTGCAGAGGTGACAACTAGAAGACAACGTAGTGTAGTGAGTTTGGTGGTAGGAGAGAAGGTATCATGATAATCAACACCCTCAACCTGAGTATACCCCATAGCAACCAGATGGGCCTTGTAATGCTCAATGGTACCATCAGACCGATATTTAATTTTGTAAACCCATTAGCAGCCGATGGGCTTATGACCCGTCGGTAGAGAGACCATACTCCAAGTCTTTTTCCTGTAGCACTTGTAATTCGAATTTTATAGCATCTCGCCAATGTGGATCAAGGATAGCTTGAGCATAGACCGAGGCTCAACCCAGCTGCTAATGTTATCTAGAAATGAACAATGGGCAGAAGATAAATGAGAATATGAAAGAAAGTGGAAAGTAGAAAATGGAGTGGCGAGTACCTGAGCACGAGCTTGACGCCGCGGTTGACTTGAGTTGCGAAGATATGCTATGTTGGGGGTTGCTTTTGACTACTGGATTGACTTAAAGGGTAACTGGAATGAGCTAGTGATCCTATAGAGTCAGTAGATGAATGTGATGAATCAAACAAAGTATCTGTATGAGAGAGATCGTGTGGAGTTGAAGAAGGGCCTATGTCTGATGAAGTTTTTATCATCGAAGAATGTGGAATTGGGGTTGCAGGATTTGTCCAAGAAGTGTCGGTATTGTCTGAAGAGAATCTGGGTAGATGGTAATAATTTGTTGGTCCACTCGTGGAACGTGACGAGCTATGTGTGTAGTATGCAGGTTCTGGTTGGGTGACAAAGACAAGTTATCGATGACATCATGAAAAGGACTAGGTAGAGAAATACTGTAATCATGTTGAAAAGTGAGAATGAGGAATGTAGTTACGTAAAATTCGACATTCCGGCTAACAAAAAATTTATGTACCCAAATCATAAAATTTGTACCCCTTTTGGCTAGTGGGATACCCAACAAAGATGCTCCGTTTGACACGGGATTCAAACTTATGGATTGGATGAGCATGGTGGCATAACATAGACAACCAAACACTCTAAGGTGATCAAGAGATGGTAAATGTTTGTCTAACAGTTCATAGGATGACATATTGGATAGCAATAGTGTAGGCAGTAGATTAATGAAATATACAGCAGTTAACACACATTCACCAGATGAAGTTGGATTGAATAATCAACGCTCGTGCAATTGTTAAGATATGACGGTGCTTTTGTTCAACTACTCCATTTTGTTGTTGAGTGTAAACACAAGTATGTTGATATTCTATGCCATTTGACTGAAAGAAATGCTTCATGGATAAAAATTATGAGCTATTGTCTAACCCGATGGCTATAGTGCGAACAAATGCAATGAAAGATTGTAAAAGACTTTGAGTCTTTGATTTATATTTCATGAGAAATAACCAAGTGAATATTGTGAAATCATCCACGATAGTAAGAAAATAACGTGCCACAGAATCTATGGAAATTTTATAAAGACTCCAAATATCACAATGTAATATATCAAAAGGAGCATGAGTTGATATAGAACTTGAAGAAAATGGTAATTTTGTTTGTTTGGCCATAGGGAAAACATTACAATTATTATCAAGGTGCATATGCCACAAATTGGAAGGATGTGATACTTGATGAGATGTAGGTGTCCGTTGCAATGGAGACATGTAATAAAGGCCACCACGCTGCTTACATAAGCCAATCGTCTTCCCCGTAGCCAAGTCTTGCAAGGCACAGACGTTGGAAAAAAGAATGGCACAACAATTTGGAATAGTGGTGAGCTTACTAATGTATGTTAAATTTAAATGAAAAGATGGGATACACAATACATCATGCAACATGATATTAGTGTTAAATGGTACGTTTCCAGTGGTGGTTATGGAGACCAAAGATCATGTAGGCAAGATGACGATGGGCATTGGTGACATTTTCATATGGGTGAAAAGGTTAGAATCTGTGGTGTTATGGTCTGTTGCACCGCTATCCAAGATCCAAAGCTTAGTGAAAAAAGAATTAATGGCATTAAAAGAAGAAAATAGACCTACACCATTTGCATAAACATTGTTGTTACCGGTGTCATTATTTGGCCTCATTAAAGACAAGGTATGAACAATTTGATGTAGCTGATCGACAGAAAGTCCATGTGTAGGATTCAATGAGTTGCTTTCTTAGGAACCTAACCCATACGTGGATTGTGAATAATCCTTTGTATTGGCTGCATGAAAAGTACGGAATCTACACTGTTGTTGTTGCCCTTGATTGCGTTGACTCCCATTTTTGAATCTCCACCTGTCATCGGTATGACTCATTTTTTCACAAAACTTGCAATAAAATTTCAGAGTCCAGCATTCCTCAATTTTATGATCATTCATGTTGCAATGGTCACAATGTTTAGCCTTGTTGAAAGAGTTGTTGTGGCAGTTTTGGACTGCTACTGCAATGGAAAAAATTTCATTAGACCTAATGTCATAAGTCACTGCGTTTCAACCTAGATGGCGAGGGAATAAGCTTGGCAGAAATTGGGCAATGGCTTCATCACAAGGATATTAGTATGAACAATGTTGTGGACATTGTTAAGACCCGTGAGAATGATAGTAACTGTGATATAAGACTAATTTGTAGCTGTGAAAGCTTGCTTTATTCAATGAAATGATGAGGCTTTTATAGAGCCATTCCATTACAAACTGAAAGGAGATAAAAGTGTAACCATGATTTAACCAACTATATCATGAATATTTCAAATGCTAAACTACTATCTACAAACTAGGGGTTATTTGAACAAAATGATTACAAACAGCAAGTAACCGAATTCCCAACAATTCCGCCCTTAAACTGAACTGTGATTGAATGGTCAGTTTAACTCTTGAGCACTGCACACTCCGAGGTCACTTCCCAGCTTTAAGAACACATCCAACTTCAATGACTTTGTCATGATGTCAGCCAGTTGATCCTTTGTACCACAATGTATCAGCTCTACCACTCCATCATTTGCTAAGTTTCGAAGAAAGTGAAATCGAACATCTATATGTTTACTTCTACTATGAAGAACAGGGTTCTTTGAGAGTTTGATAGTTGAGCTATTATCACAGTAAATGACACACTTATATTGCTTCACTCCAAGCTTCTCAAGCACTCGCTGCATCCATACACTTTGAAATGCACAAGCAGCAGCAGCAATGAATTCAGCTTCGGTGGTAGATAGTGACACCACTGGTTGCTTCTTAGAGCTCCAAGCAACAATCCCACAACTCATTTTAAAGACATAGCCAGAGGTGCTCTTGCGTCCATCAAGGTCTCCTGCGTAGTCACTGTCATAATAAGCAACCAAGCCTTCATCTCCTCATTTCCTATAAAGCAGCCCTAGCTCAGTTGTCCCTTTCAAGTAACGAAATACCTTCTTTACTGTTTGCTGATGCATCACCGTAAGAGCCTCCATGAACCGAGCCAATAAACACACTACATACATGAGGTCTGGTCTGGTGGCAGTCAAATACATAAAGCTGCCCACCATTTGCTTATAATCTGTAGCATCAACCTTCTAGCCTCCTTTATCTTTGACAAGTCTGTTTCCAGGAACAATAGGGTTCTTTATTGCTTTGCAATTGTGTAAACCAAACCTTTCCAACACCTCATTGGCATACTTCTTCTGACATATGAAAATTCCATCCGAACTTTGTGTTACTTCCACACCAAGAAAGTACCTCATACAACCAAGATCAGACATATCGAACTCCTCCTTCATCGAGCTCTTGAACTCTTGAAATAATTGCTCAGTGTTTCCTGTGAAGATGAGATCGTCAACATATAAACTCACAATTAGAATACCTCCATCACCATTCTTCTTTGTGAACAAAGTGTGATCGCTCATACTTCTTTCAAAACCATTTTTGACAAAATACGATTCAATCTTGCTAAACCATGCGCGCGGGGCTTGCTTGAGCCCATAGAGTGCTTTCTTCAACCTGTAAACTTTATTTTCTTCACCTGTTACCTCATACCCCTTCAGCTGCTCCACAAATACTTCTCCATTGATTTCTCCATGCAAGAAGGCACTTTTGACGTCAAGTTTATACACTTTCCAACCTCGACTAGCTGCAAGTGCAAGAATTAAGCGAATGGTATCCCAACGAGCTACGGGAGCAAATACCTCAGTATAGTCAATTCTGGCTTGTTGTGTGTATCCTTTTGCTACGAGTCGGGCTTTATATTTATCGACTTCCCGTTTCTTGTTCAATTTGGTCTTGAAGACCCACTTAACTCCGGTCTTCTTTGCTCCCTTTGGCAGCTCTATCAATTACCAAGTCCCATTCTTCTCAATAGCCTGAATCTCACGGTTTATTGCTTCTATCTAAACTGGACTCCTAGCTGTTTCTTCAAATGTTGAAGGATCATTAGATGCAAACATTGCAAGTTGTTGCATCTCCATGGTAAGCTGCTCCACTCTATCCTCTTCTTCAGATAAATTAGTTACATAATCTCTCATCCACACAAGTTCTCTTCTTCTTCTCCTCCCTTGAGTTGGATCGTCTCTTGCACTAGCTTCTTCTTCTTCATCTGCCCCATTTTCTCTATTTGCTCATTCTTCTGACATTTCATTTCTTCATTTGCTCCATCTCCAGTACCTTCTTCACTTTCTTTCTCATCTTCTCCCCACTCAAGAATATCACACCGAGTGGCTTGCTCTGTTTTTCCCCAGTCCCGCTTTTCTTTCTCTTCAAACACTACATCTCGGCTAAAAATTATCTTTTTTGTTTCTGGATCATACAACCGAAAAGCCTTGGATTCCTCACTGACCCCCAAGAATACACGCTTGAAACTCTTCTCATCCAGCTTTTTTCTCTTGACACCAGGAATGTGGACATGCCCTATGCATCCAAACACATTGAAATACTCCACCGAGGGTTTAACCCCATTCCATGCCTCCTCTGGTGTCTTGTCTTTTACTGCAGATGTGGGACATCGGTTGAGAACATGGACGGCCCAGTTGACTGCTTTTGGCCAATACTCTTTAGGAACTTCTTGTGTAATAAGCATGCACCTCACCATGTTCATTAGGGTTCGATTTCTTCTTTCTGTGACTCCATTTTGTTGTGGAGAGAAAGCCGTAGTGAGTTGACGACCAATCCCATTTGAACTACAAAAGCTATTAAACTCAGAGGAAGTGAACTCTCCACCGCGGTCAGTGCGCAAATAGCTTATATATCTTCCTAATTCCTTCTCTACCAAATTCTTGAATCTTTTAAAGACATCTAGAGCTTCTAACTTAGCATGTAGGAAATAGGTCCACATCTTACGACTATGATCATCAATGAACGTAATGATGTACCTTTTATGGCTGTTGGATTCAGGAGTGATTGGACCACAGATGTCTGAATGTATAAGCTGTAAAGGCCTTGAAGCCCTCCAAGCACTCTTCTTTGGAAAAGGATCGCGGTGTTGCTTGCCTACTACGGTAAGCCCTTAACCATCTTCCGGTATGCCAAAGTTCGTAATCCTTTCATGTTGAGATGACCAAACCTGGCGTGCCACAAGTCTGTGGATTCATCTGAGGATGCTTGAAAGCATGCTGGTCCGGTGGCTTTAGTAGGAACAGAGGCTAGCAACACAAACATACGATTTACAGACATAGCTGTTTGCATAATTAAACCTCTCACATGATGATAAATCCTACAGGAGCCATGCTGAATCAAGATAGCCAAGTTTCTCTCCTGAAGCTGTCCAATGCTAAGCAAATTGTTTTTGAGATCAGGAATATAAAATACCTCAGGGATGACTTGAGTAATACCTTCAGCCTCTGTATCAACCGATCCTCTTCTCTTTGATCAATATGGGCCTTAATCTGATTGCAAGAAGGCGTGGTTCGGTATGCCTCTAATTCATCCCAAAGTCCCTTGAGTTTTGTGAAATAAGCGAATACTGTCATGTTGTCCTGTGTAAATGAGGCTAATAATTTTTGGATTTGGTAAATTGTTGGTGCGTTTTTTTAGAGAATTGATCCTGGAAATCTTCCCTAACTTGACAAGCAGTTTTAGCACGAACAACTCCCTTGGCCAAATTGGGATCTACAGAGCCATGACAAGATCATACTATTACATTGATTCCAAAATGCAAACTCTGATGGGCTTTCCTTCTCTTAAGGGGAGGGGGGTCAATAGATCCATTGATAAAGCCAATTGTGTTTTTGGCTGTGAGAGCATGGATCATTGATTTATAATTGGCATCATTCAATTTTATCGGGACCAATATGTGGCTGGGATGATATGAAGGATGAATATAATACGGATTTGATGTGTCCATGAGTGAGCCTCTCTTTGGTTGCATGGATCGAGATGAAGATGATGATCCTTGGATCTCTGTTGACTTCATTTGCTCTTCTTCTGCCATGATGATAGTTTAGTTGAACAAAAACGAGCTCTATGATGATTTCTCTGATACCATTTAAAATTTGGAAAAGGAGAAGAACTTTCTGTGTAAATTATTACAAAGGCATTATCCATATATACAATGAGATTTTTGATAGAATTTTCCTTACATCTAGCCTGACAACCTAGCCTAAATAAGGCAACTAATATCAATACAAATCATACACACAAATTGGTATCACAATGCGTGATTAATAAGGCAGCAAATATCAATAAATATCATGCCAATTTCTTAATATATTAGGCCACATATTCTATCTCGTTAATGCATCGTTTCAACTTCATTGCAACATAATATGTTATCAACTGTAACAATTATTTTAGGTAGAATTCAACTTTAAAATCCACTTGTAAGGAGATAGTGTCTAAGGTGCTTATAAATTCGTATGATAGACGTTTCACGAGTAATGTGAAATACAATTAGTTCGTTACATTTCATCTCTCTTTAAAATTGTCATCCACGGATGTCCAATTTTTCCATCTGAGTGACGCTATAGAATTAATCTTCTCCCTATTCGCAATGAGGGTTCTCCAAGACAGAGTGTCTACTCTGGTACTAATTGTAACGGTCAATATGTGTAGAACTTCCCTTGACTTATAAGGAGAAGGTGCTCAAAGTGCTTATAAACCCACAAAACAAACTTTTCGCGAGCGAACTTAACCTAACTGCAGCATTACATTCAAATCTTATAAAGTATGGGATAATTACACAACTAGCCTACAGTTCTTTGAAAACTAAAAATACTTCATTTTTATTTTACATTTTAGTGACACGTGTTACTGTTTTATTTAATTTTTTATTTATATTTTGTTACATTATTTTACATGTTAGTAACATATGTGTTACCGTCTCCATCTTTTCATTTATTCGTACATATGGTCTTCCACATGATTTTTTTTTTTTTTTGACAATTTTTCCCAACTTAAATAAATTAAAATGATAGAAAAAAGAAAATACGATGAAAAAATTGTAATTGAAACCCTAACCTTTTCAAAAGTATAAATAAATCATAAACCTTTTTATTTTTTACTCATTCCTACTTAAAATAATAAAAAATGTATCATCAAGTCCCAAAATTTCTAATTATGTTCACTGAAAGGATATTTGGAGTATGTACAGATTTCGTCCACTGATCTGTTAATTGACAAAAAATTATACATGTGATCTAAATTTGACTAATTTAACAATGACAAAATAGTTTATTACATTATGTTATTCAAAATAATTTTAAAGAAAAAAAAAACACCATCTTTTCTACCCCACCCACCCTGCGATGGAAATGGTGCAACTCATTACAGCTATTTCATATCTAATCTCGTGGGAATGGATTTCTCACCAAGTAATTTCATTTGCATCCTTTTATGCGTTTTATCTAGAGGGTTAAGCCAATCCAGTTAAGCAAAATATGCGAACAAAACAACAACAAAAATGAAGACCATCACTATTTTCATTAAACTCAAATAATTAAGAAGTTTTTTCTACAGTTCATAATTTCATAGTAGGATTATAACGAAGTTTTCGATCAAAACTGATAATTATATGTCTTCTTCTCTTCCAAGTGCGACGACAGCAGTGGTGGAGACCTGCAAAAGGTGGCGGGGCTTTGTCCCCCGTTTCCACTCCGGCGTGATAATTAGTATAGTATCAACTCAAATATGCAGGGTAACAATATTAAGTATGTATCTTATCTTTTTACCTGGAGGGATGATCTCCTATTTATAGGAATGACCCGTAGCTGTATCCACAATAGTCATTAATGGCGGGTGCCTTTTCATCTTCTTCATAATTAGGATTTAATGTGGGACGTTTCGTCTTCTTCAACTGCTGGTGTTTCATATTCTTAATGGATGTAGGTGACTGTCGTTCTACCTACTGTAGGCGGGCATATGAGGACAATGAGGCAGGCAGACTGACGAGGCGGGCAGACCAACGAAGCGGGCAGATTACTTAAGACAGGCGTCCACAGGAGAGCAGCAGTCATTTATCAAAGTGTAATCATATTTATCATCAAAAACTTATGTCACATGTAACTTCTCAGTTTCTTACTAGGGCATTTAAACTCTACTATCCAACTCAATAGCATCTACCCGTTCCTCATTCCCGTCCCCATCAAAAATGGCATTTCCGCAATCCTCATCGTACCTGCTTACATTTTCAGACGAAAACTCATCTCCATGGCCCACGTGAAATGGGCTGCCCCCATATCCATTTCCACGCTGGCGATTTTGGTCCAGTCGGTGTTCACCCACCGAGTTATGCTCCACCACCGTATAACCATCATCAAACTCAATCTCGCTGACGCGAAGGCACTCTACCGGTTGCGCTTCTCCACCACAGAGTTCTTTTCCAGTGCATTGACTCTGTTTTAAACAATAAGCTATTTTTTGGGTTTGGGTTTAGGTGTAGCTGTAGGTGTGAGTGTGGGTGGGTTGAGGAAGAAGACCTATTTTTTATTTTTAAGTTTTAATTTTTTTTAATTTGTAAAAAATAAAAAGGTTTAAGATTTATTTGTACGTTTGAAAAGGTTAGGATCTTAATTGTAATTTTTCTATTGTATTTTGTTTTTTCTATCATTTTAATTTATTTAAATCATGGGGAAAATTGTCCAAAAAATCACTTAGGGACCATCTGTGCGAGTAAAATGAAAGAATGGTGACGATATCTACGAATAAAATTGAATGGGGATAATATTGTTATAAAACTGAAAAAATGGAAAATGTTAGTATAATTAACCCTTTAATTTATTTAAGTCATGGGCAAAATTGTAAAAAAAAAATATTTGGCAACCGTATGAATAAATAAAATGATGGGGATGATATCTGCGAATAAAATTGAATAAGAATAATATTGTTACAAAGTTGAAAGAATTAAGACAATTAGTGTAATTAATCCAATTATTAATCATTTAGATTTTCTACAATTACTCAATTCAAATAAGTATTCGTGTTCGGTTATTAATAGGGTGAATAGATCTGTCTTTTTTTTTTTTTTTTTGAAATATCTCCTTCAATTCCAAATCGTAATGTAACATGTATCCCTTATATTCTGGTCATGAAATAGATAAAATAAATAAAAATTAGATTTTTATTCAAGAATGAAATCTTATTAAAATTGTCCGTATCCAGTTTATCCTTCGGAACCCTATCACACCACAAATGTGATAAAATGTAATCTATCCATTGTTGGTATTACTTTGGAGAGAAACTCTCTCTTTCCCGAATCGGGAAATTCAATGTCCCCAAATGTCAGAGCCCCAATAATTTAATACCACCCCTAGCAAACCCTCTTTCCCCACCCACATTATTTAATTCAACCCAGCAAAACCCCACTCCACCCTACTCCCAATTATTTAATTCATCCCAACAAACCTCTCCCATCCCACCAAATTAATTGCCCCACTCCTACCAAATTTGCCTCCAAGTTATTAATATAATTAAATTTATTAAATTAAAAATAAATAATTTCTTATTATTATATTCATTGTATATTTTTTTAACAATATAATATATAATAATGTTTATTAAATTAAATATTATTTATAACATATAATAAATAATATAATTAATATTACTTTTTTTTATTAAAGTTACAATGAAAGTAATTAGTTAGTTTATATTTGGCTAACAAATTAAGTTTTGATGTTTGGCCTAATGATTTATTTGAGTTTATTATTAAAAAAAAAAAGTAATTTTGTATAGTAATTCAAAAAACAAAAAATTTGCTCGAAAAGTGAAAATAAATAAATAAATAAATGAGGGTTAAAGTGTGCATCATAAATTTGCTTCAACTGATAATTTACTCACACAAAGAAGATGTAATAATAAATTAGTAACGAGGGTTAAAGCGTGCATCATATTCTTGTAGGTCTGGAGACTGCTTCAAAAATATATATAATGAATATAACAATAAAAAATTATTTATTTTTAATTTAATAAATTTAATTATATTAATAATTTTTGGGTAAATTAATTTGGTGGGATGTGGAAGGTTTGCTATTTGGGTTGCTTGAGACGGGAACAGAGAGTTCCTCTATGAACGGAGGACATTTGAGAAATTTGTTGCTAGAAATTTCTTCATGACCTACTTGCCTGATAGATAGCTACATTTTGTTTTTGGTCTTGTCAAATTTACTAGCCAGTCCTACTACTTGTACACCCTTCTAACCGGGTTGTTTAGCGCAAGGAGAAAAAGACCTTTATACCCCTTAAATAAATTCAGCCTGCTTCACCACATCAATTCCTCACCTCTCAGCCCTGCTCCTTGTACACACCACTCAACTATTTTGAAGGCAAAGGTAGAGAGAAAAACCATTTTTTTGACTGCTCCAAGCTCCTTTGTATTTTCTGTATTTTACTTTTTTCTCCATTTTTTCTCCATTCCTCACTTGTTTCTAGCATTTGGTTATTCTTGAATTTCTTTTTGATCAATTTGTTTCAAACTTTCAATGTTCATTTTCCTAGTTTTGGTACTGGTTCATCAATCCTCCAAAGGAACTTATTATACTATCTCAAAATTTATGACATTGAAAATAACTCAGGCCACTGATTTCACGTTAAAGTGCTTGTGTTAGCCATTATATGATGATTGTACACCTTCCATTTTATCTTTCTTTTCTGGCTGGTTTTAGCTTTTGAATTACCATGGTGCTTTGTTCCCAAGTCTATGAGAATTGATATTTTCTTCATCTTGAGGAGAAGTGAAAAAGGAGACTGGCTCAAAATATAGCTGAAAATATAGTTGGAAATATCGCTAGGGACTCGCCGGAATGTTGCTAGTGTCACTCACCAGAGATTTGCCGGAAAATATATTTGAAGTGATGAAGGAAACAAGCTCAAATGTTGCTGGTGCTTGCAGAAGAAATGAGATATGAGGACATGAAAGTGAGGGCTCATTATTATGAAATTTTGAAATTAAAATATTGCGATATTTTGACACTAAAATATCATGATTTATCGTGAAAAAATATCACGATCAAGATGGATGTAAACGTGAATGTACAAGAAGTAAAATTATTTACTAGCTACTCAATTCTCCAACCGATTCGCTTGATCTCTTAGGTCAAAATTATTAAATTTTTTACCTAAGAAAAACTAACACACCTCCTTCGGTGTTTAAAAACAAAAATTCTACATGCTTTTAAACGTAATAAAGAGTGTGTTTAAAATTAATTGTTTATTTGAAAAGTTGTAAAAAATTGTGGGTCCATGAAACGTGTGATTAAAATTAATTATTTATTTTAATTTTAACTTTTTAATAAAATTTTTATTAAAAACAAACTAAGCCCAAACATATTGTACTCCTAAAAAGTCACAATTATTATTTGTACAGACTACCGACTAGACTCGCTACTCGCTAGAGATTAGGCAAGCAAGTCTTTACGAGGCAATAAAAGATGAAGAAAGTCTGCAAAGTGAAAGTGGCATTTTAAATTATAATTTATTTACTAATTAATAAAGATTCCATTATAGCTAACTTTCCTCCTGTAATTAAAACCCATCCTTCACAGTTTTGTAGAAAACCTGTACTGCTACTTTTAGTTTTGTAGTACGAAGTACAATAAATCTCAAACAATTATATTCGTTATAGTCAAAACAATTGTACTGATTGTACCAAAGTTGGCTTGGAGAGACAATCATACAACCTATATATTAATTATATTAATTTCGACATCAGCCTTATAAAGAAAGGATTCCAAGAACTAGAATCATCAGTTTCGAAGCCCTCGTCGATCACAATCGACCCAAAAAGAAATAGCTAGTGTTTGATTGAATTGATTAAGTCATATAGAAACAAGGTTAAGTCGCTATGAGCATGTTGGTGATTTAGGCGTGGAGGCACAACGGTGGCTCTACCACCATTTATGGTATCAAAATCAAGTTTCCAACTTCAAAAGATGGTGGATGAGGTGGTGGAGGTTTCTTGATAATTCATCCCAGGAGGTCTTTGAAGGGGTTAGACTCGATCTTGATACCATCAATGGTGGCGGCGCCGCCCTTATGGGGCCAAAGTCACCGACACCCTGTCAGTATCGTCAGCTCCAAATTCCTCCAATTCCTCTGGCTTCTAATCCAAATTATATAAGCAGGTACTCCTTATCACAATTTTCTTTAATTTTTTATATTCACTGGTAATTAGCAGGTTGCGGAGCAACCAAGAAGATACAGAAATTGTAGTTATCTACAAATTCTATCCTCAGGAAGGATCAACCAATCGAGGCCGTACAGCTCTCTCACAGTCCACTGTGTAATATGTGTGAGAGAGAGAGAGAGAGAGAGAGAGTAGGAACATGGGTTTCAGGGTACACTTTTATAAGTTGCGGCCTACGTGCACCCAGCCAATCAGGCAGAAGGTGACATAATACTGTCGTTACTCGAATCCTAAATTATTGGAGTTGAATGTGTGGACTGTGGAGCTGGTGAGCCGCTAATACTGATCTATACGTCTTTAGAGGATGTGGAATACTACTTTTTATTTTGAATATTTAATTAATGTGACGAGAAAGTAGAGAACACAAAATTTATATAATAGTATTTATTATTGAAAATTGTCCAACAATCTGTCTTTTTTAGACAGCGAACAAGATAATCTTCTACCAATTTTTTTATTATTTTATGAGTATGTCTTTCATTTATTTTTTCCTTTTTATTCCACTCTCTCCTCTCATTTTCTCTCTTTTATTATATAGATATTTTAAAAAGGGTCCAACACTAGAGATGCTATAATAAAATTATTTTAGATGTTGTTTGGAATGGATTTTTTTCCCTATCGTAAGGTCAAATTATTTGTCAACATCCATGGATCATTTCAATCAAATGTATAAATCATCAATGACATAAGAGAAACTATACCATCATAAAAGTCTTCACAAAATATTTGACTAGACCATCTAACTACACGAGAAAATATCTGGACCCGTCTGTTAGACATCCCCCCCTCTCCGCCCCTGCAAAAACCCATCTCTGCAAACAAATGTAATACCGCGCCCCGCCCCACCCCACCCCACCCCACCCCACCCCACCCCATTCTTCAATTCCTAACCTAATTCCCGCCCCCTCCCCCTCTTTTCGGCAAACAAATGTAATAACCCCCCTTACCCCTCATTTATTTATACTTTAACCACTCCACCCCACCCACTCACCCACCCACTTTCTTCAATTCTTAATCTATTTATTTATCACCAAATTTATATCCACATTAATATAATTAAATTTATTAAATTTAAAATAATTTTTTTATTATTATAATTATTGTATTTGTTTTTAAAAAATATAATAAATAATAATATTTATTGAGTTAAATATAATTTATATCATATAATAAATAATATAGTTAACGTTAATTTTATTATTAAGATTACATTGAGACTAATTAATTAGTTTATATTTTAGTAACAAATTAAAATTTACTTAAAAAATAAAAATAAATAAAGCCTACATAATAAATTTGCAATAAATAATTTATTGTTTTCTATTCGTTTACTAAATTTCGCTTCACGTGCATATTTATTGTTAAAATTGTATGTCTCCACAGATAATTCGAATTCCTGACCAATGTGGAGAATGACACTGAGAGTCACTTGAGGAAAACATATACATTATCACCACTCTCAAATTTCATCCCTACAAAAATGTACCGAAATAAAATACATTATTTATATGTGCAAATAAACAAAAAAATAAAAAAAATATTAATAATGTTACAAATAACTTGCAAATTAAAATAAATCTGTACAAATAAACGAAAATAAAAAATAAATTAATAATTTATTACTAACCTTTGAAAAATATGAAAAATAATAAGTGAGAGACAAATTTGATAAAATAAATTTAGAGAACAAAAGTGATTGGAAACGTTTGATGTTGACCAAATTTGGGTAAAATAAATAAAGCGATTGAGTTGGCCAAATTTCAAAAAAAATAAAATGTATTCTGATGAGGAGGAAAAAATATGTAATCTAATGAGAAGAGAAAAAAATGTATTCTAATGAGAAAAAATGATTATGTTGAGTAGTTTATAAAATAAGTGGGGAAATGAAGAAAGGAAATAATTTTTTTTTTTTTTTTGGGAGGGGGGGGGGGTGTTGGGCGCTGTTTTTTTTCAGCTAGGTGGGTGAGGGCACCTCATTTTGGGTTGGGGAGGGGTGAGGGTGCATAATTTTTTTTTCCTGTTGAATGGCTGCGTGACACACAGCCATTCAGGAAAAGGTTCTGGACCCCATGACGTGGTCCAGATCTTTTCTCTCTAACTAAATATCATTATATATATCCCGAGAAAAGATCTAGACCCTAAATCGGGGTCTAGAACATTTCCCACTTGCGCCCCACCCTCCCTCCTTTGCGAACCCCACCCCTCAACAAAACAAACCCCCTCCCTCCTCGTCTAAACCCCCCCCCTCCGCACCCCACCCCCCACCAATTTATTTAATCGCATTTATTTATCTCACATAGACTTTAACCACCACCTCAACAAAACGAACCCCCCATTCCCCACCCCGCACCCCCCCCACCAATTTATTTAATCTCACACCTACTTTAATCACCACCTCCCACTTTCTTCAATCTCTCACTTATTTATTTACTACCAAATTTACATCCACATTATTAAATTTATTAAATTAAAAATAATTTTTTTAATTATATTCATTGTATTTATTTTTAAAAAATAAAAAAAATAATATTTAAAAGTAAATGGTGGGGGCCACCAATTTTTTGTTGTTGAATGGCTGCGTGCATTCAAGAAAAGGTTCTGGACCCCAATTCAGGGTCCAAATCTTTTCTCTATATATCCCTATATGGAAATTTAGTGTGCATTGTTCTTATGTATGCTTGTCCAACACTTTTCATTTTTTTTTTCTAATTTTTTTTTTTTTACCTTATTTAAGAAATTGTCGCCTTTTTTTCGTTTCATTTTTCCTCAATCGTAGATCTTTTTTAGCACTATTTTTTTCTGATATTTCTTCATTTCTCGTCTTTTTCGTTCGTAATTTTCGTCTTTCTTCTGATGTTAGTCACGTCTTTTGAAAAATCGTTCAATTTGGTCGATTAAGTTCTTTTGCTAATTTCTTATGCTTGTTTGAACATTTGTGCTTATTTGAGTATTGATTTTTAATTCTCATTTTGAGTTTTTAAATAGTTCTAATGTTGAATTCGTAATCAGTATTTATCGGTGGTATAAGTATCATCTTGGAAAATTTTCTGAATTTGTAAGTGTAATAGAATTGGCAATGTAAGTTTCTTTTGGAAAAACAATAGTAATAATAAATTTCACACTGGTGAGGATACAAAAGATTGTTTCTAAATGTGTGATCTTTTACACTAATTTATTTTTATTGTATTTTTACCTCGATTATTGATTATGGTAAAAATAATTTTTCTGATTTCGTATTGGCTACGGCAAAAAAATATGACAAACACAACTCATTGAATATTGGAATTTACAAATGCATGTTTCCATTATTAATCGTTATGCGTTGAGAAATTATAAGTATGAACTCATTTTGATTCTAGAACGAACATTTATTTACTTTTTAAATTATTTTTGTTGATTTAAGCTATTGATGGTTTTTTTCATCTTTACGTAAAATAGTATCGGGAAGTTATATTTAAATCATTATAATTATAGTGTATATAATATTGGTGTTCTGTACATTTTACTATTACGAAAACAAGTAAAATTTCATTAATGCACTTATTTTTATCAACTCTTTTCGAGATTTCAGAATAATTTTGTTGATTTTCAATTTTTAAATTGAGGAAATAAATATCTAACAATAAATCAACGCATTTTCTCCAAATTCTTGATTATTAATTACTTCAAAAATCTACCTAATGTGAAATCACTAATTAAAAACTTATGTTAATCTATAATAAGTATTTTTACTACTTATTACTGCAAGTTCACAAGTAATCTTATATATATCTTACGACACTTGTGTAATTTAAACTATTTTAAATGTTTGATTATAATGAAAAAGAGTGAAAATTTTAAAAAGTCAGGTCATAATAAAAGGACATATGGAACACATTTAAATTTTAAAGCAGTAGAATAATCTTCAGATAATAATTGAAGTATCCAATCATAAGAACTGCAATAATTAATTCTGTCAGTGAACTACACATTATTCATCACATTATCTAAAAATAAAGAATGTTCATGTTAAAAACCAATTGAAACTATACCATTCAACTTCAAATAATACGTATTTTCCTCAATAAATTTTAACACGTATTTTACTTAATCTATCATAAACAAAAAACTAATTAAGAAGCTTATAAATAATGACTACGCTACTGAATACTTGATTAAAATACAATACGTGGCTTTGCAATTACACTTTACTAGTACTTAATAATTAGCAATGTTTTTGCAATCAAGTCAACGAAAAACAGGAAAATAAATTACCTTAATCAATGTATGCTTTAACTACTCCAACAACCATAACACACTATGAAAAGAAAAAACTAATATTCGTCTCGCGAAATAAATTTTTAATATTTTCTAAACGATTATTCTACCCTTACAAGTCACACCCGAAGGCATGTGAATACAACATTTCATTTTTGGTAGTAAAAAAGTTGGTTTTTTTTTTTTTTTTTTACAAATTATTCCTCCATTTAATTATATATGCAACATCGTTACAAGATAGAGTAATGTTGACAACTTTTTTGATCGATTCATTGTTATTACGCTCTCCCGTCCCATAAAAATATACTTACTTTAATTTTTCACCCGTTTCAAATTATAGTTCAATTATCTTGTTGATACTATAGTTAATTTCTTAATTTTCTATTATGTTCTTATTTAATGTCTCTTATTATTAACAAATATGAATTATTATTATATTAATGTAGGTATTTATTAAAAAAAAATTAAGTATAATTTATTGTTAACAACATCTTTTCTTTGATGTTTATATAACGTAATTATTTCATTTCAAATTAACGTCCATTTGGTCTTTATCTTTATCTTTATTCTTTAATACAATATATTATCGGGATGAAATTAAATTTATACATTAAAAATCTCATGAGATGATAATTATTTTGGGGACAATTTTATTCAAACGATATTTAATTATCATTTTTAATTTTGATTTAATAGGTTGACTTATTCAATGTACTTATTTAAAACAAGAATAACACAATGTATTGTCTTTCGTGTATATGATATTTGATTAGTTGACTTATTTCATATGTTCGTGTATTATAATTATATAATGTATTATCTTCTATAAGAGTATAATATGTATTAAGTTTTTATTGTATGAAGTCTTCGAATATTTAAAGGTTGTATAAATCCATAAATAGGCATTGAAAGAAATTATATAGAAAAAAAAGGAAGATTGAAGCGGCTGCAATAATGGAATAAAGATGTCAAAGGCAGAGACTCAAAGTGAACAAGTGAATGAGACTTCGCTTCTCTAGCACCAATGACCAAACTATAGGGCAACTAGCATGGGCTCGGTGTCACGGGCCGACTCTTCATTCTTTAAGTCGTGCAGCACGACTATTTTTCGTTTTGTATAGCAGTAGTCTCACTCTATTAAACTACATTCCGCCTTCTCCATCACGAGTCTGACATATCTCGTTGCTTATTTTACCCACAAAGCTTAATAGCGTGTAAACACTCGAACGCATTCCTGCGCTGCACTTAGTGCCAAGGTGCTCGCTTATTCGCAATGCATATCATCATCGAAGTTCTCTAACTCTATTGGATTCGACTTAGTTAGCTTGCCTGCATGCTCATACACAAAATACGGTCCCCTCAAAGCATACTAGATGGATGGGAGCTCTCCTAACTCCGTTCAAAGCATTGGGGGTCATTTGCATGCCCCACAATACAATCCTAGTACTCGTCTCTTCCTATGGGCATATTGGCTAATTACGTGCCGCAATGCCCTTCGTTAGGGCCTCATCCAAGCAGGGTCAACTGATAATCCATGGCTAAGTTGAAGTACTTTCATAGCATACTCGTTCTAACAATAACGGCATCTTGCCATATTTGCCCAACCATGAGGTGTCGCCCCACAACCGCATTTCTAGCCAACGGACTCCCGCGGCTGGGCTAGAACCAATAACCAAAGCGCACGAGTTAGCATACGAGGCCTTTAGAGTGTTTTCCTAGATAGCTCATTCGGCCTAGAAGTGTTACCGTATCCTTAGCATAGCCCTCCAGCATAGCAATGCTGTATCGGTAACCTTATGCCTCTTCCGAGTGCCCAACGAAGGCCCCAAATGCCAACGCCGCTCGAAGAGTTCTCGAACTCAAACGAGTACTTTAGCCCTCTCTTAAGGTGCCTAAAGCAGGCCCTTAGTTGCCCCCACTGTTCCTAACGATTGCTCATTTAGTGCATAAGGTTAGCCCGTAGGCTGTCCTTCTATTTGGACGGAAGCACGGAGGAGGCTGACTGACTGCTCACCAAGCATGCCTCCCTTATAATAGATGCGAAGAAATAATCCAAGCGACACCTATAGACGTTTTTTGGCCGATGAATCATAACTTTCATAACTGGTGCTCCCGACCTCCAAATGATACCCCGTTTGATTCTTAGCGAAGCTAACATCTTCAATATGAAGTACAATAAGTTTCAACCCCAAGGAATACTCGACCGTTGAGCTATTTCCCTTGCAATATTCTGAAATTACAATAATGCCAATGCATGACACTGTTACCTTCAGCCCTTACGTTTCATAACCAAACGGACTTTGCTTGTCGTCTATATTGGTAAGAAGCTTCCTAACTCCTTAGGGAAGCTTTCCATAAAACGGCTTCTCCAAAATCTATTGTTAAGGTTCTCTGCTCATCACCCGAAATTGCTGCCATTATACCTACATATATTCTTATGTCAAGCCAACTTCACCCATCATCTCCGATGGTCAAGGATATTAGTGTTAAGCTAAGATGCAATCCATTACATCATCATCCACTCAATTCTGTCAACAGCACAATTCTGTTTTCTAAATCTAAGTTTCAACTGTCGCCCTCTGACGAGTTTCTTTGGTCAATTCCATATTGCAGTAGTATTTGGATCTACACAAAATACTCTAGTAATGCACAAATATGTGCTCTGATAACAATTGTCACGAACTGACTTTTTAAGTCGCGCAACATAACTATTTTTCACCTCGTGCGGAAAGTAGTCTCACTCTATTCAACTACCTTTCGCCTTCTTCATCATGAGTCTGACATAACCAGTTGCTCATTTTACCCACAAAGCTTACTAGCATGTAAATACTTGAACGCGTCCCTGCACTGCACTTGGTGCCAAGGCACTCGCCTATTCGCAATGCACATCATCATCGAAGTTCTCCAACTCTGTTAGATCTGACTTAACTAGATTGCCCACATGTTCGTGCACAACATACGGTCTCCTCAAAACATACTTGATAGATGTGAGCTCTCCTAGCTCCGTCCAAAGCATTGAGGGTCATTTGCATGCACCACAGTACAATCCTAGTGCTCATCCCTTTCTATGGACATATTGGCTAATTGCGTGTCGCAATGCCCTTCATTAGACTGAAGATGAAATTGCAATCAATTTTTTTTTTTTTTGTGTCAAAGGCTGAAGAAGTAAACATGAACTGTATCTATGAAAAAGAGAAATTGATATTAGATGAATCAATTTTGTTGGGCTTTTGTTAGACTTTATTTGTTTAATTCATTTATTGTTAAGTTTGGACTTTAGTATTTTTTTTTTGTTTTGGTTGATTATTAAATTAAAAATATTCAAAAAGTTGGGAGGGTGTAAAATCATTAATAACGGTATGAAGAGTTTGCATTGATAAGTTGTATACAGATTTTAGAATATATAATCAAGATTGATGACTATGAAATGTGTCATTGTGATGTAGTAGGGTTTGAAAGAGTCACTTACGGTAATAAGCACATGTTTAGTAGTGTTAAAATTATTTTTTAAGTATTTATGAGTAATAGATCCTATAGAATATATAGATAATAAGTAAATAATAAATTGTAGATTCAGTAAAATATATAGATAAAAAGTATATTTAACTAATTTAAAATATAATTTAAACTAAAAAAAACAAGTACTAAGTTTTATCGAAGCTTATTCTTCTGCACGAAATTTTAAAAACTAGATTGCTCAACTGATTTGATTAGAAAAAATAGGATCTGGATGGAGTATTGTTTTATTATAACACATAAAATTGCATATTAATCGAGATGAAACATGAATTGAGAACATCGTACCATGGAGAGTCAAACATGAAGTTGCATGACCATCTTAGTGATTGGCCAAAGTGCAATGATTACATCACAAAGAGTCTTAGATTTGTCATCCCCCATTATATCTTGATTATTAAAAAAGATTTAAATTTTTTAACCAAATCAAATTTAAAAAATAAATATGCAAAGATATTTTGTAATTTTTTTTTAAAAAATGATGGTAAACTGTCTATATAATTAACATTTAATTGGCCCCTAATGTTGTGTAACGATTTGTACTGCTACTTGGATTGTAGTACGAAGTACAGTTGTTAAACACACACGCGCGCATCGACTCGTGTCTTTATATTCGTTATATATAATTTCTAAGCACAACAATTGTACTATGGTATAGTGTGTTTGGTACTACAGAAGTACCAGAATTGAGGAGAATCATACGACCCATAGGCCTTCTATATAAACAAGGATTTTCCAAAAACTAGACTCATCACTGCACCATAGGCGGCTCACAGGTGGTGCCGCCACCACCGATGGCCGTAGACCGTGGGACGATAATTCAACAGAGAAAAGACGATGATCATAGTTTGTTGGTGATCTTGGGGTCGAAGCGCAACGGTTGCGCTACCACTATTTTTGGTATCAAAATCAAGCTTCCAACCTCAACAGATGCTGTACTCTACGACATCTTTGAAGAGGTTTAACTGGATCTTGATACCATCAATGGTGGCGGCGCTGCCCCTCGGGACCAATGTCACCAATAGACTGTCATTATCGTCAGCTTCAAATTCCTCCATTTCCTCAGCTGCTGCTAATCCAAATTATTGAACAGGGTACTTCTTTTACATTTTCCTTCAAATTTTTAATTATTTAAAGGGTAATTTGCACCTGCAGTCGTCAAACTATCAGCATGTTTGGCTATTTTTAGGTATTGTTGACAGTATGTGGAGCACTTGGTTCCCCTGTTTTTTTAATTTTTAGATTCTCAAATTTTACTTTTTGGTGCAGGGATCGAAGGCAGGTCTTTTTGGACAAAAACCTTAAAAAATCAGTTAAAGTCAAATGCTTTACACTACCTAACTCAGTTTTTTAAAAGCCATTTAAGAGTATGTTTGATAAAAGATTATGGAGATTATAAATAGTAAATTTTATTAAATAAAAGTTATAGATGTTATAAAATGTATAAATAAAAATTATGTTAGACTAATTTATAAGTGTATATAAGTACTGAAAATCTATTTTATTTCTTTAAAAATAATTAGTTAAAAACAACTAAAGAAAGAAAAGACAAGAAAAAATAGAGAGAAAAGTATTTAAAAAAAAAAAACGATCATCTTCTTCCTCCTACTGTTGGTGAGTTTGTCACCAACCTAAACTCTTTTCGCCTTCACCCCCTCTCCAATTCTTCTCTTGTTTCTCGTGAAATCAAGAAGGAGAAATTCTTGCTATTTCATGAATCCTATTGGTTGACACTTTGTTATAATTTAAAAATTTTTGTTATTTTTTACACGACGAACTACATCCACTCAATTATAATCCAATTGCTCTAGGTAGAGTACAATTTGAATGTAGCCATCAACACTGATCTTATTATCTTTGGAAAAGAAATTATTTCAAAGCCTTTATGTTTCGCTTTCTTGATACGTACGACTTTGACATGTATGATCAAACTTGTCTCACCAATTGAGGATATGCTGTCTTGAGTTGAATATCTCTCCCATCGTTAAAATTTTATCTCCTCACTGCAATTTTAAAGTGTTAAAATTTTAATAAAATAAAAACATAATTTTATTCTTTTTATATAACGATCAACGAGGAACAGTTAAGGAAACACAGCTGTCGGAACATCAAATTTGAATGCCAGTTGATTATTTGTCTTAAATTGTGTCCTCTATATGAAGATTCTCTTCTCCAAGTATTTCGAGTTATTGCCCAACTGTCGGTAATAAATTTGAGACAATACCCGACTGTAGAATATTAAAAGGCAGATTATGCAAATTCATTCTTAGAGCCACTTAATATGTAACAACAAATGAATAGGCATGGTATGTAAAATTGTTGGAAATAGGATCAGCAAACAACCTTCATTCACTGCAATCATTTTTACTGTTTTTCCATGTTTACATCTATGGAGGAAGGAGAATTCTCTTATCAGGAGTAAATAGAGGAGAGAATCAAAAGGAACTATTGATACCACAACTAGTGCCAGGCAATGCCCGGTGTACTAGTCCAGGCTCAAACCTCGACCAGAGAAACAGCCATGGCTAACACCATCTGCTCCTCAAAACTCTCAGGAATGATAGTCCCTACAACAGGTTGAAAGCTGGGCCGTGCAGCAGGGCTAACGTTATCATCAAATTCATCACAATCTGCGTACCTGGTTCCAACTGCGGTCACCTCAGCTCCATGATCCAACCATTCTTCAGCATCCCCGGTCACTGCCAACTGGCTATTGGGTGATGCCACAAGGGCACTCTCGGCAGGAAAATAATGTTCCTGGCAATTGGAAATCCTTCCACAGTCCGGCATGTTATATGCAGACATGCTCTGTCCATAGTTATTGGAGTGCTCTCCACGCTTCTGTTGACATTCAGCAAGGGCTGCAATTGCACAAGCAATTCCTCCAGAAGAAGATGATGACGATCCAACCACTGGAGCCAACACTGATGAGACACAACGATCCTCCACCATATATTCTTGTGATAAAGCTGCATCAGAATTGGGCACATGCTGCTGCCTGCCTTTCTCCTATTATGATCACATTGCAGAAGACACCGAAAGGTCAAATTTGCAACGATGTGAAAGAACAGAATATAATACTTATAGCAATCAGTATAAATGCTGATAATCCAACATTAATTAATTCCGAGACGTTAACACCACATTACACAAGAGGCCCAGTAATGCATATACAAATGGTGTCATTTTAAAGCTTGCTGAATGCTGATAGACTAGAGAGAGAGAGAGAGTATGCAATTAAGAAACTTTACTCGAGGATTAGCCACATCCAATGTTGAAAAACTCAAATAACTTCCAAAATAGTCTGCAAGTATAGCTCATGAAAGGCTGCGTATTTTCTCAGACTGAACATGAGTTATGCTTGATTGTGAATATAATTACCTGAATAGACTGCCAAATGGCTTCCATAACCATTATTTCCTCAAGATCCAGGTCAACCACGTCCTCCCTGAATTTAAAGTCACAGTGAGAGCAATAGAGAAAGGACGTGACATGCAAATTATCTAATAATAATCACAGAATAGTATTGTTAATACACTAATCAACTCCACAATCTTTTATCTATATAAATTTGTAAATCCATGTAATGAACAATTAATTTTGATGTACTACGAAAGAATATAAGAATTGCATATGTTCTGGAGATGTAAAAGCTGGTTTTGTGCACATGGGTGATCTGAACGGGTGGGAAGAGGTAGCATGAAAAGATTCAGTTTTTTGTTTGACTTTGAAAGAGAGGGAGAGAGATGAAAGGAGAAAAATATTATCTAATTTCTAAAATCGAACTGACATACCTTGTAGTTTAAAATTTCAACATAGACAAACAATCCATTTCAGCAGTCGATAGATTGCCATAACCCGAGCCCATAGGCCCATTGGATGTTAGTTTTCCCTCCGAACTCACAAAGTACAAAATAAAATAGGACTGTGCCACCAAGCTAAAGGAGCATCAAAAGCTCCTGAACATTCTCTGGAGTCTCCATTAACATATAGGCATCCACAGCTATAAACAAGGGTGAACCCATAAAGTGGGTTGGGAAAGAGGATATCCACTATAGGAATACATTTATGGCATGGTGGGTAAGGTGGATTGGACAGTATTGGACCGTATTAAGAAATAAAAAGAAATTAAGATTTTGTTTATTGTTTTGTCAAGTCATATGTCATGCTGCTTACCAGACATGCACTTTAACATATAAGAATTTAAGAGGGGCCAGGTAATACAAGTTTTTCAGGGAATAAAAAGCAAAAAGAGCAGGCCAATGAGAGAAGCTTAAAAATCGGACACTCAACCTCTGGTTGGCTTTCCTCTATGAACAAGCTAACTTCCTAGTAATCCATTTGGAATCTCGATTGAGAACTCAGATGCTTAAATTGATATACACGCACGACTATAAGATAAAGATCAATGAAATTATTAACTTTTAAGCTAATCCCAGATCAAATCGGGTAACTTGCAGCAAAATAAACATTAAAAACCCAACTCATCCAATAGCAGAACATGAATGGTGGTGGAATCCCGTTGTCTCAATTTTTTTTTTTTTTTTTAACTATAGAAGATATCAAGATGCATCCCAACCAAAACGTAAGACGACAATATGGAACTTGCTGCAACTAAATCTCTAGCAAGCTCCTGCTGGCATATATTCTTCCATCCACTAAATTATTTAGAACTGATAAGATAAAGAAGAGACATATTTCTAAAATTAGTTCTTTTCTTGAGCTAATTATGATCTATATAAATAGCCACATATTTTTAGAATGCGTAATCACAGACAACTAAGAATGAAGTACATAAAAACACAAAAGATGTCGAAATAGTAAGTTGATAATGCATTATAAATGCATACCTATTTTGCCTTGAAGGCGGCTTTACTGCCAAAGCAACATGCGACTCGTCGCAGGTAACAACTTCCTCACCTTGTACAGCTGAAGCAATGGATGATTCTGAAGACAGAAAGGAAGACAAGTGAATGCTTGTAGACAGAGCAAGTGAACCTAAAACCACTAAATCAGGCTCATATCATATACCTGCTGTTGAAGAATATTCAACCTCACGTGGTCTTCTGCTACTGCTTGAAGAACTAATTCCTCTTCGTTTCAGCATCCTCTCCTCTTCATTCTGAAGTTCTTGCTTTCTAATTCTCATTTTGGCTTCTATAACTCGTTGTTCTTCCTACAAATGAGCACAGTTCATAAAGTAGCTAGAATGTCATTGGAGACACCCAAATGAAGAAAAAAGAATAAGAGGGAATAGGAATAATATCAGTCTTACAATTTTCTCCAAGCTTTTCTCCTCCTTTGTCCTAACACCTCGATACTCCACAGCATAATTTAAGGTTTTACAGAAAGGACACCTTTTAAGGTTAAGGTAAGCATTAAGAAAATGACAACTTAAAATAATAGTGCAAACAAAACATTGATGAAAGCATTTCACGAGACATCAGACATGCATATGTGCAAAGCCACACACACAAAGACAACTCCAACAAATAGAAATCAAGGATACTGTGAGGGCCGGGTAGAACTAGGGGTCCTCATCTGCAAAAAACACTCTTATGCATGGAAAAAATCAAAATTATTAGAGTCAGCTTCAAGAAATTTCACGAAGTAGACAACTACGAAGATGACCAAATATAGGAAATGAAATGCAGACCATATATGATATACCTGTACAAATGCCTTTCATGCAACATCTTGACCAATTAAGACTTGGATAGTACTGACAACATCCAGAACAAAAGAACATATTAAAAGAAGGAAAAATAACATCAAAGAGGAAAATATATCATACATGTCATAACAATGTAACTGTCATACATGAAGAATATAATTATATAAGCATGCCTTCTTAATTCCTACCACATATTGTTCCGTCTCACGAAAGTACATGAACAAATATTAGTCTCAATTGTTGAACAATCAAAAGGTGCATTAACATAATTCAATCAACCCCCACTCTTAATTAGAACCAAAATTCCGACAAATACTTTAATGGCCGCGTTGGCTAAATGGCCTTGTCAAACGCTCGGAATCGCAAAAGAGCCCAACTTATATCAAATAAGTTTTAAAGTCCTCTTTTATATAAAAAAGACCCAAATGACCTTACTATTAAACTACTGTTAACGATCTGTTAACAGATGGTCGGTTAACAGACCACAGGCCTGTGGTCTGTTAAGGCCAATTTTGGCCTTAACAAGTCAAAAATTTGTTAACAGACCATGAGTCTGTTAACGCAAATTTACACATTTCAACTGATTTTTCAATTAATTCACTTCAAATCAATTCAGATTTTCATAAATTTAAAATAGAAATCACAATTCATACTTATATTTATATATATATTCATTTTTTATACTACAAAATTAACAATTTCTACCGTAAGTTAAAAGAAGAAAATAGAGACGGATGCATTTCAACTTCGAAATGAGATTTCTTACACAAATGAAATGGGTTGGATTCTAACAATGAAATGGGCTAGATTCTAACCTTCAAATCTTCTCTTTTTCACATATGGATGAATTTGAAATCGTTTGAAATAGTTATATGCGGGGAAGAGAAAGCAGAGATAAATTTGGTAATTTACGAGCTAAATTGGGTCAATGGCCATTTTGGAAAATTGGCCGAGTCACCCGGCCATTCAGCACTTATCCCACTACTTTAATTCAAGTTTCTCATTTAGCAAAAGTAGTAGCCTAACAAATTTTCGAAAACCAGTTCAATTAACTATATAGCCAAAGCAACTTCCTTTTGTATTCCGTAGTTCCTCATATATCAATCAAATAACCACTAAATTAGTCCAAAAAGATGTTTACAAAAACAGACAAATACAAGAACTCATCTCCCGTGAACCAATTTTCACGTTAAACAATAAAAAAAGCAATGACACTGTAGAAAATGGAAATATGAGAAATGAAGACACAGATAGAAAATCGTACCAAGAAGCAAATGGGACATTCCTCAAGGTCACAGCCACATTCATCATCACCAGGGTAACAAGGTGCCAGCTTTGAGTCAAGAATGAGCTTCCTGAGTTTCTTTTGGTCCACATATTTGAGTTGGTACAATCCTTGAGGCTTCGTGTACTTATCATCCACCAGTTGCCTCTTCATCCCCAATTTATTCCCCATATCAAAAGACCACCACAAATTTTCAAATTTTTTTCTTTTCTCGAGGATAAAATCCAATCTTTCACGATATTAACAAGATTTTTCCCAGCAAAGCAGAATGCCTTTCTGTCCCAGAACGAGAATTACTGGTATTCCCCCACAGAAACGCATGAAAACATCCTGCAAAGCGGAAAGTGAATTAGAAACCATCACATTAAAGAAATTTAAAAGAGGCCCAATAAATATACACAATAAAAAAGTGGCACCCGCGAAGGGAAATGAACCTTGAAATGAAATCCTGGAAAAACATAAAGTCTGAGCAGTTTCCAAAGAGAGAGCAAAATAGTAGGTTTCTAATTGTATATATTCATATGTATATCAGACGGAAAGTTTCATGCAGAAAAACGAAGCTTTTACGATCAAGAAACCAATGGAAAGAAGCAAAGGGGTGGAGTGGCAGGGCCGGAAAGAATCGGCCTCCAGGTCGTGGTGGGGGCGGGCGCCAAAGAGTGTACAGAATGGCTTTTTTGAAGTGGGGCAGATTACCCTCCAATTATGATGCGTGTAGTGAGATTCCCCAACACTATTATTGTCATTTTGGGACATACTATTTGCATTTTTTCACTTTTCACCTCATCATTTGTGATAATTGGGGAAGACATAAATTAGGGTTTTTATTTGTGTATTGGAATTCAATCATGATCACGAAGAAATTTTTTTTACTCGCAATCATTGAGGTTTAGTGGAAGTAAGAATTGGATTTCTTGATTAAGGTGTATATACACATTAATCCTTTGCACGTTAAATGCGATCAGACATGATCAAAATACTTAATTGTACTAACTTTCTTCATCAACAAACTTAACAATATCAACGTATTTTCTTTATCCGTACTTAATTTGACAGTGTAGTCATGAGGATGAAATAAACATAGGTCAAGTTGTTTAGGATAGTAGAACAACTCTTACCATTTCTAACAACATCTAATGTCTATATTATTCTAATTGTAATTGTTTTTGGAGTCGTATCAATATACTATAAAGTATCTTTAATGTTTTTTTTTAATAGTTTAAAGTTTAGTGCGTGTCCCATGTAATAATAGTTTTGTTGATATTTTAAAGTTGACAATGTCATGAAATTATGAAATTTGTTGACCAAAAATTCGATATTTTTAGCATGTGTTGTTACAAAATAATTATTTTACAAACTTTTTTTTTTCTTCTCTTTGACAAGAGTAGTATAGTATTTGGTCCAACTAGTTGGTTAGGGAATTTGAATAGGTTGTACTTGTTATGGTAGGTATAGCAACTGATAAAATCTATAAAGATTTATGTTAGGTAGTATAAATGAGAATTCATCTAATTTGTATCCAAAGTATATCATAATGTTCAAATCAAATGAAAAGATTTTCTTTACATATATCATATATGACTTGGTGTAATTGGCTGTTTATTTAAGTTGTGTTTGATTTTAATTAAAATTAGATTTTTTTTGTAAAAGTTGATTAAATGTATTTTTGAAAGTTGTAAAAAGTTGTTGACTTCATGAAGTATGCGGTTAAAATTAGTTTTTGTTTTTTATTTTAATTTTTTATCAAAATTAGAATTGAAATTAGACAAACTGTTGACCGTTTTCCCAAGTCCTGGTAGGAGTAGGAGTTTCTTTGAAGTCTATTAGAAGCAAAGGGAGCCTATTTACGGGAACCTATTTACGGGATTTTCATCGTGTATCTTTATTTTGGATTATTATGTTTGATGGTTATATTCACACTACAATTTTTTATAAATGCACTACATTTTAATTGTATTTAAGATCCTCAACTTTTGTTCACTATTGCAATTATGTTCTTAACTTTTTGTCAACGAATTTTTATCTTGAACTTTCATTAATTAGCACATTTCATTATTGATGATGGTTTATGTCGAGATATTTTGTTTACGTGCTTTGAAATGAGGAAAAAATATTTTATCATACTTTTGTATCTAATGTTTTTTTTTTTAAATGATGACAGATAAATAAGTCTTTTTACGAATTCTAAACAAATATTTTTTTACAGAAAGTGTTATCAAATACAAGACGTGCTAATTAATAAAAAGTTGAAGATAAAAATGTGATAAAAAAGGTTGGGGACATGAATGTTATAATGTTAAAAGATTAAGGATGTTAAATGTAATTAAAATGTGGTGCAAAAAATAAAAAGTGTTGTGTGAATATAATTACCATATTATATTTACACTATACTTTTTTTGTATAATATTTTAATTGTATTTAACATTGTGTGAAAATAGAAGTAAGCTTGTTGTAAAATTATGAGATAATTATTAATAACTTAGTCTTATATGCCTTATTTATTTGTACTTAAATCAGTTTATAACTCTATTTAGAACTTTATAAATATGGGTCCATAATTATAATAAAATTATACAATTTATTTTCTTATCTTCTTCTTTTAATTTTATAACATAATATTAGTACGATTCTTTAATTTTCTTTTCTATGTCGTAGTACAATTATCTAGTACAACTTGTTCTTTCTTAACGAAATAGTAATTGTTCTTCTGCATCTGAAAAGAAAAGAAATCTCAACTTTAATAAGATAATTCATATTTAACTATTTGGTACAATTTATATAAACATTCTTGGGGCCAAAAGAATGGATGCATCTGACTCTTATGGTCTGCCACTTAAACATCTTTTAGACCATCATTATTTTTAACCATTTATTATTAAAATATTACTCGCTATTATGAAACACCGCATAAATTATGGCATGAATTTTTTGATGGATTTTTTTTTTATAAATCATATGTTAATTGAATAACTCGAGGCCTTTATTGCAATAATTAGAAATTTGACTTGTACTCTAATTTCTCTCTCTTTCTTTTGTTGTTTCTTTTTGGTTGATTGATTTACTTACATATCAAAGTCACGCACCAATTGATGTTATTATTGGAAATTATTTTTAGCATTCAAAGAAAAAAAAAAAAGACTTTTGATTACAATTCTGCTTTTGCAAAGGGTTGCATTTTTTGTTTGCTTATAGAATTGTTTTGGATATTTGGATATTTGATTGATTGTTTTCAAATTGGAATATATATTACTTTTATATTATATTTTATTAATATATGTTAAATTGTAATTATTATGAGAAATTATAAATTCTTGAACCACATTTGTTTTTCAATTGTACTTTTCTTGAAAAACATAATTTTATAATTTTATTATATTTCAGAAGAATATTATGTTGTATTTCACAACCTAGACATATAAATACTCTAGAAGAATATTTTGTTGCTTCTGAAGAGTGTAATTTATAAGATTTAATATTACGCTATTGTTCCTGGAGAGAATATATTTATAAAAGTTTAATATTTCAAAATAATTTAGTGTTACTTTTGAATAAGCACAATGCTATATTAATATTTTGACAAAATATTATGTCTCTAAAAGCATGACATTGTAATTCAATATTCCTAAAGAATGTTGAAATATTGCTTTTGAAGTAACATTAGTCTAAATATATTAAAGATTTTAAAAAATATCTTATTGTGCTCTCGAAGTAGCACATGTATTGAAAATATCATATAATCTAATTAAATTGTTATATATATGAGTATTTTATGAACTAATGCTTATCTCTGAAGGAAAACATTCAAATCATGTCATGTTAACATTGATTAATGTGACTCATCTAGATGTCTCTAATTTTTTTTGTTAATCAAAGTGGAAATATCGATCATTTGATCGAAAGAGATGTGATGGAGAATATAGATTAATTTACTTTCAATGCATTAGTATTTACTTTGATTCAAAATTTTAGTTTGAAATAGATTTTTATTTTTCTTTATAATTAGAGGCTTTAATTTACTTTGTTAAACTAGTTCTTAGTTGATTGAAATGTTGCTTTATGTTTAAATTTTTTTTTTATTATAAACTCATTTTTAGATATATCTATTTTGGTCATGTTTATATATTATTGACAATTTGTCAAGATATCTGTTTAGCTGATAGTGCAATTATTCATACAATTCTTCTTCTTTTGTACAATGCTACTTGTACAGAAATTTTTTTTGGGCTAATACTTTTTTTTTGGTCAATGCTACTTTTACAGAAAATTTGTATAGAAAGTTTGACAGATTACAATTATATCACGATAAATGCTAATATCAAAATATCAAAAAATTACAAAGGCTATTTCACATTTCACCCATTTTTTTCAGCCATTTCTTCTTCTTCGGCGAAATTTCTTAACCACCGACGACATTTCTTATCCACCGCATCCATTGTTGCAGACAAGAGTAAGGGTTTTGGACGTGAAGTCATACCCATTTCAGATTTCACCCTTTTTTTTGTTTGCCATTTCTTCTCTACCGACGACATTTCTTATCCACCGCATCCATCATCGCCGGCGAGAGTAAAGTTTTTAGGCATAGAGTCGTACCCATTTCAGATTCCACCCATTTTTTTTGTTTGTCATTTATTCTCCACAGGTGAAACCCTTCATTTATTTATTTTTAGATCTCACAGAAAAAGAACCAAAGAAATGGCCATCGCCGCCACTTCCTCCACCGTAAGATATGTATTCCGATCATCTGCCATACGCAGTACTGCTACCAGGCTCGGCTCCCAATCAAAGGCTGCTCAGTGCCCATTCCGCCTTCCTTCCCGGAACCCCCTCACTCACCGCATCTTCCGGTGTCCAGTCGAGATGAGCATGTGTGTGCTGTAATGACTTCCATTTGGAAAACCGTCAAAGAAGGGCTTTAATTCTTGTAAACTAAAGTGATTTCTGATTTTTTTTTTTTAAAAGATTGGGGGTAGGGAGGATTGGCTTGATTGATGGGTAAACTCTATCTTTGGAGTATGCCGGAGATGCGCCAGTGGAGATTTGGGGTCGCCGGAATTAAGTTGAAATGGGAAATGAATTTCTCTCCAAAATTAGGAATTGTAAGACAATGGTTTAATAGTCATTTAAGAAATGTGTCAAGTCAGCATCTGTAAAAGTTTATGTACAAATAGCATTTCCCATTTTTTTGTATTATATTTTAATTGTACTTAATGTTTTCAATCTTTTTTCATTGTAGCACTTGCGTTCCCAATATTTTTATCGCATTATTATCATCAACTTTTCATTAATTAGTACATCTTGTGTCTAATAACAGTTTTCGTCCGAAAATCTGTTGAGATGATGTAAAATGACTTATTTATCCATCATATTTTTAAGAAAATAATAAATAAAAAAGTACGAAAAAGTATTGTTTCTTCATTTCAAATAACGCAAATAGAATATCTTATCATAAACCGCTATTAAGAATGAGATGTGCTAACTAATTAATGTTGAAGATAAGAATTCGACGAAAAAAAAATTAAAAAAATAAGTATTATAATGAACAAAAATTGAAGACCTTAAATGAAATTAAAATATAATACACTTATTAGAAATTATATTGTTAATATAACAACTTTTTATTTTTGATATTTTCGTTTACATTACCAGAAATCAAGTCAACAATAATGAGTGTTGGATTAATAATTGAACTAGTGCATTACCTGTGCGATACACGAAATTGACCGTTTTCAATTTAATTATCTGAATTGAAAAATAATATTTGTTATATTTGTATATAAACATTAATTCTAGTAACTAAATTGCACATAATAAGCATGTTGTTGATTACAATATATGTTTTTAAAAATGCGTATATGAAAACACGTATATAAGATGAAATTTATAAAAATTAAACTAAAATTCGTAACCGTTAAAAAAATAACTTAAAAAAAGCGCTTAAACTGTATTTTAAAACCCAAAAAAAAAAAAAAGAATATGTATAACGGGATAAATTAAATGAATGGTTCTTACGATTCTAAGCATCCATGTTTGAGTGTATTTCGTAAAGTTATTTTAATATAAAAAAATAACATTATTCAAACACAGTAAACAAATTTTTAAAAAAATGATATAAAAAAAAAAAACCAAAAGTGCAAATAATTTACAAAAATTATTTTAACAAAAATTTGGAAACGATTACGACTAACCTCTTTGTCGTGGCAAACAAACTCTAAACTGAAGGTCTCATCCGCATTACCATAAGTCGGGACCTCGTAAATGCAGACAACACACACCTTCAAAGCTCACTATGTTTTAATTGGATTTAGCTCACTTATGAGATCAAACAAATGAGTCATTGTTGCGAAATGTCCTCCGTTTGATTTTAGTTAAATTGAAATCCAAAAGTCCATTGTTTTTTCGTGTGTTCAGTTGGTCTATTGTTTTTTTACATACCAATTGAACAATCTATGTGTATTACTTCTAAAAGAATTTGAAAAATTGTTGTATTTATCATATATAATATTAAATGTTACACTTCGTTTTTTGCAGGAAAATGAAAAAAATAAAAATCCATGAACAATCAATGTGCCCTCAAAGAATAAGATAAGTTGTTGCATTTATCATATATATTATTAAATGTTACACTTCGTTTTTTGAAAAAAAATGAAAAAAAAAAAAAACAATTAATGTGTGAAACCAATTAAAGACAACAGATCTCATTTTATGCTAAAATATGCAAATGAGGAAATTGGCCTACGTAGCATACCAGCATACCAGCATTTATGGCGAAACTTATCAGAACTGGAAAGAAAAAATAGTAAAAAAATGTGTGCGTGAAATTTTCTACATTTATTTTATTATTATTACACACACACACACACACACACAAGACCATTATTCCAAAAATAAATAAAAAATTAGTGATAAATTCTGTGGTGAAAATTCTAAGGGAAAACATCCCTATTTGCTTAAAAATTGTATTCCTACCGTCCCAAAAAAAAATAGACTTATTTTTCTTTTTCATCTTTCCTAAATTAATTATAGACAAATTTTCTTGTTGAGTGTGTAATTGATTTCTTATTTCCCTAATATGCTCCTATTTAATGTGCATTGTTATCAATAAAAATATCAACAATTATATTAATTGTAAGAGTATATTAAGAAAAATGTAAGTAAAATTTATTGTTTCAACTTTAATAACTACATTTTCTTAATCTGTATGAAAATAGAAGTAAGTTTGTTGTAAAATTATGAGATAATTATTAATGACTACTTAATCTTATCACAATACTTAGATAAGCCTTATTTACTTGTATTTAAATCAATTTGTAACTTTATTTGGAACTTTATAAATATGAGTCCATAGTTATAATAAAATTACACACTTTATTTTCCTCTCTTCTTCTTCTTTTAATTTTATAACACGTTATCAGCATGATTTTCTAACTTTCTTTTCTAGGTCGTAGTACAAATCAAATAAGTTATTATTGACGTTACCGCAGCTTAGTTCAGATTGATAGACATAGACTCCTTACAGTTAGGGGTCTATAGAATTTTTTATGACTATTTGTTTAGGAAGTAGTACTTCATTATTTATTGTTTTATTATTTATTTATTTATTTGTTTGCTTTAGCTTTTATGATTGGATATCAGGTTTTATGTCATCCTCTCATGTATTTTTTATGAGTTATTTATATATTATTGGAGTATCTGTACCTCCCATCTTTTTTTAGTGGAGGTCTGAAAATTACATTGAAAATGTAATAGTGTGTTGAATAATATATATATATATATATATATATATATATATATATATATACACACATTCTTGGGGGCTAAAAGAATGGATGCATCTAAGTCTTATGGTACCATTATGCCACTCAAACATTTTTTAGACCATCATTATTTTTAACCATTTATTATTAAAAATATTACTTGCTATTATGAAACCCAGCATAAATTATGGTACGAATATTCTGATTAAATTTTATTTTTTTATAAATCATCTATTAATTAGATAACCTGAGGGCTCTTTTGCAATAATAGAAATTTGACTTATACTCCAATTTCTCTCTCTTTCTTTTGTTGTTTCTTTTTGGTTGATTGATTTACTTACATGAGTAATGATCTTACATATATCAAAGTCAACGCATCAATTGATGTTATTATTGGAAAATATTTTTAGTATTCAAAAGGGGGGGGGGGGGGGGAGGGGGGGTGAAAACTTAAGACTTTTGATTACAATTTTGCTTTTGCAAAGGTTGCATTTTTTGTTTGCTTATAGAATTGCTTTGAATATTTGATTGATTGTTCTCAAATTGGAATCTATATTACTTTTATATTATATTTCATTAATATATGTTAAATTATAATTATTGTGAGAAATTATAAATTATTGAACCACATTTGTTTTTCATTTGTACTTTTCTTGAAAAACATTATTTTATTATTTTATTAATTTTTAAGAAGATTAGTATGTTGTATTTCACAACCTATACATAAACATTTTAAAAGAATATCTTGTTGTTCCTGAAAAGTGTAATTTAAATGATTTAATATTACGCTATTGTTCCTATAAAAAATATATTTATAAAAGTTTAATATTTTAAAATAATTTAGTATTACTCCCGAAGAAGCACAATGTTATATTAATATTTTGACAGAATATTATGTCTCTGAAAGTGTGACATTATAATTCAATGTTCTTGAAGAATGTTGAAATATTACTCTTGAACTAGCAGTAGTCTAAATATATCAAAATTTTCAAAAAATATCTTATTTTGCTCTCAAATAAGCACATGTCTCGAAAAATATCATATCACCTAATTAAATTATTTTACATATAAGTACTTTATGAACTAATGCGTATCCCTGAAAGAAGACATACAAATCATGTCACGTTGACATTGATTAATTAATGTGACTCTCATCTAGCTGTTTCTAATTTTTGTTATTGATCGAAGTGAAAATATCGATCATTTGATCGAAAGAGATGTGATGGAAAATATAGATTAATTTACTTTCGATGTATTAGTATTTACTTTGATTCAAAATTTTAGTTTGAAATAGATTTTTATTTTCCTTTAATATTTGGGTCTTTAATTTCCTTTGTTAAACTAGTTATTAGTTGATTGAAATGTTGCTTTATATTTAATTTTTTTTAGTTATAAACTTATTTTTAAATATCTATTTTGGTCATGTTTATAGATTCTTGATGAATTGTTAATATATCTGTTTAGTTGATAGTGCAACTACTCATACAATTCTTGAAGATAAATTTTTTTTTTTTGACTTAACATTAACAAAATATAATGTTAATACGCTAGCAGGTGCAACGAAAATCATTGAAGACTCCGTAAGAGCTAGTATTGTCTTACCAAATAATACAAAATTACATATAAATTATGCACTATATTCTAGCAAATCCACAAGAAATTTGGTAGTTTTAAAAATATCCGCTGCAATAGATATCACATTGAGACGATGCAAAAAAATAATAATGAATAACTTTGCATCAACTTCTTTTGTATCTGGCCAGAAGCAGATACAAAAAAATCTCTCGGAACTCTTAACTGACATGTATTATATATTTATAAAAATAATTGAATCAAACAATGTCACGAACTCGAAGTTTGTTGAACAAAATTTTTTTATATTTTGGCATGATCGACTTAGACACCCATGGGCAATAATGATACGCTAAATAATTAACAACTCACATAGACATCATTTAAAAGAACCAGAAGATTTTTTTACATAATGATTATCTATGTGTTGATTGTTCACAATACGAGTTACTCATTATACCTAATACGAACATTTATTTTGAATCTCCAACTTTCTTGAAAAGAAACATGGAGATATATGTAGGCCGATACACCCACCATGTTGGACCATTTTTTTTATGGTGTTAATTGATTCTTCTACTAGATGGTCCCATGTTTGCTTGCTTTCAACTAGAAATACAGTTTTTGCTAGACTACTTACTCAAATCATAAAATTAAGAGCTCAATTTCTAGATTATTCAATCAAGACAATATATCTTGATAATGCTGGTGAGTTTAAATCGCAAGCATTCGATGATTATTATATGTCAATCGGATTGTCATTGAACATTCAGTTGTCAATATTCATACACAAAATAGTTTAGCAAAGTCGTTTATCAAATATCTTCAATTTATTGCTGGGCTATTACTTATGAAAACAAAATTTCCAACTTCGGTTTGGGTTCATGTTATATTACATGTTGCATAATTGGTTCGTATAAGATTAATTGTTTAACATGAATACTCACATTTACAACTTGCATTTGTCACGAATCTAATATTTCTCATCTACGAGTTTTCAGTCGTGTTGTCCAGGTCTCAATTTCAACCCCATAACGTACTAAAATGGGTCATCAACGAAGATTTGAAATTTATGTTCATCGAAAAAGAAAAAATCTTTTTTTTTTTGTTGAATGTGTTCATTCATTTTGACTACTTTAGCATATTTTCTCATACTAATTTCGACTCTACCTTCCAGGAGTTCATTCTCCGGGGAACTCTGTTTAAATTATTCCGGTGGATTCTTTCCAATCTACTTCTTTAACACAAGATTCCCCTTTTCTGTAGAAAAGGCCCGTATAAAATTTCAAATGGAGGAAATCCAAAGATATTTATAGCTAGATAGAATTCACGGAACGTGAGAAGCTCATCTGCTTCCGGAAGAAATCGAAGAATTTCTTGGGAATTCTACAAGATCCGTTCGTTCTTTTTTTTCTGATAGATGGTCAGAACTTCACCATCTATTATTATGTACCTTAAACCTTTAACGGGTGATTTATTTATTGTGCGTTTTGCATATTGTCATTTTGATAAAATGACTTTCTCAACTTTGGAAGAGGCAAAACTACATTATGAAAAATAAGGTAAAATTTATTGGAATGAAATTACTCTATCTCATTTTGATTCCTGCAGTAATAAATGTGAGGGAGATGTTAAGTAAATCATTCACTTGCAACAAGCCAACTACATGATGTATTCATTGATGCAAAAAAGTGGCAAAGTCAATATACCAACAAAAAATATTTGTGCAAAAAAATAATCTACTATAACAAATGAATCTCAAATACGCCAGAAGCGTGGTCGACCAATTGGTGCTAAAGACTATGTACCTCGAAAGAAAAAGGTACAAGAAAAAAATTAACTAAAAACTTTTAATAAAACAATGGTTGAAAAGATTGATCAATCAAATACTGATAATATGATTTTTGCAGAACCACAAGTGTCCAAAAATAATGAGATTTCAATAAATTTTTTGTTATCTCATAAATTATGAGAACGAAATAATATTGTCATTGACAATACCTTTTCCTTTAACGTGGCACTTGATATCATGTAAAACGAGGGTCCTGAATCACAGTCTATTAAAGATTTCATAATAGAAATTATTGGCCAAAATAGAAAGATGTCATACATGCGGAATTGAATTTCTTAGAAAAACGCAAAGTATTTGAGCCTTTAGTTCGAACTCTTGAAAATATAATCCATGTAGGATACAAATGAGTCTTTGTAAGAAATATGAATGAAAACAATGAAATTACAAGATACAAAGTCCGACTCGTAGCTCAAGGCTTCTCACAAAGACCTGAGATTGATTAGATTGATTATGAGGAAACATATTCTCCCGTAATGGACAACATAACATTTAAATTTTTAATAAGTTTGAATGTGTGACAAATGCTCGATATGCGCCTTATGTATATAATAACTGCATATCTATATGGTTCACTTGATAGTGACATATACATGAAATTTTTTGAAGTATTTAAAGTGCCAGAAGAAAATGATCTCAATTAAATTGAAAAGATCATTATATGAATTAAAACAAATCCAGACGAATGTGGTATAATCGTTTTAGCGAATATTTGTTGAAAGAATATTATAAAAACAACGATGTATGCCCATGTGTTTTCATAAAGAAAACATATATTAGATTTACAATTGTGGCAGTTTACGTTGATGATTTAAATTTTATAGGAACTCCTAAAGAGCTCAACAAAACTACGAATTATTTGAAAAATAAATTTGAGATGAATGATTTTGGAAGAAAAAAAATTCTGTATTGGATTGGAAATTGAACATTTTCCAGAAAGATTATTTGTCCATCAATCTTCTTATACATAAAAAGTCTTAAAACAATTTGATATAGATAAAGCATATCCATTGACATCGCATATGGTCGTTTGATCACTTGATATGAAAAAAATCTCTTTCGTCCACTTGAAGATGGAAACAAATTCTTGAACTTGAAATTGCATTTTTAAGTGCAATTGGAGTATTAATATATTTTGCAAATTGCACTCGACCAAACATAACTTTTTCTGTAAATCTCCTTACAAGATACAACTCCTCACCAACTCAAAGATATTGGTATGGTGTTAAACATATTATTCGTTACCTAAAAAGTATTATTGACTTGAGATTATTTTATTCACAAAAATTATGATGCAGATGCAAGTTATCTCTCTTATCCACATAAAACTAAATCACAAACATGATATGTGTTTACAGTAGATGATCAACTATATCATGGAGATTCGTGAAACAAACTTTGACAGCAACATCTTCAAATCATTCTGAAATTATCACATCATATCCAAGCATCATGCGAATTAGCTTCAACAAAGAATAATCTATCAATATTGTATGAAGACAATGTAGCTTGTATTTTACAACTCAAATGAGGTCACATCAAAATAGACAAGACAAAGCATATTTCTCCAAAGTTCTTCTATACACATAAGCTTCAAAAGAATGGTGACATCGATATTCAACAAATTTGCTCAAGTGACCATTTGACTGAATTATTTACAAAAGCATTACTGACATCTACATTCAAGAAATTGATGCATGATATTGGGATGCTTCGACTCAAAGATCTTCAGTGATTAATATGAGAGAGAGTAGTTGTACTCTTTTTTCTTAGTCTAGATTTTGTCCCACTGAATTTTTCTAGCAATGTTTTAATGGGGCAGTATTTTTTTAATACTCCAAAATTTTAACAATTAACTGTATTCTTTTTTTCTTTCGTTTGATATTTTATCCCACTGAATTTTTGTCAAACAAATTTTTTAACGAGACAATTATTGTAGAAATAGTAATCAAATAGGGAGTGTTGTAAAATTATGGAATAATTATCAAAATATTTATATAGGCCTTATTTGCTTGTATTTAAATCATTTTCTAACTCTCTTTAGAACATTATAAATATGAATCAATAGTTATAATAAAATTACATAATTTATTTTTCTCTTTTATATTCATTTTTCTTCTCCTTTAATTTCATAACAAAGTTTATCTTTTTAAACGGGAGAGTATTAATTCTTTATAATATAAAAGGAATAAATAAGTTAGTTATTTTTTAAAGTATTTTCAAAATAACAAAACTTTGAAAGGCAGTCTGTTTATGATGTTTAAAGTCTCTCTACCAACCTAATGATATGGAATCATTGACCACTATTAATGCAACTTTCGCACACCAAACGAGATTTAAGTCTTTTTTGTTTCATAATATTATTCAAATCTATCTACTAATGCCTTTTCTAAATTCAATTAAATTCATTTAAAATTATTTGACCAACAAGAACTATTAAATAAAATATTTCAAATAATTCACAATTTTTTAAAAAAAAACTGCCACATCTTTCATCTTCTACAACAATTGCTGATTACCTTATTCATGATTATTAACACATCTGTCTTTATGATCGTTCCATATTTAGCTTTTAGACCTTTTTTTTTTTTTTTGGTCAAAATAAATTTTGGCAAATTTTGTATTTAATTGACTCTAGACATGCTCTAAATAAGATGTTACGAATTATTAGCATTTTCCTCTTAACAAAATATGTAAAATTTGAATTTTTGTAACACTTTTTGACATTGTTTAATTTTCATTTAACCAAAATTTCCCCAACATCGTATTGGAATTCTAATCAATTATTCTTTACCCCGTTAAAGTAATTATGACTTGTTTGGTGATACAAAAGTAGATAGGATTAATAGGTATGAAATATTTGTTCATCATCTTATCCAACTATATATAGTACAACACACGTATCATAGATATAGAATATACTGCAAAAATATACTAAAAAATACAACATTTTGTTAGTTGTACGGGGAACTCATTATTAATATATCTCGTCCAGTGTCCTGCTCCTTTCCCCGCTACCTTCTGACCCCGAAAGTATACAATGACAACTTTCAGGCATGAGTGTACGGTCGTGGGACTGTCTATTGAACGTCTGCACCTTGCTCCAACAATCTCAGGATAACCAAGAAAAGAGGTGAACCTAAAATGAACACTAAGAGTCTATTTGGGAGTTTTGGAGTACCGATTATGAGGATTTTTTAAAGTACTGATTTTGAACGTTTATGAGTAGAGCGGCTTTGGGTGGTTTTTAGTAGCGTTTTTTTAAACGATCCAACCCATGCTTGAGAGTTTATTATCTAGTGGTTCTAAATTTTTTTTAAGAAAATCAAATTACATATATATCCATATATAAAAAAAATTAAATTAAATTTTAAAATTTTTATATATTCACCTATCATTGAAATTATAAAATTAAATTTATGTTCTTGTATGTATTTTTTTTTTTTTTTTTTGTATATGTTCTTTTTTTTTTTATAACTATTAAGTTTATGGTAGTTTTGAAAATAATTGTTTGAAAGTGGGTAAAGTTGGAAGAAATGTTGAAGAACGGCAAAAAACTATCGATTTGGAGGGTTGTGAGATACGCTTCAAATTACACTACATTGGTTTTTGGCGGTTTAAAAATCGCTTAAAACCAGTGCTTCAAAAAACTAATAAGTACCAATTTTCTTAACCTTTCATTAACTGTACCACCCAAAATCGATCAAAACCGGTGAAGAAAACTCCCAAACAGGCCCTATGAGTAAGCATTCAAGTATTGGTGCTATACCCTGAATGAAGAATGGGATCATAAATCTTGAATTATAAAGGGGGAAAGTCAAGGCCCAAGAATAAAAGATAATTGTGTGTTTGGAAAGGCTTTTTTGAAATTTAAAAGCACTTCTTAAAGTGTATGAGGTTCTCATTTGTGATTGATTTTGGAGTCCAATTTCTGATTTTCAAACAATTAGAAGTTAATTTAGGCGTTTGACAATTTTTTTAAAAGTGATTATAGAATAATTTGACCCACTTGACAGCAGATTTTGAGAAGCAGCAAAAATGCAGCTTTTCAGATTCTGCTTTTAGCTTTTACATTTATATATTATTAAAATACCAATTTTACTCCTAATTGATTAAACTAATTTCTTTAATATCCTAAGTTTATTTTCTACAAGATTTCACGTTATCTCCATATGCCTCATCCTCCTCCTTCTTTTTCAACCTTCACGAATCAACATTATCAAATCAAACATTCGAGGTACAATTATTTGATTTTTTCTATTATATGAACTATATGACTATACTTTTATTTTGTAATTTTTTATAAAATTTGAAATTTATTAGGCGTTTATTATTTTTATTTTAAAATAACAATAGTGAATGCATTGTCTTGTCAAAAAATATTTGACAATATTACATGTTAATATAAAAAAATAAAAAAATTTACCACTCGTGATAATAATAATACAAAATAATATTATTATAATCAATGTCTTTTTTAGTAATTTAATACCATTACAGCAATAAATCACTTTTGTTTACCAAACGCTCAAATGCTGTTTTTGAAACATACAGCAATTTTAAAACAAGAGTTTACCAAACACTTATCTGATTTTTCCCACAGCTGATTCTTTCCACAGTACAGCAAAATCTGATTTTCTTAAAAGCACAGCAATATCAAACCAAGCCTGAGTGCTTTTGGTTATTTTTATTGTTATTTGGTTAAAATCAACAAGTATTTTTTTTGCTAAAAAACAGTTTTAAATAAGTTCAAATTTTGAACTTTTCTAAAAAGTTCTAATTGAGCTCTTACAGGAAATTGTAATTAACATTTAATAAACTTAAAAAACAAAATTATCATTAATACTAAAAAAAATATTAATTTATTTACTATATTAATTACTTATATTAAATTGTCACTTCATATACTTATATAAAGTGGGGAAAAAAATATTGGCGTGTTAAATAATATAATACAAAATATACATAATGTGTTTGATTTAAATAATTAATTATTGTTTAATCAAATATACTAAAATAATCATGTTATTATAATTAAATTAATATATTAATTTTAATAGTTATTATAAGATATAAAAATATATGATTTTTTTTAAAAAAATAATATGAATTATTCAATAATTAATTATTGTTTAGTCAAATATAATAAAATAATCGTGTTGTTATAATTAAATTAATATATTAATTTTAATAGTTATTATAGGATATAAGAAAATTTATTTATTTTAAAAAAAATTATGAGATATATAATAATTAATTATTTTTAATCAAATAAATATAAAGTGTATACAAAAATACTTTTATAGTTATACAACCAAACATTTAATTTAATATTCACAGCACTTGTCCCCAGGGCATAGCTCAGTGGTTGAAAGGACGGAAGTGAAGTAGTCTCAACTTCGCTGGCAGCTGCAGTGTGGAGGTTCGAGTTCTGCCTTTGGCATAAATTTGGCCCCTTGTAAGCGCAGTTAAAAATCAACTCTCAATTCTACTCCACTGAAACACATCCTACGTTTTACATCCTCCACCAAGGCTCCAGGGCAGGGGTTGGGGACCCTCAAGATTGGAGTTCAATCTTTTTTTAATATTCATAGCACTTTTGGATTCATATCCAAACAGTCAATAGTTTTTTAACAAAAACTCTACTGCTAAAAACTTTATTACTAAAAGTTCTACTCACAATAATTGTACTAAACAGACCCTAAGAACAAGACAAATAACTAGAGATAACGCTAAAGTGCGATAAAAAACTATATGAAACACTATTTTCAAGTATCAACTATACTCCTTAAAATTTTCAAGTTGGCGAAATTGCCCTTAACAAAAATCTAAAGCACATAAACTCAAAATGAATTGCTCTAGCAATTTTGACATACTTGACAACATTCATTACAAATTCTTGGTGATAAGAACATCAAAGCTAAGGGAAGAAAAACAGATATTCAACTTCAGATACACATATAGGCCTCGAATAAATCTCTTTTCTTATTAGTTTCGAATTTCGAAATGATCATATAAAATAGATTCAAAAGCTCAGAAAGAATAAGCAGATGAACGAATCAATGGGATATGGTTCCAATTCCAATTGATTGGTAAAATAATCTTACAGGGAGAACAAGGAAAGTAAATAATCATGAGAGACGATCAAAGAAAATATCTGCTAAATTATTATTAAAAATCAATGTCTAGTTGTGTTTTGCGGTTGGAGTCTGGATCGATCAATCTACGAGATTCTTCCCACAATTTGGTCTCGATTGCTAACTTCCGAAGCTCCATCAGACCACGTTCGACTGTAACATGCAAGCAAAAATATGCAAAATACACAGGGTTACTTTGAGTTATACTTGTTTGCAAAATACACACAAACACGCCCTCCCAAAGTGAATGGATAAATGAATGAAGAGGGGGAAAAGAAAAGATTCAATTCCACAAAAATGAGAAATGAAAAAGAGAGTGGTATATAGCATTATTAGATTTGAGATCACAGTTCATGTAGCACTTGAAAATGTTCTTAAGGAGGGAAAATAGACAAGGACAAGAACATCCACCTCCCACCAAAATTTTCATCAGAAATCTTTTGAAAAGAAGAAAGAAAGCAGAAGCTGTAGATAGCTCTAATCATTCAACACTAGTTAATGCTTCTGAGGTAAAAACACGATGATTCTTTAGAATTAAAACAAATAGTACAAGATGTAATGTTGCACGAACACGCACAGCAGCACAGAGAGAGAGAGAGAGAGAGAGAGAGAGAGAGAGAGAGAGTACCATCGACCGCATCATGTGAAGTAAGTACCCTACTGCCCTGGTTGATCCAGAACTGTACACGTTCCTCTGCTATGTCTGCTTCCAAGCCGTGATTTTTCGCTCTTCTCCAAAAATATGTCAACCACGCCTAACAGAGCTCAACAAATTGGCATCACTTCAGTTTTTCAAGGAAGGAAGTTAAATTGTATGGTAAAAATCACGAGTTTGAAAGTAACAGTTTTCGGCATGTATTTTTATTATCTGATAATGCCTTTAAGGTAGTTTTTTTAATTTTCTTAAACATCGATCGAACATCTTTATTCAACTACCTTATAAAACCACCAAAATACACTTATAGTGCATTAGACTCGTAATTAATGAGTGAAAGAGGTATAAGAATAGATTCAAGGTGATTGAAATAATATTCATTACAACAATAACAATAATGTCGGAAGATTCAACGTGAACCGTGTCATCTCACTTCTCCTCTTTGAAAATTATCATTCTTTATGGGATTTATTGATTGATTTCAAGGACTTGTACTAATTTTCCTTGTAGAAGAATCAGTAATCCAATGAGACTCAAAATAGCCATTAGGTTAATTAGTTCTTGAGATAAAGTGTAAGAACATTAAGCACTAAGTGGGAAGCTGAATGGATCTCACAATCATCATATAGAGCCAAAGCAACCAAAGATAACATTGAATAGCAAACAAAGAAAATACAGCTAAAAGTAGGATACACAGCTCTTTAAACATTCCCCAAAGATAAATTTTGAAGGCATAGAAGTGAAATCAGATCAAGCAATGACATCTCCCATTTAATAAACCAGTAGTTCTAGTTGCCAACATACCCGCTTGATGAAAACATCTTCAGACTCCTCTTTGCTCAACTCTGAAACAAGTATGCTTTCTGTTTATAATTTGGCATCAAAACTATAATATACATAGCAAGACGCAAGAAAAACCACTCCTTCGTACAAGATATGTATACGTTTAGGAACTTTGCATCGATCCAAAAAATATATAAACAAAAATACAGAAAATATATTGGAGGCAGAGCAATAAACTAGTTTCTGGAAGCCAATGAACAAACAGTCAAGGTACTGATACTGCCAGGGGCATTGGAGATTGGAGTTATTTATCTTGTTAGCCTTTATTTTGACAATTGAAAGTTGAAAATGGCAGACTGAAGATTTTGTGTTCAAGTAATCTGATAAATGTACACTTTTAGGGTTTGAGAAAACCGAAAAAAGAAGTCATAGAAGGGCAACAAAAAGTTTCATTTAGAATGGTCTACACGAAATCAGATTCAAAATGGCAAGTCACTTAAAGAGAAAGCAGCATATCAGTGTACAGAAGACAGATCACACTAAGAAATTTATTAAAACAAGCAAAAAGTTACACACGGGAATAAATGGATAACTGTAGGGCAAATGGAACTTGCAACAAAATCTAAATATTAATGTAATAAAGTAAAGCACGCTATTATGAAGCTCGGGCCTCATCCCAGAGTACTTCTTAATGTATCTGGTAACTCATTTGGAAAAAATTGTGTGATAGTCTATAACAATCTGTCTCAATATAAGAAAAACTTACCAAATGCTTCTGGAAAATCCTGGCCTTCAATTGGTAGCTTCAATTCATCTACAGCCATTGAAAGAAGGGCATCACAAGATCAAATTGCTAATCGAAATCATAAAGTTGACCCTCATTTAGTTAATATTTATATACTGATAATCTACTATAATTAAAACAAGATTTATGAGAACTATTCGTTCCACTTCCCAGATCAAATTTATACTTCAATTACTAATAATGGTTTTGAAGAACTTATAATATTAGTTACAAAGAAAAATTTCTAATACTATTATACATTTGTGCAAGTACATGAGTCTGTCTCTAGGTTTATGTTTCACTTCACATTAATACTACTACTTAAAATAATTTAAACTATACGTTAAGCAATAAATGCATGTTGGTAGTGCTGATTTTATTTTTTAAGTGCTGAAATTATAAGTTGTTGGTGAATGTGTGGATAAAAAGTGAGTTGTAAGTTATGGGTCCTATGAAATGTGTGGATAAAAAGTATTTTTGACCAATTTGACCAGCTGAAATTTTAATTTAAGCAACCTCAAACATGTGCTAGGTGAATAACTTTTTGTTAAATCTTACAAACTGCACTAGAAGTCTCCTTGTCCATCTTCCCAAGAAGGTAATTCTCTTTGTTCTCTCATAAGAATCAGCAAATTAGTGGAAGTTTAGATTAGTACAGGTAAAATTTATGTACTTCTAAGTTTTGAATATTTCATTGTAACAAGGAATTGTTTGAGGCTGATATTTCTTCATATCATCAATATCTCATACAATTAATAAATTTTTCATCTCCAAAATTATAGACTACAAGAGAGACCATTGTTACTAGAATGATGGGAGAAGGTTTCTGTAATCCTAAATGATAGGTTGATAGGTTAATTTTTCTTAATGTATTTTTCGGTATAGAAACAAGTGGTCAAGTAATGATATTATAGGGTCATAGACTAATATAATATACTGCCTTCGTGCCTCTGCATGTGGCCCCGCTTAAAAGCATTCACTACCTTAGTTATTGGTGCAGTGCAGACAAGTCCATCTAGTCATATCAAATAATTCTTCAAGATGTGCACTCAGAAATTGGAAACATGCATTGCAATGCTTAAGAAAAGTATACTGTAACTTCATTTCATTGCAATCTCAAATAATCGAGATGCATAACCAAAACGATAATGGTCCAGTGTCGACTAAAAGAGCAGTTTTTCTGTAATGTAGATGACATGTGTTAGGAAAAAAGCATCAGAAAATGAGCATTTCCATTTCATACCATTAGATTTTACTGCACTTGTGCGTCGCTGTTGGGCCAATGATATGGCTATTGCCTCCTCTACCTTTAAAAAGAAAGGTGAACAGAAATAACAGAAGTTTAAGTTTACAGTTCAGAACATTACATAAGACAGATCAAGCAACTATAGAAGGATAAAATTGAGTCATGTTATTGATTTTAAGAGGATGGCATCCTGTAGCTGAAGAAATTAAGTGTACTAGATGCAATATGGATGAAGACAAAATTGAAGTGACAAATAGTGCAATCTTCTGACAGATAATGTCACTGATTTATGAAAATTTCAATTTTATAGTACGTATATCTTCCGTTACCTAATATAATGCTGAAGAAGCAAAGAAGCAGATGACAAATATCTAAGGTTTAGTCCAACTTACTCCTAAAGAATAATGGAAAATTTTATCTTTACATTATGTAAGACTTTTGTAGTAAATGCATGAATTTGGAATAGAACCTTGAGGGATGTCAGTTCCCTAAGACCTTTCTCCACTAAAAGCATGCTCTCAATGCTGGCATCTCCTGAATTTTCATTTATATCTCGCGGACCTTTCTCCCTTTCTTCGGCATCATTGTTAACTGCCAAATGGAGACGATAAAAACATTATCCGACTAATAAAATCACAGGAAAGAGTACAACAGCAATCACAAATCTATTTTTGGTTTCAGCTACAGATTTATGCTTTTGTGCAGTAAAAATGGGCAAGAGAGGAAAAAGTCCATGGAAAGATATTTTCAGCTGAAGAAGAGATTTTCCGAGCTTGGACTCTTTGACAGAAGACTTGAGATTCTATTAGGACTCACTTAACTTATTTACCGAATTCATAACTAAGTCCATAAATTTAGGGATCAAACCCGTGTAAAAGTTAACAAAGGTAAACCCTAGCACAGATAAGGGCGTTTAAAACTTTAGTAAATCTCATTCTAAATTTTCTGAAGAAATTATAAGCTTTACTAATTGGAGTTTCCAGTTTGTTATGTTTTCCAATTCTTATTAAAACTTCATTCAATTGATTGAATTACTATCCAGGCAAAACAGAGCAGACAGCATCTTACCCATTGAGTTTTCGTCTTTTGCTTTCTGTCCAGCAGCCAATATCACTTCAGCAGGAAGGGGACAAAAGTATGACCAGTATTCATATTTTGCACCAGCTATCTCTGCATGAACACCTGCAATGCATTGCAATTTGAAATTGGTAAAAACTCCAACTGAAAGTCAAGGTGCCTCCTCCTGTAGTGTTAGCTACTACAGCCACCCCAGGCCACAGCCCAAGGAAATGAAAAGAGAGAAAATGGAAGTGCATTATAGGGAAAAAGATAAAGAGAAAACTACTGGGAAGCTTGGTCCGAATTGCAAACTATTATAGCCTAAAAGAGCTGGATTTGACGATATTGTTGGTCAAGATACCAAAAGGTGGTTCCATATGATATTTAAGAAGCATTAGACACTCTCAAGAAGGCTTTATATCCATGTTAGGGATATTCCAGACAAAAAGTCTCTCTTGCCATGTCATTTAATAAAACCCAACAGTCAATACTAGTCTAATAATTTCAGCCACTTGGATGACACATTACTCTATGATCAGGCATGGAAGTTAAACTATAGTTTTTACACTATGAGATAAGAGACATTGCATAAATTTTTAAAATGCTATTGAATATGAGAGAATGATAGTAATGGAAAATTTAACTTAGAAAGATGAGGAAAGATAAGACAGCTTATCTTTATAAGACAAAAAAATTCTATGGAATATATAAGGTGCATGAATTATCATGGAAGACAGGACTATGATATACTTACATTAATTTGTATGTGGGAGTAATACTATTATACATAACTAATATACTGATATACACACCTTTCAGAAAAGAGGAAAAATTTTGTATCTAAGACTGCTTCTGTTAAGTTTGCTGTCAGCATTGGGCGTTAAATCTCTATCAGCAAGGTATTTAGGTAATTTAGAAATATGATATTTGAAAAAGAAAAAATGATCAGCACAAAAACCCTCCAAGTAAAAGGGCTGTTGCAGCTCCTGTTCCACAGTGGAAATTGCTGAAATCCTTGGGGAATGAATTTTGGTAGTAGAGAGATTGGATGTTTATACCGACCAACCATTACTAGAATTTTCCCTACTCCATCTTCCCTCATTTTATAAAATAGCTTAGTACTTGTGCTTAATTGTAATATTCTCTTTAAAGTATATATAGAAGCCATTAGAAATTGATTTTCATAAGCAAATCAATAGGTGCATTTAAACAGGCTTAAAATCAGCAAGAAATTTCAATTTTTGTTATCCATCCAGCTCTTCCCTCTAGATAACTTGTGCAGAATCTGCATTTTCCTGTCCTAATTTTGAACAATATTCATATCTCTTTCTCATATTAATGTTATCTTGTGCTCCGTAATTAAAATGGACATTCACATAGCTAATCATACACCTTAAGGAAGAACCCCAAAATGACCAAATGGATGTCAGTGCTAATAATTTGTGCTCTAAATTTAGCTGGTTAAATAAAATTACCATAGCGAACACATAAACTCCAGTATCGAGCAAGCCAACACCTCTTGAGAACAACCTCTTCCTGAGGTTATAAACTGTGAATCACATAAGTATGTCATAAAGAATGCAAGGAGTTGAAGCCATGTGATATTTTAATTGGTACATACCATCTCTTCTTTAGTCAATATTACTCTTTTAGTCACTGCCCGAAGTGATTTAACTTCACACTCAACATCATGGAGCAGCTCCAAAGCTGATGTAGCTTCATCCCTGGCAGTCTGATTAAAATTACAGTAATTAAATTACAGTGCACCTATATTTCGTTATTGATTATGAATCTCAAAAGTGAAAACTAATGAAAACGTTCTAACATAAATAATGACATGGAAGGTAAAGACAAAAGAAGAATTTGCGACGACTAACAATAAACATGCAAGGTAGAGTTTCTGAATACCTCGGCTTCCATTCGAAGGGCTGCAAGCTCCTCGCCTGCTCCACCATAGGTTTCCGTTGCAACTTTAAGAGCAGCCTGCCATGTCAAAGGTGTCCCAATTACAGATTTAAACTGCATTCAATCAGATTAACATAGACAAGTAGTGTATTGCCTAATAGAAAAAAAACACAAACTGACTTGTCAATGCAAAAATATGTGAAACAATAACATGCTCATATAAAAGAATAAATAAGATGACTGAAGGTCATAAAAAATGTCAAGCTTTCAACTCCTAGAGTTATAAAAAGAATTCATACTGGCTTATGACAATATTAACCTTCACCTAGTGGCAGAGTAATGCTCAACCTATATGCATGCAAAACCTGAATCACTGGAAAATAATAGCATTCCTTCTCATACATACCTCCCTTTTCTGAAGGTCCGCTTCTTTCCTGCAGAGTTCACAATATAAAAATTAAAGATAAATGAAAAGAAATTAGCTAGAGAATCTACTGCATTTAGAAAAAGCATTTCACAATTCATTACTTGCCTGCTCAAAAGACGAGCTTCTAAAGATACACCATCTCCTAGAGTTGCAATCTAACAGAATAAGACCAAGCAACATTTGTTAAAACATTCCCAAAGAAATGTAGCCAATAAGGACGTGTCTAAATGGAAAGTAAAAATTATAGTTACCACTTAGTTTTGAGAGACTAATTTCTTTTGTTATAAAAAAATCAGAAACCTCGAGTTCTGGGAAGTGTAGGCCCCAAAGAAAAACAGAAACATTGCAAGTTCTCCAGCAAGAATTTAGCATACCCACCTGTTTCTCGAGTTGCCGAGTCCGTGCTTCTGCTTCCTCAGACCTTTCTTCTGCAATTCGAAGCTGAAAGCATGTGTATCTTGAGATGCTAACCAGTGTAGCAATTCGAATACCAAAACATATCATCTTTTTAATGAAATAAAAGTTGCAATACAGAATAAACACATGATTCATTCGTAAGTAAGCAGCTAGATGAAATCACCTTCTCCAGTAAACTTTCATTTTCTTCTTGAAGCATGTCAAGCTGTAATTTTGAGGACCACGTGTCAGTATTATAATTATAAAATGAGGTGAAAAAATTTACTACTAGTTTTGCTGAAATGGAAACCATATATGATATACAACAATATCTCTGACTATAACTTGTGGAGCAAAATTCTCTGCGTTTGCATAATTATGTACACATCATTATAAAATAATTTTGTGGAAATATGTGTCGATTCAAAGTATAAAAGAATAGCGAAATACATACTCCAAAAATTAGTTTTTATATTAGAAAAGAGGAACTGCAAATAAAGCAGAGTAGGAGAAAATTAGTTTGATGCACAATCCTACCTCATCTTGTAGAGCAGAAGAAGATAGCTGCTGGTCACCAGGTTCTTTATATTTAAAAGTCCCAAAATCTAAAGATAACCTGCAAATTGTCAGATTAAGTAAAAGTTCTTTATATTTTCAATTGCCAATCACCTGAGCGAAAAACAAAGGTCCATGTGCTCTTGCAGAAGTTCAAATAGAAAAGGATTTTGACACTATAAGTTGGATGAATAGAAAGACAATCCATATCAAACTTTTTCAAGGTTTAGGAAACAGAAAGTATATAATAGATTACACATGCGAACTAAATAAGATCCTTGAGACAGTACAACAGAGTCTATGGGTTGGCAGTACAACAAAGGTATTTTCGAAGCTTCAAGGTACCTTTTGTCTCTAATTTTATCAGGTTGAGTCTCTGCTGGAATTCCAGATACTGCTGGCTTGACCGACAGAGGTACACTTGGAGGTACCATGAAAGCAGTCTTGCCCCCTAAATTTGGACGGACACTGGCTAAAGAATGAGCAGATGGAGGTTGTTCCGCAAGGTTGATAGAAGAAGATGATCTTCCAATATTAGAGCGAGCAGATGGCGGTTGTGCTTCTTCAACTAAATCTGTGGGTTCAGATGAACGACCAGCCACAGAAGAGTAGGCAGATGAAAGTTGATCTGCAGACTTGTTTTGAGATGATCGAAGAAATGAGGGTGAACGAGCTGATGACGGTTGCTGTTCCACAGAGTTGAAAATTGCAGATGTTCTTGCACCTGATGTTGAACGAGCAGATAGTGGTTGTTCAACTGAGGTACGAACTGATGACGGCTTCTGTTCCATGATTGTCACAGATGTTCTTGCACCTGGTGTTGAGCGAGAAAATGATGGTTGTTCTACTGAGGTACGAACTGACTAAAAAATAACACAACAGCTTCAAAATCAGTACTGAAAGGGAACGATAACAGTTAAATGACAGCAACTAATCCTATAAAATACAGTGTGAATTAACATGTAAACAATCATGGTAAATTTTCACTTGCTCCCAAGAATGCAAAAACTATTCAAATATCAATGCAGTCATATATAACTTTTTTCAACTTTTGTGATGAAGTCTGGATGGTGATTACCACACCCATGCTCTAATGTATCGTCGAAACAACCAAAATCTATACTCTGGAAAATATGTAGAGTAATCTAAGTTTCAAACAAGGGTTCTGCAATAATGATTCGCCAATACCATATAAATAGAAGTCATACTTTTGCAAAAAAATGGCATTGGATATGAATGAAGAAACAAATAGTTTCACATCATGGACGTATACAAGTGCCAATATCCACCTGACATCAGGATTTCTCATAAAAATGCAAGAGCGGGAGAAATGAAGATAAAGTGATGAACGGATGTGATAGTGTGATAACAGGTTGTGTATGCACACATGCACAACAATCTTCTTACCATTGGCGAACGGTGTCTAGTTGGTCTTCCACCTGCAAGTCCTACGCCAGCTGACGGGATTGCAGGGCTGTAGTCATACAAAAGGTCATCCTCCTCTTCATCATCATCAGCTGGTTGATGTGCCATAACCTGAGCAAGCCTCTGAGCAGCAGCTTTTGTATTCTGCGGTCTCTTCATATTTGTAATGCCAGTTGAAGCTGTGCGTGAATGGCGATGCATTGGGGACGCCATTGATGATGGAGAACCACTATTTGTTGTGTTGGACAGACTCCTCTGCCTCACATGCACTGGTCTCGCCCTATCTGTTACTGTAAACATCATATTGTGGAATATGATTAATAACATTTAAGTACATTTCGTGTAATCAAAAGTCATCTTTTCGGCAATACATGTTTTCTTATTGGTTGTGTTCTGAAGTAATAAACCATACGAGTAAACACTATAGAGTTATACATTTTCAACTAGATATTAAATGGATCGTGAAGAATTTCTTTCCCTTGTTTTCCATTGGGTGTATGAATGGTGCTCTTTTTGTGGGATGGGAAGAGGGGTGTCTTAAAACACAGATAGGTGAATATATTCAATACCAATTCTCCTTGGCCCGGTTGGTTAGGGATTTTTGTTTCTACAATCATGAAAATGTAGGGTTACAGACTTACAGGTGACATGGCCATGTTAATGGGATCAATTTGGAATACCTGAATAATAAAAACTAATGGGACCTAAATTTGTTTCTACACAGGGGAGGAGATATTTCACAGATTATTACAATTTTGGAAGCTTATAATCAAGAAACAACAATTTTGGGGAAAAAAAACATTTTAACGACCTAGAAGATGAGAATGGCGATAATGCTGGACGGGATCTTAGATGGAGTTCGTGTGTTGAAATTAAATCATTCACAACAATCAAATCGAGTGCGAAATGAACCTATAAAGCCCGTTTTATATCAATAAATATGATACTGCCTTCCAAGTTTGGTGTTGAAGACGTTGAATTATCCTTGTAGAAATCACAGCAATACAAGATAAGTAGGTGCCAATGGGGTGATGAACACCTCTGCCTTTTTCCCAGGAAAAAACAGTTAGCCGCTTGTCCCCAGTCCCCTCCTGTTTCCCAGGAAAAAACATCTCTGAACTTATGGCTAACAACACCAAAGAACGTTGGCTTTTATTTGGGCTTTACATGGATTATAAGCAAACGCCATAGAATGGGCTTCTTCAAATCAATCAGAAATAACTTTTTATTCTAAAAATATCGTTTTTCTATTTTTGTAACAGTTGTTGTCACATTTATTATTTTAATTATAATAAATATATTACATTTATTATTAACAAACATAACAAATGTAATAACAAGTGTTACAAAAAAAAATAGTATTTTTTAAATAAAAAAAGTTAAATAGTATTTTTTAAATTATTTTATATTTTGTAGTATACAGTGAAATTATCATATTTTGTTGGTGAGATTATCTTATCTAATCGACCTATTAAAACACTACAACAGACTACATCTACAAGTAGGGATGGCAAAAGATCAGACTGTCCATTGGCCGTTAGTTCGACCCGTGAAAGGGGCTGGGCTGAAGAAAAAACACGGGCCGAGCTAGTGAATTGGTCTGTAGATCATAATAGTTTAGTATAACTTTTTTTTACCTTTTAAACTAAAAAAAAAATAAATAAATAAAAATCCTGGGACACGGCCGGTTCGGCCCCCATTTTTTTAGATTGGGCCGGCCCGACCCATTGCCATCTCCATTTACGGGCTTCGAGTAAGCAAGTAATATTTCGATACCTAATATATACATGTATAGTGTTATAATAATATAATTATTCAAAATGTATTTTAATATAAACCTTATAAGTAAATTGACTATAGTTATATTACTTCATACGAAATATTCTAATATATTCATTTGTAAAAAAAGTAATTAATGGACAGAAGTAATTAGTAGTAGAATAGAAGCAAGGACTAGAAGAATAAGTTTTAAAAATGTGGATTTGTACACAGGAATGATAATGATAATGTGGATTGAGAACTATTTATTGTAAGGACTAAAGAAAGAAAATGTATAGATGGATATATAGAAGTTAAAATTGGGTGATTTTCTTAGTTTTGCCTACCAATTGTGTACAAATAGTCAATTTCAATAAATTAAATATTTAGTTGTTTAAATTTGATATGTAATAGTTAACGATTTATAAAATAACTTATTGTAATTTTTAATAGGCATTAAGATTTAAATATATAGAATGTAAATAATTAATTAATATCAAATTAACTATGTAAGTTAAGAATTTACTTAAATATTTTCTAAGATATATTAATAAAAAAAATTTTGTTACGTGATTAATATGAATTTTAAAGTCAACCAACTTGATTCGATAATTTATAATTGATTGCAGTTGTTTATGATAATAATTGTTTGATCACCATTTGAATTGAACAAATCATTTTCAAAAGCAAGAGTTAACTATTGTGACATATGTATGTAATTTTATTTTTGAAAATTGTGCCTTCAAATGTAATTAACATTGTATTATTATAACTTTTTCTTGTGTATGTTTAAATTTTAATATAAAATTTATAGATATTTATGAATATTTATACTCGTAAATATGATAGTAGTATCTTACACTATAATCGAAGACTTTCAAATGTAGACAACACTTGCACTCAAGATTGTGTTAGAAGTGCGTGAGGGACGTTTGGATGTTTAAGACACAAAAGGGTTAAAGAATGGAAACGAGAAACACAGTCAAAGACTAAAATTAGTTAGCAATACTTTTGAGACTTTATATTTAAAAATATTACACACCCACTAAACTAATTTTTAGGCTCCACCCATGTTTCTACATGTTATGCTTATGTTATTATCACCATTTCTAATCAAGCAAAACTAAAAATGTTATTTTTTAAAAAAAATAGTAAGCGCGAAAAGCTACAATGATTAATGATTATCGTAATCACCGACCGTATGAAAGTTTACTCCGTTACAAGCACATTAAAAAGTACTTCTTTGTCCGTCACTACATCTTTATCCTCTCAAACCAAAACTCATCTCTCTCTCTCAATTTCTCCATTTTCTCCATATTCATCAAAATCAAACTCTCCTCAAACAAAACTCTCTCTCTCTCTCTCTCTCTCTCTCTCTCTCAACTCCTCAATCCATTAACATCCTCTACGGTCGGATTCTATAGCCAAAAAAACGGTATACTAGTTATATATGTAGACAAGGGGAAAGTTCTGTTCCCCAACCCGAATCGGAGAACAGAACTTTCCCCTACTGTGACAAAATAGGGAAGGGGAAATGGTAAACATCTAACTCACAATGCATGGATTTGTGTCCGACGTATGTCATCCCACCGACAGACAGTAAAAGAGGTCTTTATTTGGAAGGAGAGGATTGTCACCCCCTTACATACTTGAAGCATTCGTCACAATTATAAAAACATACAACCTGAGTAGTTGTAGGTGTAGGGTAGCAATTGTAAATATGCAAATAAATTGTATTGTTTAATCTAGTGTGGGTGGTAGTGACGGTTGTAGTCCATCCATCGTAATATATTAGCATAGTCGTAACATGTTTTAGATTTTTTTGTAGTGAAATGTCGAACTACACACTGATGCACACGACTCACCCATGCCTCCTTGGTAGGCTTTTGTCCCACATGGGAACATTGTTCGTTTAGTAAGTCACACATTTTGTCACTCACTTTTGACACTAAATGATCAAGCCACGTTCGTAAAACCTCACTTTTGTGTCACACACTATCAGCATTCACCTGAAATTGCACAGAGCTTAATGTCTCATGCACCGAAGCCAGTGACTAATCATGGTAAAAAGTACCTAAGATGGGTAAATCTCAGTAAAACTTAGTTAAAGGCTAAAAGTTGTATTCAGCTGCAAAATAAAGTCACTGTTGACAGGAAAAGAGAGAGAACAAAAAATGTAAAAGAGTTGAGGTTGCCACCACTTCATCTTGAATTGATTATCTTCCAAGAGGATTCACTTCAACTTCCTTTCAGATTTTGGTCTCCAGTCATCGGTTTCACTGCACCCCCGGGTAAGGAACTCGGGGCCTCACGGGTGTCTTTGAAGGACTTACCCTACAATACCATCAAACTCGTTAGAGTAAATGGAAAATTAGACTTCACAAAAATTTATCCACAACTCAATAACTTGTACCTGATGCGTTCAGATCCCAAAATTTCACCACAACAATCTAGAGCCAGAAGTGCGCTCTCAGCCTACACATTGTGAACAAATTATAAGCTACCTCAAGTTCTTTCAAAGTCAATGCGTGTAAAATAAGTAAAAAGATTCAACTGTTACTCAAATGAAATCTCTTTTTCTTTTTTCATCCTTGTGCATGATATGTCTAACAATTAAACAAATTCTGAACAATTTGAGAATTTCTCAAAAAAAAAAAAAAAAACAACACTAATTATATAAAGCCCATCCTAGCAGCTTTGTTGACAAGATTTTATAATTCACATGGGTACCATCCTCTTAAGATGTCTAAAATTAAATAAAGCAGAGAAGAATATTGACTGTATTTAAAAAATTATAGCAATCTCTCATTCAATGAGTTGGTAAGAACTCGAGCCAATTTTGTAACAGAAGCAATCCAGTTAGCATAACCAGTATCTGCTCCATTCTGTCTGAGAAGTTCACTTATACCATGATATTTTCAGTACATCTTTTTTCTTACTTCTTCTAAACGGTATATAATTGAGCAAGGTGCACAAAATGAATGACACGAGTATGCTATCTGAAGAATTTATAGGTGATTGATGATCCCTCTAGCTCCCTGTCATTAGTCTAAGTTGTGCCGAAATTGATTCAAGCGTAAAACAGTGATTGCCCGTTAAATACCATTTCTCTAAGCAGTTTCAAGATTTCACCTGGTTTCAAAATTAAAATAAAAATGCCACACTTCCCACGTAACTGAAAAGGATACTCCAGATTGGAAGGATTTATAGGGTACAAAGGCTAAGCATTTAAAACGAGTTCTTCCATTTAAAAATGCCAATTTAATTATTGTTTAAGTCGCATTCCCAGAGCAGAAACTATATCTTCATCTGTTTGGGTAGATGGATTATCAATCGATAGCACTCTCTCAGACTCTTAAACTATATGGGAAAGAAATAATTTGGAAAAGGAAAATTACAATTTCTCAACACTTGTAGATGATATGAACAATATGAACCTATATATTTGGTCAACTTATGAACACAGGAGGAGACGGGAAGACTGACAGAGTTTCAATTAACATGTAGACTTATAACAGGTTGTTGGGATTTTTGTGATCTCAAATAAACCCGGGGCAGTGATGATTAATCGGATCCGTTAAATCTTCATAGGCTTTGAGCACAGGATTGAAGATAATAGTATAGTCCACTTCACAATGTATCAGCCCAAATATATTGAAGGACTTAATGGGCCACTAGGAGGTTTTTAATGTATAGTTGGGTCATTGCTCAATGACCCAGTGTGTTTGACCCAGTTTAAAAAAGTGACCACTATGTTTATGATATAATATATTTTAGGGTATGATATATTATAGGTTAATATATTATGCTATTACCATATATATATATATATATATATATATATATATATATATATATATTATACACATATATAATACCCTTGGTTTTGACAGCCAATGGCCACTACATTACCATATACATAGCAATTGTTTTTAGTGAACAATTCCTCAAACAGCAGCAAAGCCAAAAGGCAGCCCTCTCTTTTAAACAATCCATTTTCTTAGTGAAAAACTCGACCCTCCTTTTCTATATAGTGAATATTAACCGCCGGTCTTCCTTCTTCTTCGTTTGTCCTTTCAATTGGTATTAGAGCCTCAGTGGCATTCCGTCGTGCAAGAAAATTAATTTGGGTGGTCGAATTAACGAAGAAGACGAAACACGAATCTGCCCGAATTTGTCCATCCATTTTTCGGCCAAACCAGACGTCATCCTTGTGAACGGAGCACAAATCCCAGCTCCTGACGTCAAGGCGAACTCAATCAACCAGCGCGTGCAGCACGTGGAACAGGATAAGGTAGCGCATGGAAGCAGCTGCAGATTCCTTTAGACGACGCGTGGGTGAGCATGCGGAGGTATTTTGGTGAGTGTGTGGTGGCGTTGTGATCCTTGTCCTGTTTCTAACCTTCTGTGGTGGTCAGTTTTATTTTTGGTGGTCCAGACAGTTTGGAGAGTGCTTCGGTAGTAGACTTATTCAACGTTTGTAAAACCTTCGTGGTTTTTCCAACTTGTGTGGTCGTTGTTGCTGCTGAAATTCTTTTAATCTTTTTCGCATCTCTCCGATTTAATACAGACTGTCAGATTGGTTCGCTCTAGTAAATTGACTGATCTCTTTTACATTCCACTACTAGCATGCCATCATGTGGGATGGCCATTAGATTTTTGGGCTACGGGTAACCATTGTCTGTTGCTAGTGATTTTAGGAATTTATGTGTCTATTATTGTGACTTGTGTTTTATTAACTTTTATTTTAGTGCTGATTAGTTGCGATATTTTGTTATTATTGTTATTATTTAGAACTGTCACCTGGACTTTACCCATTTGACAATTCCCTTGATCTGAGATCGTAAATCTCACGAAATCTTGAGAATTTAAAACGGTATATATTGAGACCTTTAGATTTTTCTACGTGATTATCTAGGAGGTGCTTGTTGTTGTGTACTCTTATTTGTTGATATGTCTGTGCATCGTTTTGACTCGGGTATCTTTAATGATAAAGGTGACTTCTATTTAGCAACAGAAAATGAAATGTATTTTGGTTCAACAAAAAGTTTCAAAAACTATTAATAATTTTTTTGGTCCTATTGTTACTGAAGATCAAAAAAAAGATTCTGATGAACTTCCCTATACTTCTATGATAGTGCATTTATCATACCCTGTTTTGCAAAAAGTTGTAAAATCTGATTCTACAAAAAAGCTTTGAAAAAAATTAGAAGGGCTTTATTTAACTCAATCTACTCCAAATAACATTTATCTTCTCAAAAAAAAAAAAAAAAAAATCCAGCTTTAAAATTGATCCCTCAAAGGATTTAGATGACAATCTTAATATTTTTAATAAACTTGTACAAGATATTACAAACTATGGTGAAACAGTCCCTAAAATTAACAAGCTATAATTTTGTTAAATGTCGTTCTCGATTCATATAAGGAAGTCAAGAATATAATCAATTATGGGAGAGAGACCCTTAACATTGTCATAGACTCTATAAAAAGTAAAGAGAAAGAGTTGAAGTTTGAAAAAAATAGTGAGATCCATTCTGTCAGAGGTAGACTTCAATTAGAGATGGAAGTGGGAGTGGAAGTGGAGGTGGGCAAAACAGTGGTGGCAATAGAAAGAGTAGAAGTCGTTCTAAGTAACAGAAGAAGGCAAAAGGAAAGAAAATAGAAAAATAAGACATTTTATTAATGACTGTTATAAAGAGAAGAACAAATATAGAACAGAAGATTAGTAATGAATCTGGTGAGGTTTACATGCTTTAAAATCTGAACCAGCTGAAATTAACCTGTCTATAAACTCCCATATACATAAGTAGATTTTTTACTCCGGTACATCTTTTTATGTCACATCTAATAAATTTTAGTTTGATCATTTGCACGAGTCTGATCATGGACATGTAGTTGCATGGAGTAGAGTTGCTTATAAATTATTGGTGTTAGTAATATAATTGTTGACAATGGCTTTGTGCATATATTAAGGGAAGTCAAATATGTTCCACATATGGGTAGAAATCTGATTTCTGTAGGAGAGTTAGAGAGTACATGTTTCACTGGTAGACTTGGTAATGGCATGGTTAGAATGTGTAAGAGTGCACTTAGAGCTTTTAAAGTTACTATGAGAAATGGCATATATATTACACATGATGTAGTGATGAGTGGTCTAAATTTCACCATTTCTTCCATTGACACTGATCAAACACAAAAGTGGCATAATATGTTAACTCACGTTAGTGTTAAGGGACTTAAGTTCCTTAACGATAAAAGTGTGTTTGGTAGGTGTTTGACATCCTATTTTGTGATCAATATGTACTTGAAAAATATCATATGATATCATTTTCATCTAATACACATAAGACATTTAGATTGTTAGAATACATTCATACTGATTTGTAGGGTCTCGGGAGCAATTCCACTTTTGGTGGTAATAAATATTTTGTATATTATAAATGATTTCTCTATACTAGTGTGAGTTTATCTATTAAAAAATAAAAATGGAACTTTCATGAAATTTAAAAATTGAAAATTTCAGTTGGAGAATAAGATAGGTAAAAAGGTAAAATATTTACGAAATGATAATGGTCTTGAATTCTGCAATGCTAATTTTGATAATTTGTGCAATGACTATAGTATTACTAGACATAAAACTGTGTCTTACACTCTCCAACAAAATAGGATTGCTGAAAGGATGAATCATACTTTACTTGATAAGGTTAGATGTATGATGTTGAGTTCTAATGTGCCTAAATTGTTTTGGGGTAAAGCTGTTATGACTGTTTGCTATCTGACTAATTTGACTCCATCTGTTGTTTGACTAATTTGACTCCATCTGTTGTTTTTAATGGTGATACTCCTTATGAAAAATTGCATGGTAAATGTGTTGATTATTCCATGCTTAAAACTTTTGACTGTGCTATTTTTTCTCATTAAAGTGAGGAAAAATTTGAACCTAGAGCTAGGAAGTGTCTTTCTGGACTACCCTGAATGAGTTAAGGGATATAGGTTATAGAATAGAAGCCAAAAGGGTGTAAAGATTATCATAAGTCGAGATAACAACTTTAACGAGTTAGAGACGCTTTGTTTAGAGAGTGAAAAACAGCAAGAAACCATTAGAAAAGAGTCCCTAGTTGAGGTGGAAAAAACGAGTACCCACATCTCTACCATCCTTAATGAGGTAGAGAGTGACACACATCAAAATCAGCAGAACATAGATGTAGAAGGTAATGAAGATGTGATAGAAGAAAACTCCATTGACCAAAACCGATAATCAGCCAGCGATAGAGAGAAAAGACTATGCTAGTTATCAGGAACTAGTTGATAAGGGGGCAGATACCTATGAGAATGCTATAAAGAGTGAGAAGTTCGTAGAATAGTTTAGTACCATGAGAGGAGAGATGCGTTCTCTTGTTAAGAATTTGACATGAAATACCTAGGACATGTTAGAAGGATCCTTAGTATAAAACTTGATAAAGATAGGTCAAATTCAAGCTTACTTGTGTATCAAACTCCTTATGTGCTTAAAATTTTGAAAAAATTTGGCATAATTAATTGCAAACCCACTTCTATGCCTCTTGGTAACCAATTTATCTTGTCTAAGGAATATGATAAGAAAAATAAGTTTTTGAGTAAAAACACCAACTCTAATGTTATTGGCTCCGTTATGTACTTGATGGTTTGTACTAGGCCAATATTGACTTTTACTGCTAGTTGTTAGTGTTTTAAGCAGGTACATATTTGATCCCGGTCCCAAATATTGAAAAGATTTAAAGTTGTTGCTTAGATATTTGAAGGTTTATAACGTTGCAGATATGAGCACTAAGGTGTTCACAATGGTAAAGTTTAGAAGTTGGCAACTTCTAAACATCAGTAAATGTATGTATAATTCTAATTTATTTGAAATCCTTCTTTAGCAACAACTAAGCTATTTTTTATTTTCGGGGTGTGCAGGTATATTTGGTTTAAGGTGGAGAATGTTAGAATTTTTGTGATCTCAAATAAACTTGAGACAGTGATGACTAATCGGATCCGTTATATCTTTATAGGCTTTGAGCCCGGTATTAAAGATAATTGTATAGTCTACTGTACAATGTGTTAGCCCAAATATATTGAACTTAATGGGCCACTTAGAGATTTTTAATGTACCGTTGGGTCGTTGCTCGGTGGCCCACTGTGTTTGACCCGATTTAAAAAAGTGATGACTAAATTTAGGGTATAATATATTTTAGGGTATAATATATTTAGGGGATAATATATATTATACACATATATAATACCCTTGGTTTTGGCAACCAATGACCATCACATTACCATATACACGGATTCCAAAGAGCAGCAAAGCCAAAAAGCAGCCCTCTCTTTTAAACCATTAATTTCTTAGTGAAGTTTTTCAGCCACCTTCATTATTTCTTTGGTGAAATTAATCCTTCTTGTTTGTCCTTCATTAATTGGTGTTACCATTTTGGAGTTTGGACAGTTTAATCTGTGCTTTGTAAGTTGTTCTTGTAAGTAAATAAAAATCCGGTGAAAACTATTTCCCAACACAAGTCTTTATATACCTACACCCGCACATATATGTCCATGTGTATGCTTATTTCCTGTATAGCATGCATATCAAAAAATGGATCTTGGTAATTACATTGATCACTAAATTTGAACTCAACGATGAACAAAACAAAGCACGGTTGCCGCACATTTCGGCTTGACATCATAATAAAGAACTTTAGGAAAAGAAAAGGCATGTTAAGCATTACTGGAAGCAAGAAACAAGCACAAGTACAATGTATGCAAATAGACATACCATGAAAAATTCAACAAAAGCAATTCGCATTGAATGCATGTGATCCCCCAAGAGCCTTAGGCGGGAAACCTACAATTAAGAAATATCCAGTCATTCAACAATTCCAAGCCAACACTTCATAAACCATCCCGATGTTTGAAACTTTAGGCTTACCTCACCACATCTTGTTTCAAAGAAGCTCTTGACATCAGCTTGAGAAACCTAATCAGCATAAAACATATCACAGGAGTGGATTTAAAACATTAATACATGACAGAAGAAGCAGATTATTCTGAGTCCATTACATGCTTAACTAGCAAATAGTTACTCATTCATTGCACATCATAAAAAAATGTGAATAATTAACAATCAAGAAGATAAAGCAAAAAACTTTAGGATACCACACTGCAACACCATAGGGTAAGCATACCTTCTTATCAATATTTGTACAGTAGACTGTCCTGGCACACATCTCTCGTTCATCCTCTGACTACAGATAAAAAGTTGATATAGATAATGAAATCAAATTGAATTAGTACTCAAACGTAATATATGAAGAACTAACTGGAGGGAGAAAAGCATGTTCAGAAAATACTTCGACAATATTAGCAGCATTTGAGATTTGGTCATACCCTTGGAAGGAATGTAGGATTCACAGGAAGAATGGCAGTTTTTGAAGGCAAGACCTTAACAGGAGAGAAACCCAACAGTGTCCCACACAGGCTAAGAGCTGCTCTAGCAGAATCTGTCGATGTCAAATCCACATGGAGAAAGTCAGAAAAGTAAAGCAATACTAGAAGAAAGAAGGAAAAAACCTGACTTACACTCATCAGCAAATTCGACAAAAGCAAAGCGAAGACGGGAATGTGGATCGCCACAAACTCGGCAATCAACAACCTGCAAAGCAGAGACAGAGAGAAAAAATAGTCAGAGATATCATAAATGATACGTGGATTTGTAACCCTCTAAATTTTGGTCAAGGAGATCAAGAAGGTTGTGCATCATCATGCAGGAGAAAATTCCAGGAATTGGCAGACAAACGTTAAAAGTCAACCCACGGAATAGAATACAAAATCTACTTCTATAATACCTCATGAAACCTAAAGCACATGTCATTCGCGTCACAAGCTACTTAATATCATCTCTACAAAGTGGTTCTTGTAACGGTCTTTTGACGACTCTTCTTCTCTGGTTCCAAAACAAAAAGGTTCTGATCATTGATCAAACCATTTAGCATATGATTTTCTGATCTACGACAAATTTTTGGAGTAAAGCATCCCGAGGATGGCACATCTTGAAGAGTGTGAAGAAGCACTGGGAACCCCTTTTTTTTAGGAGTCGTTTCTTTTAATGGATTATCAAAATAAGAACAATAGGTTCCGTCGAGGAGACAAATCAAATAGAAATGCAAGTCATTGAACTATGGACCTGCTTGGAGATGGGTGAGTCTCCATGAGCTTATTAAAGACACTTACTCCAGTGGGTGGGTCTACTATCCTAGAGTCACCCTCTTTCCGATTAGTAATAAATAAGCAATAAATAGAGATCGCTAATATTTTTTCCAATCCAAAAAGAACAAATAGGAATGAGTTAACTTCATTAGTCACGATAAATTTTGGTTAATATTGTAAAGAAAGAGAATTGAAAATGGTTTCTATGTTTCTTTCCTCAACTGAGGTCACAACATATATAGCTGAGTACAATATAAGATAATGATGTGAAATACTAAATTCAAATACAAGACAAGATAATGCTATGAAATACGAAATTCAAGATACAATTAAGTAATCTACAAATCTGCAATTGGTCAAACTGAAGATCAGCTTAAGATTTGGCAGGGTCGAGCTCATGGTTAGCGTCATCTGTCTTGTTGATTGGCAGATCCTTAACAAATATATTACTAAATATTTTTTTTTTTAATTAACCGTGTCCTCTGACGTTGTGTTCTCCTTTTGTGAAAAATTGACATATTGGGTGTCCTATATCCCTACCACTTCTTAGTTGATAGAATTCACACATCACATTTTAGGTAACCAAACAGTTACAAAGGTAAAGAAGTAAGTCAGGGGTAATCTTTTCTCTCATGGCCCTTCCCAGACCTCATGTTATAATCTAACCTATTTTTTCTAATTACATTTTGATCCCAAGCAACTCCATGACCATCTCCTCATTGTGTAGTCTGTCCAAAATTAGCAATATGACCAAAGTATTATGAGAGCATATTCATCTCCAAACCATGTCCAACACAGATAGTGTAGCACCCCGAATTTTCTTTACTAGCCGTTAAATTGGAATTTGAGACTTAATTGCACAAGCACGAAAGTCTAAGGACCAAATTATAGGTTTGCTCATAGTTGAGGACCGAACTCCAAATTTTTGTCCCATGAATAGTGTTGTGAATTGCCTACCAATAATTTGCTAAAAATAGATATGTTTAATGTCCTATTGCATACATATATATATAGTAAATAAAATAGTTAATTAGATGTTAATGTGTATATGATTGTATTAACACATATATGATTATGTGATTATCTTAAATTAGTCTTTAATCATGCATGTAATTTAAGGTAAGAATCTATATTTTCCTAATAATGCATGCAGGTAATATATGAAAATAATTAATAAAATTAAAAGTTTTCAAGCATAGGAAACCTCAACTTCCCTTATAAATATCCACCCTGTGTGAACAAGAAAAACACAAATACACAATCTTCTTATCCTTAGAATAAGAGAGAAAAGAGAAAAGAATTTCAAGTTCTTGAAATGATCTTACTTTATTTCAAGTTTCAAGTAAAAGGTAAGTGTGCATTATATTGAGTAGTTATTTCGTATGTATTTCTACGGCTAATATAATAAGAACGAATCGGAGTTTAGTAGTGCTACGCACAGAAATTTTTTGTTGTCCCCCTATGCAAGTATGATTTTTTGTTGAAATACGTATATAAAAATTAATTACTCACGCACATTTATTGAGATTTATCTCACAAGTATGATATTTTCCCTTTTCAAGAAATAAATAGTTCGAGACGATCGGTATGGAGATAGCTTATGGTTGCGGAAGTTTTTAATAATAAATTATCTTTATAGAGCCAGTGTTATTTTTTTTAGATTTAAGTATTAAAAATATATTTCCATTTAAGTTAAATTTTATTGAATTTATTATGCTATTTGAAAGATTGGTATGTTATGATAAATACTTTCACCATTGATTTATTTTGTGTCAATAAGTCTATCTATACTTTAAGTCTCTTCAATTTTAATTTACGATTTAGTGGCACTTTGATCGCTATGAATTTAGGTAATCACCGATAGTGTAGTTTGTCCACGAGAGGAAATACAGATTCACCGTCAGAAAACAGTGATGAACACTTCCCAGATCAAAAGGAGGATAAATTACAGCTCAATCAAACAACAACTTCTGTCCACCTATATCATATCTTTAGGATCCGTTTGACAGAGATTATAAACTAGTTTATAAACCAAAAATAGTTTATTTGAGTTGAAATTGTTGACTTTTCATGTTAAAAGTGGATTGAAAAGTCAAAAATGACGGCTGAAATAAACTAAAAATGGTTTATAAACCACGCCAAACAAGCTCTTAGTGAGTTTCAGAGGTAGGGCAACAACGGTATATGGTGTGCTACAGATATTGCAAAAGCATCTAATTAAGATCACCCTAACATAATTATTTAATAGAAGAACTTCATCTAAGAATGTGTACCCTGATATAAGAGTTCCGGAGGAGAATGCAATAAAGAAATAGTTAGTTTGATCCCTCTGAAAATCAAAAGCTTCTCACATGGATAAAGTTCTCGGTACATTATACAAGTGATAGACCTTCATGTGAAATAAATTTATCGACTATTTTGTGGAGAAAAGGCTATGGGCTACCTTGTTTGCCACCTTAGGTAAAAAATTTGACTGCTCGATAAGTATGGAAGGTTTTTATTTATTTATTTATTTGAGGGGTGAGGGGTTTGACGCAACATGTGTCTAGTAATGTTGCTCTGCAGTACGTCTCCTTTGTTAGCAGAGAAAGAGCAATCAAAGATAGCATATATTCATGTGGTTATAAAAGGAGCCCAAGTCCTCGCGAAGGAAAGACTGTGTGGTTTACAACTCATTTGTAATCACCTCTCAATGAGAAACGTGAAAATGAACATTTACCTCATTCCTACAACTATTAATGAGCTTGTGGAAAATAACAAAGCCGTAGAATTACAAAAACTACAAATAGAAGTACTCATTCAGTACCCAAGCTAGCTGACAACACCCTATTGGAGTTACTAAGAGATGGAAGGTCAACATATCACATATGTATCGTGGAGGCAAGTGACGTGCACAACAAGAACTAAATCCCCTTCTCACTATTCTGCAATATGATCCTTCCACCATTAAATAACATAAAGATACCTTACGGCTTAACTTGTAAATAAACTAAGTTTCCTATAAAATTCACTGAGATTGTCTCATCTAAATCTTTCTCTAGCTCATCCATTGAGACAAATGAGCCAAGATGAAGCATGGTGTTGAAGTTCCACCATTACACTACTGCATTCTTTAGACCTTCACCATTGTAACACCTAACAAAATTCTTGTGATGTCTTGACCAATATTAAACACTATTACGAGTTAAAGTGAAAATATATTTAATGCTTAGTTGGCTTATGTATGATCTAGCAAATGTCTAAAATATTTGAAAAAATCAACATCTTCAGATTAAGGTCTCACAAAACAGTCTGAAAAGCTGAGGTATGAAGAGATCATTAACTAAGCATGCAGTGCAATAGTTTATGTAACATATATCTGGGTGCAGCAACTTACTTGTCCATAGCTGTTGAATAAGCCAGCAAGTTGTTCTTCAGTTATCTTAAATGACAAGGGGAGTAAACTGTATTAATATGGACCATAAAAGATTGATATAGAGTTACATAAAGTCCATTGATCTTTACTTACATTGTGATCAATGTCAGACACATAGACTGTTCGCCTAATATTATCTTCCCTTTGAGCTCTAAAAGTTCTACCTCCCATTCTCTTCCTGCCTTGGTTGTAATTATTTCTTCTCTGAGAAAACACAAACTTAAATCTTAAAGAGTGCAAAAAGAAAAGGCAAATGAAAGAGAATGTCCACCAATTTATCCACTGCATAATAAACAGAATCCACCAAAAAATTTATCATGCCAATTTTCATAATTCCAAAATCCAGGAATTATTTTCTTATTTGTTAAGTATCAAATGTGTAAATCAATGTAATGAGAAGAAACCTAAAGAATTGACTTCTAAATGGACTAAGCAAGATAGAATATAAAGTCAATAAATAATGGAGTGCCACAGAATTTTACCTGCCATGAATCAATTTAATAATGAACATGGAAAAATCAATCAAAGGGAGAACTAAATTTATACCCTTCTGTTATTCGGGAAACCATCGTTTCCCGAAATCTTATTGGCTGGCACAAAATTGTTGTCCCCCATTTGGCTGCGATGGTAGGAGGAAGGAAAAAACTCCTTGGCCAGAGGATTCAACTTGAGTTTCTTCAGCATGTCGACAATTTCTTTCATTTGCATTTCCGATTCCGAATCGGAGTCCTTGTCAATATAATTTACATCCTTCTCCCCTGTATCCTTAATGTTAAAATTAGCATTCTTTTCGTTATTGTTTTCACTAGGAGTATCAGTGTTTTTAGGTGATGAAGGCTCGACAGTGACGGCAGCAGAAGACACCATTTCCACCGCTACTGTCTCACCAGACACCTCTGCACCAGCAGCCATGGAATCACAAAAACCCAGAAACAAAAAATTCCAAATTTTACAAAAAAAAAAGACTCAAGAAAAGGCACAAGAATTCTGCCTCAAATTTATTAAAGCTACAATCTTTTCTATGTGTCTCTTCTTTAAAAACACAATCTTTGCACCTCTATATAAATATATAGATCAATCAGTAATGGGTTTTTCTCAGTTTCAGATTTTGGCGATCTCTCAATGTAATCTAAACGGATTCTCTATATATGTGCGTGTAATAAAGTCTGTAACCATAACCCCATTTGGTGAAGAAGGGCAGAAATGGAACAAATTTATGATGATGATGATGGGGAGAGAGAGAGAGATGAGAAAGACGAAAATAAATTCCAAGGGTTTTCGTAACAATTCTTGATTACAAGTGGAAATGGTTTTGGTGGTTGTTTATGATGGCCTAGCATTTGGCATTTCCTTTTTTTTTTTTTTTCTTTTTCCTTTTGTGCACAGTGTTATTTGTTTTGTTTAGTATTAAGCTTGCGTTTGGTAAGGATTAAAAATTCATTTTGGTTTTTTTCAGTCGTAATTTTTGACTTTTCAATCTATTTTTAACATGAAAAGTCAACAATTTCAACTCAAATAAACCAATATTGATTTATAAACTGTTTATAATCTCTATCAAACGTACTATAAAGATGTATATATTTATTTGTTATGTATATATAATATATTTAAATGTATATATATAGAGAGAGAAAGTGGAGAGAGAGTGTGTGTATCGAAGTGAGGGACATTAGACAGAGAGAGAATCATACGTAAGATGATTCAAGCTTGGTTTTTGCTTTGTTTGTTAGTTTGATGGGATAAATGGATTGGCATTCATAACCTCCTCATCTGCATTTAATAAACAGTTGGGCAGTAAATGATTTTTCAAGTGAAACAAGATTTATCGAAAAAAGCAAAATTGATGAAATCGATTCTAAAATTATTTTCGATTAAAGAAAATGTAATTTATATATAATGTCAAAAATATTGCTTTACTTGAGAAAAGTTTCTATCGTAAGCATAAATTCAGAATATTCTATGTTTATTTTATATATTCTATTCTTTATTCTAAATTTCCACTGACTATGTCTGTATTTATGCTTGTTCATAGAATTGGAAAAAAGGGTTTTCTTTGTCCTGCTTTGGTATATGATTATTACATAAAGAGGTTGTTATAAATTATAAAACAAAATATTTTATAAATAGAATACAAGGTCAAATTAGAAAGTGAGGTAAGAAAACTTTGAATGGAATAAAAGTTGGTGGTTAGTGGGGTGGGGCCATTTTATTTTGTCAACCAAAAATTATTTAAGAATATTTATTTTCTTTTTACAGCTCCAAAAATGATTTTCTATTTCCCAAAGAATGAAAAGTTTATTATTATACTTTCCATAACCTCTACGTTTTGCATAGTGTTTTTTTCATTTCCTTCTTCTCGTGTTTTGATTGCAGGCACGAAATCCCGATAAAATCCGTTAATTTGCTTTTGTTCTTCTTTAATACTGTCTAACAATGTTCAATTCAACTTATCAAATAATTATCATATATATTATTCCCGTAATTTCACATTCGTCACAAAATTTCAAGATCTTAAATCCAAAAATATAGAAAGAAAGGATCGATCATCATCAGGATGTTTGCCAAGTCTGATTCAAACAAATTCCTCTATCATTATCTGAACTTCTGTTGAGAAAATGATTAGGAAACACTACTCCATTTCAGTTCGTGCACAAAATCTAAAAATGAAACAGACTTCAACTCAATACAGAGCATCCCCATAACTCAATCTAAGAAAACAAGTCAATTCTTTAAGTTTTTTCAAGAGTTTCTTGTGATCATCGTTCTGAAATCACAGATACACATGAAAATATATCTGAAATGTTAAATAACTAGAACCACTACATCCCTCGGGACGTACGCAGCAATGCCATCATGCCATATATATACAGTGAACTCCATGATGAAGAATAAGCTTTCACCTTGTTGCTGCATGTTACGCAGTTATTCTCTTTTAAGTATAGGTACTTCGCTTTCCGCTTATTGAGACTCAACCAGAAATCCATGCTCTAAGAGCTCAGATAAAACACTTCTCATTTTATCTACTGATATAGGTTTCAGAACAACTCCGTCCATTCCAACCCTTGAGCAATTCTCTTTTACCATCCTATCAGTGTTTCCTATAAGTGCTACAATAAAAGGCCTATCAAGTCGTTTGGAAAATTTCTCATGTAACCGTACAGCAACTTCATAGGTGTCCGCACCTGGCACGCTCGCATCAAGAAAAACCACCTTGTGTTCAGGCGTAACAACTCTCACGCACTCATCTGCTGAACCAACAGCCAATACATCACATCCTAGGTGCATAAGGAGGCCCTTGGTTACCATCCGCCCAACGCTGAATCACAAAAAAAAAAAAAATTAATGACAAGATACAAACTTACGTGGCATGTGCAAGTGCAAGAAAAGGCAGATTACTATATGTTACTAGTCAAAATTACAAACTAGCAATAACGAGAGAAGCAGTTAGGATTTCTTTTTTTGATCAAAGCTGGAACTGGTGAAATCAAATAACCTGACATTACATATAAAATATAGCACTCACTTCAGGGGAAAAAGAATAAATGAGACCAGCTATGAGACGACTTTCACTGAATTTTGAACTCAAAAACTTCATGCATGTGTAAAACTTAGAAAAACATAAAAAATTGATTTATCAAACATCACGTTTTTTAGATCTAACCAAACTGTTTCCCACCAAATTTTTTTCGAGAGACAAGTATGATACCCTAAGATGCTCCTTTCTTTTAAGTGCCATAAATTAGGCAACCTCCCCTGACCATGAAATAATGTGTGAATCCGGCTAAAGAAAACAAAAGGCTCCCAATCTATATTGAACCCCAACAATATACCAACATTTCCTCGTACTTTTCTTCTATTTGCCTGAATTGTGTCCCCCCAGAACAACACCAAAAAAGCCTTTCCGTCTACAAGATACTTCCAGCCTATCTCATCTTTTACTTTGATTCTATTGTTGAAACTTGTTTGTGTTCAGCCATCTCATCAACCAAATAGAAATTTATGTCAATAAAAAAAAAATCATGGACTGCAACACCAGCAAGGATAAAATCTAAAATGCAAGGAGTACAAGGAGTACACCTATTATCATCCATCACAACAACTTTGAGCCCTGAAAAGTTTGTCGGCATATGATTTCCTGGAACTTTCGGCACAAATGGGAGCCTGGACTCATTTGAGTATCCAGGAAATCCAAGTTTCACGATAAAGATAGCAGTAGATCCCTTGCCAAGACCTTCACTTTCAATCCAAATTTGCCCTTCCATGAGATTTACAAACCTGGTCACACAAAAGATTACCGAAAAGGGTGGGAGGGGTTGGTGGTTAACAACAAATAGTTAAAAACTGTCAAAATAATGCAGAAACTAGAATTTTAAGGTTGTATGGCTCAGAAGAATGAACAATATTGCAGAAGAAAAAATCATGAAGACAATACCTCTTACAGATTGCAAGACCAAGCCCGCCACCGCTAGAGTTTTTGGTAGTCAGAGGTTGACTTTGAGCAAATTTTGTGAATAGCTTAGGAATATCTTGGGGGTTAATTCCTAATCCTGTATCTTTTACCTACATAACAGAGACAGTAGTCTTAATTAACCCAAACAAATAAGCATAATCATTTATTAGCAAAGTACATTAATTAGGCATGAAGATGCAAACCTGTATACGCAAATAGAAATGATTATCACTTGGTATGGGGAAAAATTCAGGGGCTCGAGGATCTCTTAGATACTCCGATTTTGCAACAAAAGCAGATATGGAGATGCTGCCCTCTTTTGAGAACTTCACAGCATTCCCCACTACATTTAAAAGAACTTGCATTAGCCTCTTCTCATCACCAATGGCATACTCTGGCAAATCTGAAGACAAACTCAATGTAATGGACAACTTCTTCACAGATGCTATAGGCTTTATCAAGTTAAGGGCCTACAAAAAGAAGCAGACATCTCAGTTAGACAAATATATCAAGCGGACAACCAGAGTAACTATAATTTGTTTCAATTTCAAAGACTGGTCTAAAACAAATAATTACCAACAAATATCGTATAAGCCTACCTCCCTAAAGAGTGCATGAAGGTTAAAAGTTCCCATATCAAGTTGAAGGCTACCATCTTCAAGCTTTGAAAGATCTAAAACATCATTGATAAGTGCAGCCAAAAGGTTGCTGCTCTTGAGGATTGTTTCAACCATCAGACGTTGCTCAGGTGTCAGCTCAGTTTCTTGTAATAAAGATGAAAGTGCAATGATGGCATGCATGGGAGTTCTCATTTCATGATTCATAACAGCCAAGAAATCATTACGAGCACGAACAGCCGTCTCTGCTTCTCTTCTTGCAAGATCAAGAGCAACATTCTGCTGCATAAGAAGGTCCCTAGCCCTCATAGACTCTTCCAGAATTGCAGCATGTGAAAGAGCAACAGCAACCTGATTCAACAACAAAATATAATAAATAAGACACTCTGCACATTAATGAACTTCAAATTCAATTTTCATTCAATTAAAAATCAGTTGCATGAACAAAATAATCATAAACAGATAAGGCTGCAATTTTTCAACCTAGGAAAGCAGATCAAATTCCATGAAACAAATAAGTAAATGGAGGCAAGTTTTTGATCGTTTTAACTTTTAGAGGCTGGTCATCTATTCTAGGAAGATCTGATTCGTCTCGTGCTATACAATTGAGAACTTTTACTGTGACTCAAATAAGTAGGTCACCAGAAAAATATTTATTATATCTTTGAACTCTATCTCTATCAAGTAGATCTTAAACTCTATCCACTGAATCATGACATATAATTACATCAAGAGTATATCATATTAATATTCCCTGAAGTTCCAAACAAGTCTCGTCTTAGTCCCTGAAGTTCCAATTTCAACACTTTGGGCCCTGAAGTAAATGGATGGATGAAAATGTCCATGAGTAATCAATCTATGCTCGTATTTGAGCATTCACACAAATGTACAAGAATTTGAATTTTAATTCCCTCAAAAGTTATGTGCGCACGTGAGAGGTTGTGGCACAAGCATTCAAAGTCCTTTTTAAGAATCAACTTACAAAGTATTCATATTATTGCTTTAATGCCTAGACACACACACACACACACACACACACATTGACTACACAGGCATTTTCATCCATTTGCTAACAGGAATTAACATAAGGTTGTGTTTGATTGCAAGTGGAAAATTTGGGTGGAAAGAAAATATTTTCCATGGAAATGAATTACCAAGAAAATTTGGATTGGAAAATGTTAACAAATTTTCCATGGAAAATAAATGGGTTGGAAAAGGTTAACAAATTTTCCATGGAAAATAAATTCTCCTATCCCACCAAGAAAATATTTTCCTTGAAAACAAGGAAAATATGGCCAAAAGTGGAAAACATGGAAAAAAATTTCCATGAAAAATCAAAAGTTCCAATCAAACAAAAGATGGAAAATAGGTGAGAAAATGCATTTTCCATGAAAAATTTTACCAATCAAACAGACCAAAGATGGAAAATGGGTGGAAAATTTTCATTTTCCATGAAAAATGAAGGAAATCAAACACACCCTAATACATCAAAAAAGTAAAAAAATTTGGGGTTTGAAGTGTTGAATTGGACCATAAGGGATTACTTTGAGACAAGTCTTTAATCTTTAGGAAATATTAATAAATCCAAAAGTAGAACTCGTATGACAAATCTGCACACCCTCAAGCTTTTTCCCATTTTTTCTTTTTGATTTTCTGTGGATTGAAAGCAGAATGCAATATAATAATAAAAAGATACACAATGACCATGCAGAATTCATACAAATTCAGGTGTAGATCATATTTGATTATAAGTGTGTAGGCTAATTTGTTAAACGAAAGCACCACAAAAGCTTAATGTAAGAGTGTCCCGAAGGCCATCAGTTCCAGATGAGCTACTTGATCCCTGTCTACTAATAAGTATACCTTTCTGCATAATAATTGTTTTTTCAAGTGCAATTAGGGTATCCTCGACCAGATATCTTTTTAGATAATAGACACATACAACCTCATGTCTTAAGTCTTCCTGCCAACCACACTTTTTATTATTTTCCTGCTTATAGAAATTGATTGAATGAATCCGATATGTAAAACCCTTTTCAAAATACTAAACTTCTCCAAACAATCATCATTAATGGAGCATACCAGCTTTGGAAAGGAAAACTAAGATTAATACTCTTGCTGACCCATTGCCATCAGTGGAAGGAAAAGAAAAAGGAAAGGAGGCATTGGCAATTATTGCTCTACTCCTGCTGTATCCCATTTTATTTAGACTAAAAATTCTAGTTTGAAGCAGTCTTGAATAGATTGACAAAATCACTTCCAAACATTTCAGTCAGTCATATAGATTTAACATAGAAAATGCTAGCTATCCAAATTGAAGAATACACAAAGTAAACTTTCCAAGCAATTCATGTGTAACTAGTAAAGAGACATTGTGGATTCAAACCTGATCTGCCACCACTTCAACAAGCTCTAACTCATGGACATGCCATTGCCTTGCACTATCTGAAGGAAGCATCAAAACCATCAAAGCATAGCGCTTCGTCGAAAGTTCAGGCCAATCATTAATCTGGAAATTGGAGAGATGCAGGAGTGGGACACGCACAGCAACCACTTCGCCAGGCATGTACTTTCCCGAAGGTCGAAGTCTGGCCACAGGGGAACTTGGTGAGATTTTTACTGCACGATTTGTACTGAACACTTGGTTGATCATCGGAAGTTGTATGGGTACAGTAAATCCAACTGGGTTTTGGTGATGTAGAGTGTAAGAAAGTTGAAGCTCTAATCCTGTACGCGTTGGCATCCATAACGCACACTCTTCCAAGGACAACGTTCTTCCCAGCTCAACAAGTGTAGTCTTCAGTATGGTATGTCTGTCAAGGGTACTTCTGATTTCATGAGTTAGCATTCTAACATGTCTACCGGTTTCTTCCTGCGTACGGATCAAGCCCATTTCTCGATCTAGCTCAGCAGCCTTATTTTTCAAAAATAACTCCCTCGTTTTGACACTTAATAAATCGGGAATGATATGTACTAGCATAAGGGCAGTAGCGCACGACACAACAGCAGTCATAATTTTTGCAGTGGTCATCACAACTGCCACCGTTCTTGAGTGCGTGGTGAATGTCCATAAATTGATCAGGTGTGTTGCTCCACAAAGAACAATAAACGCCCCAAACTGCACCAAAACCCATCTATATGGAAATACCGCAGATTTTTTGACAAAGTAGATCAACTCCAATGGGATAGAAAAATAAGCCAACGCAATGAAGAAATCCGAGATATACTGATACTTCATCAACAATTCATCAGCTGGCCACTGTGGCTCAATACAATTGCAGGCCTCCATGCTAAATGAACGACCTCAGCCCTAATTCCTCCTTTGTCTACATGCCTGTAGCAATGAATACAGAATAACTTTATCAACGCTTGCCATATAAGGATTGATACAAGAAAATACTGATACACTCGTATTAAGTTTTAGAATAAACTTGTCAACAAATATTCCAGCAGAATAACTACTCCAAATGGATGAGCATACAAAGTCATAAAATTTTAAGCAAACCCCTGCTAAAACCCTAATTCTTACTTCGTCTACATACTCGTAGAAATGAATGTAGCGTAAATTCATCAATGCTGGCAATACAAGGATTGATACTAGGAAAAGATTGATACAGAGTCTTAAAATAAACTTGTGAACAAGTATTCCAGTGGAATAACTACCCCATATAGATTAGCAATGTAAAAAGTCGGAAACTTTTAACCAAAATCCCTGCCAAAACCCTAATCTTCCGTTGTCTACATACCCTGGATTGCTGACCTTGATGGCACACAGACATATGTACTAGCCCCATTAGACAGCCATAAAAATTACAAGCCCAAGCTTAACGCCAAATGTCTTCTATTCTATAGCTTCCGCCGCAAAAGCAGCAAATGATTGATCATCAACAGAATGGTAACAAATAAACTTGCGCGTAGGCACAACGAATGATAAAATGAATAGATAAAATTGTTTATATTGTGATCAATTTATATACTTTGCTTAAGATAAATAATTCCCAGCAACTCATACCCCAGAGATTATGATACTATGATCAATGTACGTCTCCGTGTGTGAAAATATATCAAAGAAATTTCATTTCACCTGCTGAAACAAATAAGGAAACAAGAGAGTATAAATACTTGAAGCGATCCAATAATTTCAAAAGGCATCACTTAATTAACATTATTTCAACTTAAACTTGAGCTTAACCAAATCCTCATAACACATTTTACATAAATACAGAACCCCCAAAACAATCCATAACAGTCAAATTAAATGCGCCAGACAATTCAAGCCAGAAACAGAAATTCCAATAAAAATTATTCCAATAGCAACTGTTGAAATATAAATACCAGAAAATCCTATTAAATTCAAGAAATTAAAAGGAGAGATAAAAATGCACAAACTGATGAAAGTAAAAAATTTAAAAAAAATTAAAAAGAACGTACCCCAAACGCTTTACATAATCTGTGAGCTTCAAATTTAGAAAAATAAGAAGAACATATTATACCGCTTTACACAAAAGTCTTGGTTAGTGTTGTCTTGTTTAAACAGTTCGGAGAGAGAGAGGAGAGAGAAAGCGTCTGGGTTCTCTGTATTGTTCGAGCGGGGAGCGTGACGGGGGGCCATGCCTATTACTGTGTCAAAGTCAAATCGCCACGTCCAATTTTCATGAATATATTGATCCACGGCACATATTTTTAGGTTAAGTGTCGGTCACGGCGTGCGCTGTGACTCTAGCAAAAGGTGGGGTTGTGTCTGAAACTTGGGCTATTTTAAGGATAGTACAGTATGCTTGATTTTTTTGTGAAAACTTATGATTGACCTCTCAACCTTCATGTGGTTAGTTTTAGGTCCTTCACCTTTAAAAGTGAAATTATAGGTGTCTAATCTATAGAATAGTTTTCTCCTACCCATAATGTCTACCTACCCAGCACGTGTACAATCAACTACAATTGATTATTTTATCATGAACAGGTGTCAGCAGATAGACATTATATCCTGCCCCCTTTGAAGCAGGAGAACACTACTCCTAATTTATATAAGTCAATGGATCAAAAAAAAAAATTGACAGAAACAATCGATATATGCGTTAAATTTGATTATGATTTTTAGTTGAATTATAGATAAAATATTAAGTGATTAGATGATTTTACTATTTTACCCTTTTAGATATGAATCACGTAAAAGTCGAGTATAATTTTAATATTCACATTTTTCAAGAAAAGATTCAAATTTACTTCAATAAGTTAAATATTCAAAATCTCACTTTTAAAAATTATAAATCCATAACCACATTGCCTCAAAAGGTTGAGATGCTCCCTCCTAATTTTTCCTTTTTTTTTTTCCTTGTGGATCTTTATTTTCGTTATTTTATATTTTCTTAACCTTTATAAGTAGGAAAATTTTAAAATAAAAACATTTTATTAGTAAAAATTAAAAAAATAAGTAAATTATTAATTTCAAAGTAAAAAGGGTAATTTACTCTAATATATTTAAGAACAAAAAATTACTTAAAAATAACTTTACTTAATTTTTACGTAATCTTAACATGCTGAAAATAATTTATTTGAGTAAGTTTTTCAATTGGTTTACATAATTTAATGTGCAAATGTACAATAGTAGAATTTAATATTATATATATGGTACAATATTGAAACAATACTTCGAAAAAATTATAGTATTGGCTTCAAACACATTATTCAAATAGTAGCTATTTAATCTTCAACACTTAAATATGCAAATTGATCATAAATACTTTTTCCGTCCCACAAAAATAGGCTCGTTTTTTTTTCACATAAATTAAGAAATCTCATTTAATTTAATTGAAATTATAAAATTTTCACACATTTTTCCTATTATACCCCTATTTAATATTAGTCATTAATGAATCTAATAAATTTAAATGTTCATTAGGTTACAAATAAAATGCAAATGAGATTGAATTGCATTACATTGAAACAATAATGAAATAAATTGTTAACTTTATTATTGGAAGATTGGTGTTTTCTAGGTAAAGTGGAATTTATTAATTACTTATTTGAGTAAATGTGTGAATAAATTTATGTATTTTTCAATTATAATTGGAATATGTTATATTTATTTGTAAATTAAATAAGGGTATATTAGGAAAAAGAAAAATGTAATACACTTTCTATAAAATAAGTGGCCTATAATTTGAGACACATAAATAAAAAAACAAGTCTATCTTTATGGAACGGAAAGAGTATTTCATTACACTGTTCGATTAACATAATAACTTTACTGTATTCAAACTAATATCAATCCAAGTCACAGTTAAATCTTTATCAAGAAAACTATTCAAATGTCTCTTAAATCATTAAGCAATCTTCACAGTACAATTATATGAAACATTGATTTGCAACTCAACTTGTACTGATGTCTAAAATTTTAAAGTGGGATATATTTTAATGAAGATCACGTACGAATTTAAGAAAGATTGGAATGGCTATCATCGTTGAACTATTGTGCTCTTTTTTTAATATATTGGGGACCAATAGTGAAATTTCTCTGAGTTACATTTAGTTCAAAATTTCCAGTTTATGCCAAGAAAGGATTTTTCTTTCGTGATCGGGTAGTTTAAGGGTCCCCAATCCCAAATTATGCCATGATTTGTGGTGGATAAAATGATTTCAAAAAAATTATCTACACAAATTCAAAACTATGTTTAATTTTCCAAAAATCGTGTCAAACAGACTCTTAAATTTTATGTAAATAAAAAATAAAAAATTATTCAATCAACTCACTTCTAGCATCCACTTTTTGCAATTCTCCATCAGTAATTTAATGGACCATCACCACTATCTACCGACCCTCACTCCTAATATCAACACTAGCTATCAACCCTCACTCCTAATATACTTAATGATTTTTGACTATGAAATTCTTATTCGCACGTGAATTTAATTACTTTCTTTGATCACTACGACAATGAGATGTGTGATGTGTGATGTGTGATGTGATCCTAATATGATTACAATTTATTTTCTTTTATCCAATTTTTCATATACTAAATTGTTTTTTTCATCTTTTAAATTTAGATAAGAGGTTTTTCATTAACTTAAACAAAGTTAATTTCCTATTCTTTCATTTTTCGCATTACATCAATACATCTCAATAATATTTTGTCAAGATTAACTATTTTATTTGAAAAATGAAAAAAAAAATGTAAGAAAATAATAACCCGACTTTAAATTTATCCGATGCCATCTTTGTTGTGTTTCTCTATTATGACATGATGTTTGGATCTTTAATAAAAAAAAAAAAAAAAAAAAAAAACAACCTATAAAGGATTAAAATAGGTTGTTTAAATTTTTATATTAAATTTGTCAAAAAACTTACAATTCCAGTTGAATGTTCACTCGTTGAACAAAATCATGTTTGATGAAATCACAAAATTAATTCCAAGAATAGATACACGAGGAATGTGATCGTCGTGCGTAATGTGGAAGGCAGTCAAAGAGGATACACGAGGCAAAATAGGAACAACGCTTTTTGGATTTGGAAGTCAATATAATTAAAAGTCTACTAAATTTTTGTCGTTTTTTGAATTGAGATGATGTTTAACATACACTTTTTATCAAGTGAAAAATGTTACAATGTGTATTTTGATGGATGACTGGAAGTATATTGGGGCTTGATAATTTACAACTATGTATAGAATTTATTTAGTTTCTCATCAAATGTCTTGTTACACAATATGTTGTTTTTGTTATTTACAATTTTTTAAATTAATGAGTTCATTTTTCAAGACAAGGTTTGCAACAATTTTATTAAGTACATGTTTGGAGATGCTTAAATTAAAATTTTAGTTGGTCAAATTAGTCAAACATACTTTTCATTTACATATTTTATATGATCTACAACTTACAATTCACTTTTTATTCATATATTTACCAACAACTTATAATATAAGCATTTAAAAAATAATTTCAATTCTACCAATATGTGATTAAATATAGTCCGAGGTACAACAATTTTAATTAATTCAAATGTCACAATTTCTGTTACGTTTAGTAGTAGGACGGGGACATAACTAAATAATTTGAAAATTTTACGAGATAAAATTGTTACACTTTATTAACGTACATTAACTACTAAAGTCGAAATTAAATTAATTAAATTTGCGAACTAAATCCAAAGCCTATTTTTAAGTATTTGGCTGCCTGCACGATTTCAGAGAATGTATACATATTTAAGTAAAATGCCACTTTTTCAATTAAAATGTTACATCTTATGAAACATCAATCAATAATACGACATTCAATACACAATTGCCTTCTAGCCGATTTTAAAACAACCAAAGTTCAACAAAAACATACACAATTGCAGGTGAAATTCTGTGAGTTTATATGGTGCAAGCTTAATTAAGTTGTTATCAGATAAAGTGCATTTCTCCTGGTACACGAGTTTGAGTGGTGTTCACGTTTTACACCTGATGATGACAAGTGGACTATTGTGCATCGTTGGATGTTGGGGAAGGTTAAGAGTCTTATAACATACTCTTTGGCAGCACTATTCACACATACGTCTTGAGGTTTGCACCCCTTGATCAACCGAACTCTCTCTCTTCTCTGGTCTGTTCTCTTCATCTCCTTCTTTCTGGGATTATTGATCTTGGGTGATCAATAATGATTTTTCTCTGAAAGATAATCACTCCCTGAGTGATTAGTGTTCTGTGGGAGTTATTAGGTTTTGTGTAACCTTCGGTGAACAGTAACTTTGTTTTGGGTGTATTCTTGAGTGAGTTCTTGGCTGATCTTGTACTCTTGAGTGAGTTCTTGGATGGTCTAAGGAAGGAGTGACATCTGGCTATGAGTGATATGCTATGCCTGTAAATCAAGCTCCTGAATCCGATGATATACGTGCTGTGACCGATTCTATGAGTTGATGCTAAAAGAGAGTGAATCTACTTTGTGTTCTTGATACATAATTTTTCGTTTTCTTTAGTTTCTTGTATTTTCAAGTTTCAGTTTAGTTTTTTGTAACATTTTTGATCTGTACTAATTTTTGGATCTGTAACAGTGGTATCAGAGCTAAGGAAGTCAGAAATCCTTAAGATCTGGTTGATCTAAGTTCATTGGTACACGAAACCCTCTCATTTGGTAAAATCTTGAGTGATCTGTTAAGATCTGCTCATACTTGAGAACAAGTTCTCAAGTTCTGGTATAAATCTCTAACCCTAACTTTGTGGTGGTTAAGTATTCAGCGATATACGTGTTTCTTGATAATTTCTTTGAGAAATCTTGTTTTAAAACAACTTCTAAAACTAGATAACTGAGACTTACGGTTTATCCTTTGTCTAGGCCCCTGAAGAGGTCCTAGAATCTGAGGTGAACTGTTAGTTCTCTTCCTTTTGAAACGAAATATTAGTTGTATAACCTGCATTCAAGAGTATATTGTTGATATTTGAATTTTCCATATTCTTGTATGAATATTAGAGTTTTATATCTGTGTGATAGTCATATATCAAGTTTTTTGTGTCTGTTTTTCTTGTGCCTTCTTTCAAAGAAAATGGGAACTAAATTTGAACTTGATGTATTTAAGGGTAAAGGAGACTTTAGTCTCTGGCGCCAAAAGATGAGAGCAATTTTGTTACAGCAAAAATGTGCAAAAGCTATTGATAATAGTTGGCCTGCTGACTTTGATGAAAATAAGAAAGCTGAATTAAATGAAATTGCGTGGAGTTCTATTTTCTTGCATCTGTCTGATAATGTGCTTAGGGAAATTGGGGAAACTAGTACTGCTATTGAATTGTGGACTAAGTTAGAGACAACTTACCTGACCAGTACCATGCCAAATAAGATCTACCTGCTGAAGCAATTCTTTTCGTTTAAGCTTGAACCTGCTCTAGATTTGGACACAAATCTAGACAGATTCAATAGACTAACAGATGACGTAGCAAACTGTAAAGAAGAAATCTCTAGTGATCAAATTGCTGTAGTTCTTCTTAGTTCTATTAGTGACAAGTATAAAGATGTTAAGGTTGCCTTAGAATATGGTAGAGATGACCTAACCCCTGAAATAATCATAAGTGCCCTTAGGAATAAGGAGTTAGAGCTTAAAACTGAGTTAGGAGAACCTATGAGTGGGGAAAGTTTGTTGGCTAAGGGTAAAAATAGCAATAAGACTGGGAATTCCTGCAAGAAGAAGGGGAAGCCAAAGAATAAGAGTAAGGGCAAGACAAAGAACATGAAGTGTTTCTATTGTCAGGAAGAGGGACATTTCATAAAAGATTGTCCCAAGAGGATAGCTGATCAGAAGTTTAGAAATAAGACTGAGGGAGGGGCAGCTTTAGCTTATAAGGAAAATGATCTAGTAAAGGAAGTGTATGTTGTCACAAGTAAGAAACCTAGTGAAGAGTGGATCTTAGACTCAGGTTGTACATTCCATATGTGTCCCACTAGAGAGTGGTTCAGTGGCTTTCAGGGCTATGATGGGGGGAGAGTCCTCATGGGTAATAATATGTCCTATCAGATTAAAGGAATAGGTACAATATGTCTTAAGCTTAGTGATGAAAGAAATTTGGTCCTAGAAGGAACTAGATATGTTCCTGATCTTCAAAGAAATCTAATATCTTTGGGGGTATTGGATGATCTGAGCTTTGAAATCAGAATAAGTGAAGGATGTACCAAAATTCTTAAAAACACTCAAATTGTTGTAAATGCTCCAAGAAGAAATGGACTTTACACAATAACTGCTGAGCCAATTTCAGCTCTAAATGTTGCAGTTGTTGAGGATAAGGAAGAATTGTCCCACTTATGGCACAAAAGGATGGGCCATATAAGTGAGAAAGGTCTCCAAATCCTAAATCAGCAAGGTGTTTTTGGAAATGAAATTGCTAGAAAAATAGGTTTCTGTGAGCAATGTGTTCTAGGAAAACAGTCCAGGTTACCTTTTCTCCCTGGGATACATAGAACAACTGACATTCTAGAATATCTGCATGCTGATCTTTGGGGACCAGCTACTGTCAACACTCATACAGGTTTTAGGTATTTTCTTTTGATTGTTGATGATTTTTCAAGAAAGATTTGGGTTTTTCTTATAAAATCCAAATCTGAGACATTTGGAGTTTTCAAAAACTGGAAAACTCTTGTGAAAAATCAAACAAGCAAAAGAATTAAAGTCCTAAGAACAGATAATGGTCTAGAATTCTGCAATTATGAGTTTGATAAGCTTTGCAAAGACAGTGGTGTCTTAAGACACAGAACTGTAGCCCACACCCCTCAGCAAAATGGCTTGGCTGAAAGAATGAACAGAACCATCTTAAATAAAGTAAGATGTATGATTCTTAGCTTTGGGTTGCCTAAGATATTCTGGGGAGAAGCTGATAAGACTGCCAGCTATTTGATAAATAGGAGTCCCACTACAGCCCTTAAGTACAAAACTCCTGAAGAGGTGTGGAATAATAGGCCTCCTTCATATTCTCACCTAAGAGTGTTTGGTTGCTCAGCCTTTGCTCATCAGAATCTAGGTAAGTTAGAACCTAGGTCCCAAAAGTGTGTTTTTCTGGGATATGTAGAAGGCACTAAAGGGTATAGACTTTGGGCTAAAGGTAAATCTGGTTATAGGGTAGTTATAAGTAGGGATGTTGTCTTTAATGAAAGTCAGTTTCCTTGTCTCGAAGGAGCTTCTAAAGAAAATAGTCATTTTGATTTAGAAGAAGATGCTAAAATTGAGGTGGAGCCTCTTGACAAACAAGAGAACACTGAAGCAAGTTATCAGACTTGCAATCCTCCTCTTACTCAAGCTGAAGAGACTAGTTCTTCAAATGTTGATGAAACAGTTGAAGAATATTTAGAAGAACAGGAGACATCTCTAGAAAATTACCAGTTAGGCAGAGATAGAGTTAGAAGACAAATAAGGCCCCCAGTTAGATATAGAGATAGTTTCAATATGCTATTACTTGAGTCAATTGAAGATGAACCTGATTCTTTTGAAGAAGCAATTAAGGGGATCAATTCAAAGAATTGGCTTATAGCAATGCAAGATGAAATGTCTTCTCTAGATAAAAATGGGACTTGGGATTTAGTAAAAAGACCTGTAGATAAGAGTGTTATAGATTGTAAGTGGGTGTTTAAGGTAAAGAGAGGAGAGCTAAGTGATAAAGACATAAGGTATAAAGCTAGGCTTGTAGCAAAGGGATTTAACCAAAGGGAAGGAATAGATTACAATGAAATATTCTCCCCTGTTGCTAAGTATACCACAATTAGAATCCTTTTATCTCTTACTGCTCATTTTGACTGGGAACTAGAACAGTTAGACGTCAAGACAGTCTTTCTAAATGGTGATTTAGAAGAAACAATCTATATGAATCAACCTGATGGTTTTCAGAAAGACAAAAAGTCTGATCTTGTTTGTCTCTTAAGGAAGTCCTTGTATGGACTTAAACAAGCCCCAAGACAATGGTACAAGAGGTTTGACTCTTATATCATTGGCCTTGGTTTTAGGAGAAGTAACTTTGATACTTGTCTTTATTGTAAAGGAGATGGTGGCAGTAATTCTTTATATCTTGTTTTGTATGTTGATGATATGCTCATTGCAAGTAAAGATGATAAAGAAATAGGCAAAATAAAGTGCAAGTTAAAAGAAGAGTTTGAAATGAAAGATTTGGGATCTGCAAGAAGAATTCTAGGTATGGATATAAGTAGAAATAAGAAAGATTGTGTTCTATTCCTAAATCAAAAGTCTTATATTTCTAAGGTGTTAGAAAAATTTGCTATGTCTGAAGCAAAATCTGTCTCTGTTCCTCTTGCAAATCATTTCAAATTGTCCTCTGATTGTTGTCCTAAAACTCGGGAAGAAATTGAAAGAATGTCTTCAATTCCTTATTCCAATGCAGTAGGGTCTGTAATGTATCTGATGGTTTGCACAAGACCTGACCTTGCATTTGCTATAAGTGTACTTAGTAGATTTATGGCAAATCCTGGTGAAATGCATTGGGAAGCAATGAAGTGGCTTCTCAAATACATAAAGGGATCTTCCAGCTTAGGCTTAGTGTTTAAAAGAAGTAAGCAGGGTATTATTCTGAAAGGTTATGTGGACTCTGATTTCGCAGGTGACATAGACAATAGAAAATCTACTTCTGTCTATTTTTACACTATCTGTGATACATGTATAAGCTGGAAATCCCAACAACAAAAGGTGGTTGCCTTGTCTTCTACTGAGGCAGAATACATGGCCACCACCAGTGCTGTAAAAGAAGGTGTTTGGTTAAGTGGTCTCTTAAATGAATTTGGTTTTAGCAAGAATATGACTATGCTGTTTTCTGATAGTCAAAGTGCCATTCATCTTAGCAAAAATCCTGTATTTCATGATAGAACCAAACATATAGATGTTAAGTATTATTTTGTTAGAGATATTATTTCAAAAGGAATGGTTAAACTTGAAAAAATATCTACACTTGAGAATCCAGCTGATATGGGCACCAAAGTGCTTCCGGTAAGCAAATTTAAAAATTGTTTAACTTTGTTAAATGTTGACATTGTTTAAAGTCTGTTTTCTCAGGTAATCTGAAGCAAGAAGAAGAAAGCAAATGATACTCAATCATCTAGAATCGTGTTCTACAGCACATGTGAGGATGATGATGTTCACCAGCTTACCCCAAGGTGGAGATTGTGAGTTTATATGGTGCAAGCTTAATTAAGTTGTTATCAGATAAAGTGCATTTCTCCTGGTACACGAGTTTGAGTGGTGTTCACGTTTTACACCTGATGATGACAAGTGGACTATTGTGCATCGTTGGATGCTGGGGAAGGTTAAGAGGCTTATAATATACTCTTTGGCAGCACTATTCACATATACGTCTATATGTCTTGAGGTTTGCACCCCTTGATCAACCGAACTCTCTCTCTTCTCTGGTCTGTTCTCTTCATCTCCTTCTTTCTGGGATTATTGATCTTGGGTGATCAATAATGGTTTTTCTCTGAAAGATAATCACTCTCATTGAGTGATTAGTTGTTCTGTGGGAGTTATTAGGTTTTGTGTAACCTTCGGTGAACAGTAACTTTAGGTTGGGTGTATTCTTGAGTGAGTTCTTGGCTGATCTTGTACTCTTGAGTGAGTTCTTGGATGATCTAAGGAAGGAGTGACCTCTGGCTATGAGTGATATACTATGCCTGTAAATCAAGCTCCTGAATCCGATGATATACGTGCTGTGACCGATTCTATGAGTTGATGCTAAAAGGGAGTGAATCTACTTTGTGTTCTTGATACATATTTTTCGTTTTCTTTAGTTTCTTGTATTTTCAAGTTTCAGTTTAGTTTTCTGTAACATTTTTGGTCTGTACTAATTTTTGGATCTGTAACATACACTTCTTCAAATATGAAGTAGAGAAAATAACAAACAACAATATGCAACTAACAATTTCAAGTTCATTAGTAATTCTGTAATTAAAACTACATATTATATATAAATACACAGAAGTTTTACCAGAATTTACTGGGTTTTCTTTCATTTCAAGTTCTTTCCCAAATCGGAGTTGGATTTTTGTTTTCTTGCTTTTGCGATGATTATTCATTTTTTGGAATTTCTGCGAATATTTTTTGAATTGGTAGATGTTTGTTAGGGACGAATTTTGTGGGCTCCATTGATATAACGGTTTTGAATTTCGAATTGAATGTATTTCTTCCAAAAATAATTGATTTTGTAATCTCTCGTATTTTCTTAAAAATTGGAAATCAACTTTTGTAATTTTGCACTTTAAAAAAAAAAAAAAAAAAAAAACTTTTGTAATTTTGTCAATATTCTGCTTTAAATGCCTTTTTCATTACAAGGACCAAGCATCGGCCCATTTGTATAGTTTTCCCCTTCTCAAATTTAGAATAGCAAAACTTTGAAGCCCAATTTTCTAGACAGCTTTGGTAAATTAGTTAATTGCAGTCCACTTGTAGAACCAGGTTGACTAATGTTGTTGGATCAAATGGTCATTATTGTGTGTAAAATGTGTGGCTAACATGTGCACTTGCTATATCTATGGATGTCAAAATGTCCCGAGTCACTTAAGATCAAGCGGTTCAGCACACTTCAAGTACAACCAAATCTAACGTCATGTACAAGTACAACAGCACAAGCCACCTCAAAATCAAACAACAACCGTTGGTAGTCGATAGTGATAGATGAACTAATGCCTTCTCAGGCATATGGAGTCTGGTGGCAACAACTTTTGTGGGATCCTATTTATAAGAAATCATTTAATTATTGCACTAATCGTGTAAATGACTAGTCGAACATGAATTTTAATAGTGACTTAGTTATAACATAATTGATCGGACTCTCAATAATCTATTCATATGATGATTGCCCTTGTAAAGGGATGTCAACCAATATATACTTCTAACATTTCTTCACATTAGATAAACCCTTCACATTACGTTGGTTAAATAAGAAAAAAATCATTTTTTATTGGATATATAGGGCTTGTTCGGTAGAGATTTTTTTGATAAAAAAATGGGTTTTTTTTTGTTACTTTTTGACTTTTCAAATTTTTTGGTATTGTAAAAAGGGTTGAAAAGTCAAAGTAAAAAGGGTTGAAAAGTCAAAAATTATAGGCAAAAAATAAGTTTTTTTTTTTTTTTTTCGGATAAGATGGCAGCCGAACAAGTCCATAATGTGGTTTTATGCCAACTTCACGTGACATTTATTAGTGAGTATTATGCAAATTAAATCAATGGATAGGGTGATTCATCTATGACATGGTGTGATTAATGTTGCATTCTTAAACGAATAAAAGAAAGTAAATGTAAATTGAAATAAATTTTAAAAGTATCCTTTTATTATATGCATTAAAGGAAAATGTTCATCTTTAAAAAAAAAAAAAAATTGTTGTTTACAAGCACTTTGTATGATGAAATACAATTTGGTTACAAAATCAAAACTATATCCTAACTCCTAAGCTAGTTACAATTAGAGGTGTCAAGACGGGCGGGCCGACCGAATCGGTATCGGCCCACCTGCCTCGATTCGGAACCGCGAGCCGACCTGAGAACCAGACGGGCTGTTCACGGGCTGAGAAGGCCAACTCGTAAGTCGTTCACGGGCCGAAGAGGCCAATCCGCGGGCCGACCCGTGAACCGCTTTGATTTTTTTAAAAAAAAAAGTGAACAGAAATTTCAAACTTTCATATTTGAAATGATATTTAAAAAAAAATAAAAAAACAAATGACAAAAAGTCGTTTAAAGTGGAAGATGTGACAAATGCATTCACGTTTTAGTCTTTAAATATATAAATAAAAAATAGAAATTGAATTAAAAAATTAACCAATGTGAATTTATCATTGTTATTTATTTTTTATTTAGTAATTTAACATATTTTTTGTTATATATGTAAACAATTTTTTTTTTTTGAATTACAATAAGTAACTAAATTTTTTTAGTAATTTCAAAAAAAATTAATTTTTTATTCATACGGGTCAAACCGAATCGAACCGCGGCCCATATGGGCTCAACCCGTATGGGCCAATGGGTGGGCCGGGCTTTTGAAAAAATTTCGTGGGCTGGGCCGACCCGGCCCGCAACCCGCAGTAGCGCGAACTTTTTCAAACGCGGGCCGTTACCGGGCCTCATCGAAGGCGGGCCGACCTGACCCGCCTGACCCGAATTGACACCTCTAGTTACAATGGTGGTGCAATTCACAAGTCCCGCCCATTTACATTGCTAAGGTCACATTATCTACTAACCTAACATGATCGATTAGATTGTTAACTATACACTAAAGAGATAAGAAACTTCAAAGATGGTTGTAATCTAATGTGCCAAAGGGAAAAGATCTCCTGCCCCCAGTGGGCAGGAAATCCTTGCCCACATGCTGAGTTGTCAGTATGTGGGCTGTTGATGCAAAAAGCAACTTTTTACATCAACAGCCCACATGCTGACTTGTCAGCATGTGGGCACGGATTTGCTGCCCACTGGGGGCAGCAGATCAGGACTCATGTGCCAAATGACTCAAATTATATACGTTAATCAAACTTGATTTGACATCTCAAATCAATCTATACTAAAGGCGAGACCTTTTAAGAGAGACATAAAAAAAATTTAAAAAGCAGACGTCACTTGATTTTGACGACATCCATAATCAAATCAATAATATACTTTATATTAATTTTATCTTACTAAATTCTCGTAAAATCGATAAAATTTTTATTTTAAGCACATGTTATTTATTTATTTTGTCAATACACGTCAACTATTCTTAATGCCAATCCAAAACACATGTTTTGCTTCTTCGCTCAAAATTTCATGGGCCACTATTGCTTACACCTAACATTCTTTTCTCTTTTCTTTTATTTAGTCAATACACGTTATAAATTTCGAGTGTTTGATTTGAATTTTGATTTTACTAAAAATTTAAAGTCAAAGTCAACAATTAATTTTAGTTACATATTTTATGATATCCATGACTTTTTACAACTTTTCAACCATATATTTTATTAACTTTTACAAAAAAAAAATCTGATTTTAATCAAAATCAAACACAATCAAATAGAAAACTCATTCTATAAGACAATTTATTGAGATGCTTATTCTTAAAAAAAATGCTTAAAATCTTATACAAGCATACTAATATCACTTCTTCGGAATCAATAACTAATAAATGAGTAAAAGAAAACCGTAGTTGATTAACTTCCTTTTAAGATGTTGGCGTGAAGCACTTTGTTTAAATTATCACGAATATCTCGACAAAAACCAAATGACCTGCCCCAAGTTTAGAGTCCGTAAATTTTAATGACGTGTTCTTTGTTACACTGGAAGTTTAAAGAGATTGAACAGAAGTACTTTGTAGTGTACGTATAATTAGAGCTGGCAAATGAATTGGGTTGGCCAGTCTAGCCCATTAGAGTAGGGCCACACATGAAATTGGACTAGACTGGTCAAGCCCAATTTTGTATGGGCTAGAAATATGATAGTCCATTCCAGTCTATTGGCCCAACTAGGGGTGGGCGTCGGGTGGTTCGGTTCGGATAGTAGAAGAACCGGAACCACCTGTTCATGTTCGGGTATTTGTAAAAAAAATCGGAACCACTCACTTTCAACCGGAACCGAACCGGATCCAGAACCACTGGTTCCGGTTCGATTCTGGTTCTATCCGATTTTTTTTTAATAATTGTCATTTCAAACTAAATGCACAAATAAACAAATTTTTTAAATTATAGGCACAAAAAAATAGCATGAAAAACATTCAATAATGTGAATTAAATTATTAGTTATTTACTCGTTTTCATACTTTTGGTCTCTAATCTATTAGTCAATATTAATTTTGAAAATGGGTATTGGGCAGTGCAAATAAATTATTGGGTTTGGATAATGCCGTAATGGATTCATCACTAATGGGTCATGGGTTAATTTGTTTTTCTTTTGGCTTTTGGATTAATGTACAATGAAGTTAATTTGGTAAAAAAAAAAATATATATGAAAAGTAAAAAAAAAAATTCAAATCTAAAAATAAAAAAAAAATTGAATTTTTCGGTTTTAAACCGGGTATCCGGAGCCGCCGGTTCTCGGTTCTTTAGAACCGGATCCATTTATTTAGTGATAGGAACCGGACCGAATCCGCCGGTTCCGATTCCGGTTCGGGAACTTCGGTTCTGGATAAAATGCCCACCCCTAGACCCAACATAGTTTTAATTTCTTTTTTTTTAAATAATTTTTTTATACAATCTAATACATTACATCAAATACAATCTTAGATAAATTTAGACTATATATTTTGAGATTTTTAAAGAGTATAATTTATAAAATTAGGGCTCTCATGTATTAGTCAATAGATAAACATCAATTTTCTCTCAAAATAATAATTTTTTTTTTGTTAATTGTAAACTATTTGTACACTTTTTTTAAAAAAAAATACAAATATTAAAAGTATGCTATTCTAATTGCTTTGAGATATAAGCATGTTTGACTTAAATTAAAAAGTTTACTTATAAATAAATTTAAAATAAATAATTTACTTGTCACACCAAATATATTTTGAATTGAAACTTAAATTAAATTAAATTTGAATTAAATCTAAATAATTTTATGTTGGATTTTGAGATTTTTAGATTAATATTTATTGATGACTTAGACTTAGATTATTTTATATTGATATTATTTGAATTATGTATTGGAATTATTCACAAAATAAGTGATTAGTGTTAAGGAGCAAAAAAAAAAAAATTTAAAATAGAGCCGGCCCACTAACCTGTAGACTAGATGGACCAGGCCATATTGATCCGATTTTATTTAGGTCAGGGACAACCCAATCCAATAAATCGATTTATATAGGTGGACATGACCAATTTTACTACCTCTACGCATAATCTTGTCAGTAGAAAATCAACTCTATTTATATCAATCAACTTTACGTATTTAAATTTAAACTCGACGAAAAACCTTTGAACATTGACTATTCAAAACCGAATCTTGACCTAATTGGAATTTGCTCCCGTTATGGGTCAAAGTCATAATATCTCAATTATGAAGAAACAATGTACATAGTCATTACTTAGCAGCTTCACTTAAGTGCTGACACAAATTCCATCTCTACTTCTTTTCTTAAACGTGAGATGTCAAACGTTGAAAGCACAAAAGCCAAATTTTAGTGCGGTCGGTTTGTTAATTTTATAAAAAGCCGTGTTCTAAATGGACCGTTGCCTTCAAAACGCGGTCGTATAGACGTGTCATTAACTTAATGGTTTAATGTCAATTTAAAAAGACGTATTATTCAATTGTGGCTGTCGTTTTATTGGAAGATTCCAAAGCTTGTAATTCTTGACGTGGCAATTAATTAAGGGCTGATTAAAAGTTGGGCAGTTTTTAGCCGTTGAACCGTTAGATCATTGGATTCTATAAAAAAACATAGTACAATAAAACAAATTAGGGTTTGATCTTTAGATCATTCTTAATGTCACTGTCCAAATATTGGACCGATTGGCTGAGTATAACTCAATTATTTTTATTCTTCTTCAGCTCTTTGCTTTTGGAGGATGTTATCTTCCAATTGGTTGTGGAAATTTACGAAGAAAGATAAAATATTACGATTTTTTAAAATTTGATAATTCAGAACTCGTAATATATAGAATGTATGAATTATATTACTTCTTATATTCAATATATTTTTTTTTCAAAAACAAATATTCTTATACACAATCATATGTACACGCGAATCATATATCATAGTATGAAAAAATACTATGTAACTTGCCTCGGTAATCTATTTTGTTTTAGCAAATTAGATAACAAATAAAAAATTGTTATTTTTTTATTTATTTTAAACTTAGTCTTGAGCATGTCTTCTTATGTGATGCTAGATTTATTTTTTATTTCTTTTATACGTGTACAATTTCACAAATACATATAGCTAGATTTAAATTCAAGATTTTTACTATTCTCATACTATGTTCGACTACTTTATTTAAAAATTCATATTTATTTATTTAAATTTAGTTTTCAACAGTTATTACACTATAGGAAATAATTTCAATTTGGTTATTAGTGAATATCTTAGTTATAAATTAATATATTAGTCTTATTTAGAGTAATCTTTGCCGGTGAAAAAAAGTACACACTCTAGTATGCCGCTCGAAAACATGACCGGACTCAACCCGCTTTAAACTATATCCTTATTAGCTAAAGATGTCATTATTTAATTGTGCTTGTGTCGAAATGGATGGTTTATAATGCTATCCTATAAGAACTTTAGGTCAAGTATTTTTTTTTATCTTACCAAATTAATATGTTTCGTTTTTTTGGTCACTTTGTATGTATATTATATGTTTATATTATATGTTATCCATAATCACATGTTATTGTACATTGAATAAGCTCAATGTACTATTTAAAGGATACCTACATTAATCAACTTATTTCCTTGATAAACAAAATTTGGACTTTGAAGTGTTTAACTTGACAAGGGTGCATGTCAAGATCGACATGATATAGAACGTATGTTGCACGCAAAAACATGATGGATCTTTAAAACTGAGAAGAAATAACAACAGTTCAACTTAAATTGTTAAGTTCATAATTCTTCAAATAAGACAATCTACAAAGTTTGTAGAGGAGACCATCTTTTCATTTATACATAATTTTATATTACTTTTCAAATCTCTGTACAAATTCGTTGTTTCAATAATATCTACTACAATAAACTTTATCGTAGAATCAACTAGGTGATAAGCAAGCTCTTATTGTTTGTTTTGAAGATTTTTCAACGAGTACAATATCTCAAATTGACCCGAGTGAGTACAACAAGTTTTGATATTTACTCGTTCATACATCAAACACTAGAAATACGTATTATTTCACAAAGAATTATATTAATGAACATTATAAATAAGTTTTCCTATTAGTAACCAAATATTGATCTTGACACATCGGGTAAATTCTTCTTTTCTTTTTCTTTTTCTTTATTCATTCCCTTCCATTGGGAATAATGCACCATTATTATGCAGACTGTAGGGTTGAATCCATTACATACAAAAAGGAGAAGAGAACATTTTTAGTGTTGGTTTGGTAAAGTTTTTTATTTTATTATTTTTTTGTAAATTACTAGTTAAATGCATGTGTAAGGTACGTATTGTATTTTAATCAAGTATTGAATAGTATGATCATTTTTAGTGAGTTTCTAAATTATTTTTCACTTATGAGAAACTAAGTAAGACATATATTAAAACTTATTGAGAAAAGTACGTATTATTTAAATGATGGACGATATAGCTTCAATTTATTTTTAACACGAATATTTTTTATTTTTAGACGATGTAATGAATGGTGTGTAATTTACTAACAGAATTGATTAATACAAATCCTAAAACTAGATACTTCAATTATGATCTCACAAGATTATTTTACTGTTTTAAGTTTAAACTTATTTCATATTTCTTTTCATTATGACGCGACTTTATAAATTATTTCAATTTAATTTTATTCATTCTAATGTATCAAACATTAAAAAAAGTTTAAATCACACGAGTGTCGTGAGATATGTATAAGATTTCTTGTGAACGTGCGGTAATAAGTAGTAAAAATGCTTATTATAGATTAGCATAAGTTGTTAATTAATAATTTTATTTTCTTGATATATTGGACAGAGTTGTACTCATAGATATATTTTCTCTCTACTATTGTAATTTTCTACATTGATAATAGTATTCTCTCTCTTTTTTCTTGCATAGTGCAAGATTTTGTGTTTGTGAGTAAATCCTCTTGGATCTAATTGTAATTTGATTTAGTAATCGTCAGAAAAAATGAATTAAAACTATGTATTTTTTGTAATCTTGATCATTGTGTTGCTAAATTAATATAAGTAATTAATTGAAGAAAAATTGTTTCGATTGCAAATGATTTAAAGTTCGAAATGGGTTGCTTGGTATATGTTGCTATGTCTTGGCCTAAGAGACCAAACCTAGAGTCTAATATGTGTGTGTGGGGTGGGGTGGGGTGGGGTGGGGTGGGATGGGGTGGGGTGGGGCTGAATTTTGTTTCAATAGTTTAAGTTATTAGGCATTTGAATAGTTTCTTTTGGAAAAAAAAAATTGATTGGGTATCAAAAATTATAAACATATCTCCAAAACTTTTGGACAATTTTTCAAAAGATATGACTAAAGTGGGAAGGAAGACAAGAAAAATAGAAAAACATTGGAAAAAAATTAGGACGGAAAAACATTTACAATTAAAAAAATAATAAAAAGGAAAGAAATAATAGAAAATAGGAAAAAGTTTTATAAAATGAATAATAGTTTGGCACGCATTTCTATAAACTGTACCTACACTTCATTCCTTCTTTTAATATATAGGGATAGGTAGTAAATCTTACAAACATATATATAAAAATAATATTTAACTAGTTTACAATTATTTATAACAGTAACAAACAAACATGCTATTAGCCTTTTGTTTAACTTAAAATTGGGACACCATCCTCCATAAAAAGTAAACTAGGAGCTACCTACTAACAAGTGTACTTGTCTTTCTTCCTTGACAAAAATGGTTAAAAAATAAAAAAAAAACACATTATTGGTACCCACTTTGATCTCTCCTCTTGTTATCTTTTATTAAACTAAAGTCAACTTCAATATTATCATAAACAAGAAATAAAAATATTGTATGATCGAAGTAACACTTTTATTTCAATTCGAATGAATTCTCATTTTTTTTAAAAGACATTGAGTCGAGATATAAAAAATTGTAAGCTTACTTTCTCTAAATTATATGTGGAATTTAGCATTACTCCCTATCCAGTGTATTAAAGATCTGAATCGATTCTAATAAGATGAATTCCTATTCTTAAGATTAAAAAGTGAAACCTAATTTGGCTAATCTGGTTTTAAATTTATTTATTATTTTCCTATACTTATGATATTTTTATATGTAGGCCAAGTGGCAAATAATGCAATGCTGCACCAGTAGTCAAATTGTGTTTGACCATAGTCAGCTCCAACCCGACAAATGTGGGTCAGACAAAGTAAGTGGGCTCCCGGGCAAATTAACCGACAAAGGGAAGACTTGTTTGTGGGCCCAATCTGGGCCGAAAGAAGTTTGATTTAGCCTTCTCCATATCCTCTCTTACCAAACCTTGACTTGTTAAGCCTAACTTGCTTTACAACATGTTTGGCAAAGTTTAACTTTTTTTAAGTTGGTTAATATATTTTTTATTTAAATATTTTGTAAAATTTATAACTTACTATCTATTTATTACTCACACATTCTGTAAAACAACTACTTATAAGCACTTAAAAGAATAGTTAAACTTACCTTTTATTTTCCAATATATCAAAATTAATAATAATAATGCGTGTAAAAAGATAGATAATTGATTCTAATTATGTTCCTCATTTTCACTTATAGCCGATAATGGACTTGTTAAATTTGGTGGTATTGTTATGATATATCGTATACTTGCACGTATTATATAAATTTTCATAGTTAACTTCGTTTGGCGGAGTACTATGCAGAGAAACTTGCATTTAGTGCTTGTTTGGTATAGATTTTAATGGGTTTATAATTTTTCATTTTTTGACTTTTGCGGGAAAAATGATCAAAATGACCCCATTTTTTAGTCAATTATTGTGTCTCCTTTGGAAAGCAAAGGGTCATTTTGATCATTTTTTCTCTAGTACAAGCATTTAGAATAATTAGTGAATTTCTCTTTTAGGTGTGTGTATGTGTAGCAAATTGTTAAATCATCCATTTAAAAGTTTAAGTTTTTATTTAATTTTTTCTTTCAATAGTGCACCTTTAATATTTAAAAAGGGTTTTTTAAGATCTGGAAAACATGATACGTTTTTAAAGCGATTTTAAGTTAAACATATATATCACTACAATAATATCGCAAGATCAAATTCATTTGATTTCTGAAAACGATTGTAATCTCCACTTTTTTAAGACTTTATCCATGAAGGTAGGTGACCGATTTTTTCAATTTTTTATTTTTTTTTTTAAATTTGACGGTACAAGAAAAAGGCAAGCACTTTGGTGATATGACAATTGGCTCTCTTATTTGTAATCTGAAAGCTAAAAAGGAGCAAGTGGGGTGCAAGTAGCAATAATGTTGGAACTCCAAGTGGCATCTTAGTGAATTGGCAATAATTTTCCAGAATAAAGTCCCATCTTGAAAGAAACATGTTTTTTTTTTTTTTTATTATTATCAGTCCAATTATTTGTCATATTTTTTGATATTTCTATACGTGGCATTTATATGATTACTTGTATTGGTGTCAAATTGTCCAATTATACTCCAAAAGATAATGCCTTTCATAATAATAAGTGCATAAACAATTTCCATCGACGTGTCTCTTCTTTGGTTGATATTTTTAAAAGTTTTGGACAATCAATTTGAAGAGCTTTAAAGGTATATAGATAATTGATATTGCTACATATATGAAGTGTGTATGTATTTATTGGAAGTATGTTAAATTTAGACGCGTGATTCAATATGATATGATCGATCAACACGTAGTATGAACTTCACTACGAAGGTTTTTGTTTTTCCCATTGTCTTCATTTAAACAGTTTGAAAATCCGACACACCCTCCCCCCGGCCCCTTGCTCAAATACCAACTGCCTCACATTCTGATTCCCTGTTGTTTATGCCTCCATGCACATGCCTTCTCAGATAATCCTTCTCCCAGATGGGCCATGGAAATGACCACTATCTCTAGACTATGACCTAGATAAAGTTTTAATAGAATTGTCATTATTAGAGAGTGGTCACGTGCAAGTCGTATTCAATTTTCTACTTGTCGTGCGGAGATTTTTCATAATGTGTACTATATTTCGTTGAATTACTTCATATAAAAACTTTTAGCCTTGATTCACGATCCAATTCAAGAATGCATACACTGTTTTCTTGAATCTTGTAGCCTGCTTTTACAAATTCAAAATGGCTTCATTAATTATATAAAAACTTTTAGCCCTTGATTCACAATCCAATTCAAGAATGCATCAACTGTTTTCTTGAATCTTGTAGCCTGCTTTTAGGAATTCAAAATGGCTTCATTAATTATTAGTAATTAATTTAATTAATCCATACATGGTTCAGGTTGGTGTTTTCTTATGTCTTACAGTTGGTAGTTTTTTTTCTGGTAATGTCGGTTGATTAATTATTAATTGTTTATCCATGAGTATAAAGTACTAAATTGGTTGCATGCACATGAATTAGAGTCGTCCTAATTAATCTAGTGCATTGAGGTGCATGCATCACAAGGTCAAGATGCATTAGTTAATCAGGGATTAAGAGAATCATTAGTGACGAAATATTGTCAATAAAGAGAAGAATTTGGAAACCCCACAACATGAATAACATGAAAACTAAAAACCTAAATACTATAATTATATGTCAAGTTGTTTTAATGTATATATATAAATGAAGATCGTATCTGGGATAAGAAATATATGTGATGGTTAGGCATGTGCTAACATGCATAAATAACATGCAGAGAATATGCATGGGAGATCTTCAAAGGAACAAGTTGGGGTTTGTCATTGCTAATCATCACCCAAACATTTTTTAAAACCAACTTGATTTATTTAATTTTATCCCGTGATTATAAAGAACATATTTGGTGCGTTAAATAAGTGTGTAACAAAATTTTGTTAATCGTCATATTTAATTATGTCTAATGAGAGTATCAACTATCAAGTATGTCAATAATGGTAAAAAAAGTGAATATTCCACATGTTCTTTTTTTTTTTAATCTCGAGAAATTAATTTTCATTATTTGCTTACAGAATTTTAAAATATAACTTTATTTATTGGTAATTAACAGTGTTATTAGAACTGGCCCAACTGGTTCAACCGGTAAAACTGGGAATCGGGTTCAAAATCGAGGTGGTTATGCAGAAAATTTTCTATTTCAAATCTTGTTTAAACATTCTTGATTTCACCCCTTTTAAAAATTATTTCTTTCTACAATTAATTGTAGCTGACTATTAAAATTATTCTCTCCCTACGCGAAATAGATCAAAAGAATGAAAAATCAAAAAATTTGCTTGTGATCAATTTTTGTGATTTCCAGAAATTTGTTTTACATTTTTTGAATTTTTTATTTTTTAAAAATCACCAGATCAACCCCGATTCGATCCTTTAACTCTTGATCCTTCCTCTTTTTTGGTCGATGTCCAGGTCAATTTTTAAAACATTAATAATTGAGTACACAAATTATCATGGATGCATAGTCATTACCACATGATTTGTGAGATTCTTGATAGATTCTTGGATTATATTGCTTCTTCCTTTTTGTTTTTTCTTTTTAGTCGAGCCGACCAAAGGGATAAATTACTAATTATCATATTTATCTCCATCGAGTTAGAAATTTTATTTATTTTCACCTAGTAAAGACTAAAAATAGGAAATGCACTTGGCAGTTATTTATTTAATAGAGACCTCACAATTCACAAAACGGGACATTAATCAACTATGTAATCGTCAACCACGTCCAATATTTAAAAATAATTAATTATTAAAAAAGGGCAATAATTAGGACTGGTTAATTAAAATAAATTACAAATAGAATTGTCCCAATTATCGTCCAACTCATTGAAAAAAAATTGATTGATTAATTAATTAATAAGAAATGTTTAATGGAGAATGACGACCAAACAAAGTCTTGTCAAAAGGGGACACGTAGATTATATATAGCTTAAGAATGTCGAGTTTTAACTTTTAATATAAACGGTTAGATATGGCAGGCAGCAGATAAGAAAAATATCATCTCTATCAAATCATGACTTCTTTAATTAATTAATTAATTATATTTGATCTACCTAATATTATTATATATATATGATCCCTTTTTATGTTAGTTAGAGTCATCCATGACATGATTAAGAATGCTATAGCTCAATATTAAATCATTCATTAAAAATACATTGGGAGCCAAGATATATATGGTTGTTAGCCTATCATTTGAAGTAATTATACCTTCTAATCAATTTCAATACCATACATGATTAAGCAAGATAATGAATCGTTTTTCAGTATTATACCTTAGGGCTTGATTGTGATTATTTTTTTCTACTGATTTTGATCGGTTTTAGGTAGTACCGTTTATGAGAGGTTGAAAAAATTGGTGCTTTTTAGTTTTTTTTTTAGCAGTGGTTATTGGTGGTTTAGTGTAATTTGGAGTGTATTTCTCAACCCATGAATCGGTAGTTTTTTTTATCGATTTTCAAAATTTCTTGTAATTTTACAATCTCTAAAACAATTATTTCGAAATCTACCACAAACCTAAAATACGTAATTCCCTATTGCTTCCTCTCTAAACACACAGTTTGCCCCCTTTGAAGGCACTGGGTTTTCCTCTTCCACATCATATAAAATTATAAGACAAGGCTCCTTCGATAAAAATTCATATTTTCTTCAACTTAAATAATTTTTGAATGTACTATTGAATTATTTATAAGACATACTTCCTTCCTTTTTCAATATGTTTAATTTTATTCTTTTAAAAAATTTACAGAACTTTTAGAAAATAAACTCTCAAGCATGAGTTCAACTATTTTACAAACTGCTACTAAAAATCACTCAAAATCGAACCCCTCATAAACACTCAAAACCAATACTTCAAGAAAATCCTATAACCAGTACCCAAAAACTCTCAAGCAGGCCCTTAGAGTTTACCTTACCGAATGGGCATGTAAGTATAAAAATGATTATCTTAATTAAATACTATTAAAATTTAGAGTTCTATCTTAAAATATCATTTTATTAAGAAGAGTAGCTCTTAGAATCTTAATGCTGCATACGAATATTGTGATCCAAATGTTGATTAAGCTTTAAATAGATCGAATTACTCGTTTGAACTTGATAAACTATGTTACCATAAATTGATTAGTATTTTCATATCTAACATATTGATGTGTAATTTACCCTATTAGTACTCATCGATTGAGATTTAAAATCAGCTTTTAATGATGACTCTAGTAAATATCATTTGCATGTATTTAACATAATGTGGGTATAATTATTTAAAAATATTATTTAGTTGAAGACAATATAATATATTAACTTATAAACAATTTTCTTTTATTAATCTTTTTTGAGGACATAAATGTTTGGACACGTTTTTCAATAAAAATATTATTTATTGAGATGTTCTAAAAATTATATCAATAATTTGGTTTTTTTTTTTTGTTGAAATTAAACAATTTTTTATTTCTTAAATTCGTGGATATTTTTAGAATTAACACATTTTAAGCTCGTTCTTCATTGGTTAATATTCCGTTGACTAGTATATCAGAGACAATCACGTTCATGATTATAATATCAATGGAACTAATTAATGTTAATGACGCACTGATTGCCGACACAATTTTAGGACTTAGTGCTTTTCAATCCGAAAGTAGAAATGTTAACTTTGCAAAGTTAATTAGATTAACTAGAACCTATTTAAAATTAAACTTAGGATTTGTTTAATTTTATTTTAAATTTTATTAATAAAATAAAGTCAAAGTCAATAATTAAATTAACAATATATTTTATACGACTCACAATTTTTTAACTACATATTTCATCAATTTTTATCGACATTTAAAAAAAAAAGTAATTAAACACACTTTAAAATTAGCAAATAATGGTAAAGACTGAAGTGGCATGGTTTTCAAATGGGAAACCGGATAAAAAGGTTAGCTTGTAGTGGTGTTTTTTTGTAGGGACAAGCGTGTTGGACATTCGATGTGACCTACATTTAGGTTAAGATCCCGAATTTGACTGCCACGTTTTGGTAGTCACTCTTTAGAGGCCAAAACGCGGGATTTAAGATTTTGGACAAATATTAAATTGGACCCATCAATTATAAAATAAGCAATATCCCACCCAACTTTCGTTGTTGCTTAAAGTTTTGTTCAAAATTAATTATTATAATATTAACAAAACTTAACTACCTTAACCTCACTTTTTCCATTAATCCCACTTTTTCTTTTGGAAATTTTTTTTCTTGTGCATTGCTCAATCCTTTTCTGACGCTGTTTAATTACGTGTTAAATATCTTTCGAGATAAGTAATTGTCGGTAGGTTAATAATAATTTTTTCTAACTCTTTCGGAAAATGTGAATATGATGTTTCTAAATTCTAATCCTATTAATGAAATTGCCGACAACAAGGGTACTATTTATGTGCTTAATACGAAATGGATAAAGGGAATTTGCTAGCATTCTTTGATTTATTAAGTGTGGACTAATGTGCAGTGCATAAAGATTCCATTTAAACACAAATAAGTAAATTATTTTCGTAAAACTGAGAATACGACGTAACTAATTTTCATCGATTTTCACTTTTTTTTTTCTCTTAAAATAAGTCAAATTTATTCTTAAAGATAAGTATATTATTTATTTAAAAGTTGTTGATTTAGAAATCTGCATTATTCACTTGTCAACAGATCTCTAATCAATTCTCTAATAGCATTTTTGTTAACTGCACACTTGATCATAATCGTTAGGTACCAAGATCACCGGAAAAAAATGGATTGGTGATCATTGGTGATTTGACGATCAAGTCAACTGCCAATATAAATTATATGAGAGGATATGGATGTGGGAGAGACAAGTAGGCAGATATTTGAATAAAGTTTAGGATAAAAAATAATGCGTACTTTGGAATGAATATAGACCTGATATTTATAAGGAGAGATGTCTAATTGATTTAGGAAAGCAATCAACTAGATATTTAATGGAATTCTCTGTCCTTACGAGATAAGATATAATTGAAGGAATTTTGGCGCAAATGATTCCTAACGTATGTCCTTAGTGTGTTTTTGGTCTCTAACATTTTATTTTTTGCTAGGAGATCCCTAACATATGCCATTGGGTGTGAAACTAGTCATATGGACGGATTCCATTCAAATTTGTTGTTAGTTGGATGTTTGGTATGAAATTTCTTTAAATTTGTCTTTACCTGCAAGGTTAAATTGGTCAACTCGCATTTTTCCCCTTCTATTCATTCCTGTCTGTATAACCCAAACCATACCTGTCAAGTATATGTTGTTGACGAAAATTGTCAAAATTTGAAGTATGATTTTGACTGAAATTGGGAAAAGTAAATAGAATCTAATATTTGTCAATGAGGGCTACTATTAGAGATGAATACTTCCTAAACAGATTTGAACTTTGGTAGACATTTTCTTGCTTGTCAGAGAAGACAAGTGAGTCATTCTTGGATGAATGAATAAAAATAAGATCAAATATATGTGTTTAACAGTGCATTTTGTTTCATTATGCTGAATGTGTAGAGATGGTGTATAGACATTTTCTAACCTTTTTCAATAAATGTGCACATTTGGTCTCTAACGTAAAATGGTGCACTGTTAGTCCGAACCTATTTAAAAAGTTGCACGAATATTCTCCTCTAACTAATGATCTCTGCCTCTGATACATATTGAACATTCAACCACCAACTCTCAACTATGCCAACAATCTCAAAAACTCAAACTATCCATGCACAAATCCAGATTCAAAAAATGCACCAATATGTTAAATTAGAACATCACACATACGGCCACCAAAAATGACATTTACTTTAACATTTCATGCATCAACCATTCAAAAATTCACTTATTTTTTTGCTGTTTTTGTTATTTTGAAAATTGAGTCCTCAAATTTCAGAATGATGGGCGTTTTTTTGTTCAAATTCTCAAAATCGTTGCTAGTTAATGTGAAGAGATGCAAAAAAAAAAAAAAATGTTAGTTGACCAATTTAACCCTACAGGTAAAGATATATTAAAAGAGGTTTGAGACCACGCACCCAACTAACGGTAAATTTGGATGGAATCCATCCATATGGACTAATTTCGCATCCAATGGCATAGATTATGAACTTTTTAGCCAAAAATGAAAGGTCAAATACTAAACACACACTAACATCATACATTAGGGACCATTTGCGCCAAAATCCCTATAATTGAATGTAAACACAATCTCCTAAATTTTAATCTTAATTTGTGTAGATTTCTAATATTACATTGCTAATTATTAGGAGATTGAGATAAAGTTTTCTTGTAGAAATTTGTTTATCAATCAAATACGATCTTTCTTGAATAATCTTTTTTGTTGTCTAAAATATTCGATTGCTTAGAAGAATCTGCGGGGCGCGAGAGCCATAGACCTATCAGGGTGGCGAAGTCCTTCGTGGTCCTGTTATTGTGTTTTGGGTCTTTGCTTGCCATGTGTGATTGGTACGAGGGCCAATTTGGTCTTTGTCGGGACCCTTTTGCTGACGTAGAGCATTCGCCAAATATGATAACAAAATTAAAAAAACAAATTATTATTATTTTGACAATAAGTAATTTAGTATTATAAATTTTAATTAAATAAGTAATCTTCCAAGCTCAGCCAAGCAGGTATCAAATGATATTTTTGTTTGGAAAGTGCGAACAAAATCTCACGTCGCTTAAACATGTTGGTAGATTATGGACTTATGAAGAATTAGACTATTCTACCTAATTGGTTAATCTTTTGTGATGAAACCACAATTCCATATAAGTGATATTAGATCTATACTTCAAACTTAGCAGTGTGGACGTGTATGATGAATTCTTAGTTGCAGTCGAACAAAGTTGGTGGGCTCCGAGCTAGATAGTGATGGTCAAAGTTCTATATCGATTAGATATAAATAAATGATAAATTTATGAAAAAAAAAAAAAAAAAAAAAAGACTATTCTATCTAATCAATTAACATTTAAGAATGGAACTCCAATTCCGTGTAATTTGTTCCTTGAAATACATTACTAAGTGGATGAGCAAAAGAATAATAAGAAGGGGGTAGCCGTGTCGAAATATGAAAAGAAGAAATGTCCGGTCCGGTTCTGGATCCGGGCCACCTCCTCGTTTATTGCCAATCCTTGCTTCCCTTACCATAAATCCAACACGTGGTCTTCTCCTACATGTTAGAAGTGGACCTCCTCCTCCACCTTTCCCTCTATATATACTCTTCACTCCCTTTCTCTCTCATCAACCCACAAACAAACTCTCTCTTTCTCTCTCTCATTCCCATTTCTCTCTATATCCTCTGATACTTTTAGTTTTATATATTCAAAGCCAACCAAAAACACTCAAAACTCAAAATAGCACACCTTATACACACACTGAAAACACATACAATTTCGGTCTTACTTTCAGTGCCCAAAAGACTACAACAAAATTGGGAGCCATGGCTGCTGTCACCACTTCAACCAATACGACAAGTTCTTGGGTTAAGTCCAGTAGAAAGCAGAAAAACACTCAATTAAATTGCTCTCTACAAACTCCCGCACTGATCCATTTCCCAAAGCAATCCAAAACAACTACAATTCAAAAACCACCGCCTTTTACAGTTCCTAGTACTACTGTCAGAAAGGAAAATTCAAATTCCTCTTCTTCTCTGACAAAGCCGCAATGGAATATTATTCAGAAAGCAGCGGCACTGGCGTTGGATGCGGTGGAGAATGCATTGACTGTGCACGAACTCGAGCACCCTTTGCCGAAAACGGCAGACCCGAAAGTTCAGATTGCTGGGAACTTCTCTCCAGTGCCAGAACAACCAGTCCGGCAGAGACTTCCGGTGACTGGAAAAATCCCGGAATCCATTCAAGGGATGTATGTCAGGAACGGTGCTAATCCACTATTCGAGCCAATTGCGGGTCATCACTTCTTTGATGGAGATGGAATGATCCACGCCGTGCAATTCAATGATGGCTCTGCGAGTTATGCTTGTCGCTTCACTGAAACTCAAAGGCTGGTTCAAGAACGGACCTTGGGGCGCCCGGTTTTTCCGAAAGCCATTGGTGAACTACATGGCCACACGGGTATAGCGAGATTGATGCTTTTCTATGCCCGGGGAATGTTTGGTCTTGTTGATCATAGCCAAGGCACCGGAGTGGCAAACGCTGGATTAGCCTATTTCAACAACCGGTTATTAGCCATGTCTGAAGATGACTTGCCGTACCATGTTCGTGTGACTCCCTCCGGTGACCTGGAAACTGTCGAAAGATACAATTTCAACGACCAGCTAAAATCCACCATGATTGCTCACCCAAAGATCGACCCGGTTTCCGGTGAGCTCTTTGCCTTAAGCTACGATGTGATCCAGAAGCCTTATCTAAAGTACTTCAGATTTTCAAAAAATGGAGACAAGTCTGATGATGTTGAAATCCCGGTTTCTGAGCCAACCATGATGCATGATTTTGCAATCACTGAGAATTTTGTGGTTGTGCCTGATCAGCAGGTGGTGTTCAAGATGTCCGAAATGATTAGGGGCGGCTCGCCCGTAGTCTATGACAAGGAAAAAGTTTCGAGGTTTGGAGTGTTGGATAAGTATGCAAAAGATGCTACTGGTATGATGTGGGTGGAAGTGCCTGATTGCTTTTGCTTTCATCTCTGGAATGCATGGGAGGAACCAGAAACTGATGAAATTGTGGTAATTGGTTCATGTATGACTCCACCAGACTCCATTTTCAATGAATGTGATGAGGGATTGAAGAGTGTTTTATCCGAAATCCGACTCAATCTTAAGACTGGAAAATCTACTCGGAGGCCTATCATGTCTGAGAAGGATCAAGTGAATTTAGAGGCAGGAATGGTTAACAGAAACAGGCTCGGGAGAAAAACCCGCTACGCGTATCTCGCCATTGCAGAGCCATGGCCTAAAGTTTCTGGTTTTGCTAAAGTTGACCTTTTCACAGGTGAAGTTGACAAGCACTTTTACGGTGATGAAAAATATGGTGGCGAGCCTTTTTTCCTGCCAAGAGATCCTAATAGTGAAGCAGAAGACGACGGATATATTCTAGCCTTCGTGCACGACGAGAAGTCCTGGAAATCAGAGCTACAAATTGTTAATGCCATGACTATGAAATTGGAGGCCACAGTCAAGCTCCCATCAAGAGTTCCATATGGTTTCCATGGCACATTTATAAGCGCTAAGGACCTTGCAAATCAATCCTAGTCCGGATTGAAATTGGCAGAATTTATCGCATTTTAAGCTCGTGTTTTTACGATTTTCACAGGGGAGATTTACCAGAGGGATGGTTTGTGATACAACCCCGGAATCTCTTTCCTGATTTAGAAGAACCCTCTTTCATATGGATTGAGGTGCTATAAATTTTTGACTTTTATCGGTTTATGTGAAAGGTTTTAGGGAACCAGCTTGTAGCTTTTGGATATAGGTTGAAATGGAAGCTCAGCTGGTTTCTGCTAATTCTTTCAGATATTATGTTGAAAGTACATATTTACAATTCAACAATCTCCAATGTTTATGCCTCTGTTTTTACTCTGTTTCTTGTACATATACAATGACGTACCGAGTTTGTGGTCACAATTTATTCGGTCGTTCGTCTAATAGTCGATCTGAAATTTCACTTTTTGATCTTACTGGACAACGGGTCCATTATAAATGAGCCAATGGGTTTGTGAATTGTGATACTGAGGTAAAAGTGTCATGCTGCAGTTATGGGATTCCGACAAGCGGTCTATTTCTAATGTTTGTGATAATTGGAGTTAAAAAAAAAAACAAAAAAAAAAAAACTTTTAATGAATCACTACGATAATGACTGTCCAAAATTGGAAGAATGACCACCTTCAATTATTGTGATTGGAAGATTATCAAATTGCAAATTTCACTAGTCAATTCTCATGCAAATCAATAATGTTTTTGTGGCAGCCTTTCATTGGCTATTTCTTAATATTTTGATTTGTTTACTAGCCAATCACAAATGGATACATCATTGTACAATCTTTTGGATTCCATGCTATTTTGACGGTACAAAAGTTAAAATAAAAAAGACGCTTGAGAGCGATGTTTTAAAATATTTGTGTTTAATCTTTTAAACGAAGTAGTTATATATTAATAAAAAAAAAAACGTGTTACAAAAAATGTCGACCTGATTATTGTATTTTAATTAAATTTTTATGTATAAAATGCAACAATATTGATGCAAAATCACATACGTGTAGCTATAGAGAGTGGTCCAATGGGGTTTTTCAATTCTAATGGTACGTCTTTTTTTATTATTATTTAATAATCCGGTCTATTATCCGACGCGGCCGTAATGTCGACCACACCACTGTGGCACTGCATCTTGCCTTTTAGAGTTAATGCTTTACACAGAGAGTGCATCCAAGGTAGTCCCCATGTTATTTATGTTGCATGCTATTTTTAGACATGAAATCTGGAGTAAACATCACCAAAATTCATGTGTACAGTACAGGTACCACATAATTAATTGCACAGATCAATAATTATGTTAAAAAAAAAAAAAAGAGATTTAATTTTTTTTTTACTTAAAATAATTACTACAGCAGTAATTTACTTGTTTCTGTATTGAATTGAGATTTTTTATTTTCACTAATTAAAATATGTTTAGTAGCTTAGTTTTGCAGAAGTTCATCTATCCAATAATTTCAGAAAGGTGTTGAAAAGAATTACTTTAGGGAGTAGCACTATTCTGATAGCGAATAAAATATATTATATTGGAATGTCACGAAAGACAACTACAAATGGCTTAACATTAACAACGAATTCTAGATTTCTATTTTTATTTTTTCCCGACAATAATCTCTAATGTTTCGTGTACCTAACTAAAGATTGTTCATTTTGTGCATTTAGTTGTTAGAAGTTTATCGTATAATTTATTATTAATTGTTCTTGTAGAGAACGTGAGTACTATTTTTCAATAATTTTTATGAAGTCTAACACACTTATAAAAAAATATTATTGACTGCAATTTCTATATGCTGCTATTTTTTTTTTGTTTTTAATATATATTCAAGATGAACAGACGAAAAACGACTTGCCAATTGATTCTATTTATCATATGAGGTTTGACTTTACTTAAAGAGAGCGAAATATTTGTAATCGATTCTTCTATTCTGACTTTGCAAATAATGATAGAGGGACACCATCTTCCATTTCTCATTTTCATGCATAGAGTGAACCATATTATAGATGCCCACTTTCAAATGCAATGAATTTGGGCTAATTTTATAGTTTGGCAATTGGCACTAAATGCATTATCTAGAGTGCTTCATTGTATTTAATTCAAAGCACTTCTCATACATTATTGAAATAAACAAAATAATGGTGGTAAATATTGGAAAATAAACAAATATAGGGGTGGAAAATGTAATTTTGAGTTCTTGTAGCATGTCCTATCTATGGACATCTTTATCAGTCCACATGTTAACTACCTTATATTTTTTGAATTCATTTATTACTATTCATGGCTATACATATCCAATAAATGCAAGACCATGCTCAATTTGGTTGAGTAACATGACCACTCAACATATCAACATCATGCTATAATTCGTCCACTTTTATCGATCAAGTTTCTCTCAAGTAAATTTACTTATTGTGTGACAAAATCAAGTTTTGTTACTAATCGAGACATCTAATCAGATTTTGATGTCAACACTCCCTCTAAAATGGACGTCCCACCTTCCGATGCAAAAAAAAATCACAATCATCCTTACTTTCTCTATAATAATAAAGAAAAAAATTGTTGATATTTTTACAAATTATAATTAATTAACATGTATATATAACTTTAAAAATAAATATTTTATAGTCCATCTAAAACAAAAATAGACTTCCTTTAAGGAGACACAAGAAAAAATAATAATAAAATAGAAAAGAAAAGAAACATCATTTTGAGTTATGATGATGTCCATTATATTAGTGGTGAATTTGTTTAATCCAATTGGATTAAGGTGGACAAACCCCCTTTACCTAAACAATAAATTACTTTTTTTTTTTCTTTCGTTCTTAATCTTTTAATAATTGACAGTTGAGTCTTAGGTGAGATAATCAAGTGTTCATAATAACGGTCCTCTGTCCCTACGAAATTTTTAAATCTTTATTCTGATTGACTAAATTTAAAAGTTACTTTTAAGTATTTATTTTTCTTAAATATATTAAACTTGCTCACAAGTTACGTTTGGGAGCTTATTACTAACTTATATTTTAGATCAAACCCACCCAATCACGTTTAATTTCTTTTAATCTATTTGTTCAAAAATAACGTTAAATGTAATTCTTAAATTGAGTTAAACAGGGGTGATTTCCTGCCCCTGGGGGCAGGAATTCTATCAGCAGGTGGGTGATTGAATTCCTGCCCCCAGGGGCGCAGGAAATCATTTCTTTTGAGTTAAATACTAAAAGTACAACCTTTTCATTTTTCAAAAAATGAATAATTAGCCATCAGAAAGGTACACTAACAACAACAATAATTTTTTTTTATTACAAGAATTGAAGGGGCAATTATAGGATGCTCTAGAATAGCAGAATTCCAAGAAAATAGCCAAAATAAAAAAATTTTAAAAAATCATAAATTAAAAAGTGGGTCCCAAGCACTCTAACATCTTTACTATTTATGGCTATAAAGTGGACAGGTGTTCATCTAACACTGCACGTGTTAAGCCAATTTGCATCATCTTTTTTAATTATTTGAAGTGTAATCATATCTAAAAAAGTAAAGAGGGATAGAGCATATTCCATGGCTCTTTCCTTAACTTATGGAGTATGATCAATCAGATGATGCTAATGGCTATTCTCATAATTGATTAATTTTCAATTTTTTTTTTTATATATAATCACTAAATTATTCATCTTGTAATACTTACACGTAAGTGATATGTATTTGTACTCTGTGATCATTTATACTGCTCCAAACATCTGCATTTTTCAACTGAAATGAAATTATACATCCAAAATAGTTCTAAGAAAAAATGATCTCAAACTGATACTTAGACACGTAGCCCACCTCTTCCAAGATTGGTAGGCTCGTTATTTTCACACATTTTTTCATTATTGCAATACAAATAACACCTCCACGATATTTGTAATGAAAGGAATTCGCACCAGATGAAATAAGGCGTTTTATTTTAAGTATGGATTGAATCACAATTTTAAAAAGTTAGATTGTTGGGTAATTTTCAAGTGGAATTTATCAAAGATGTGTATTGTTGGGAGTTAAGTTTACTAGCATATTTGAAAATAAGATTTACTTAAAAATAAATTCGAGCTTTTGTACTTGAACTAGATCCTATTTGCTGTGGGGAAAATGCCACTATCTCATCCAATAATAGCTAGTAACATTTCACCTCTAACCACGACTCATTACTAATTCTTCAGCGTCAATCAATTCGACTTCAATACGGTCGAGAAATTTCTCGTAAACCGTAATCCTGCATTATGAATCATGTAGATGAACTTAAATAGTCCAGAAACAAAAAACAACCCCAAATCTGAAACTGAACATGAAGATTTACCAAAGTCAGACTCAAGACATGCATGCAACACGTGCCACGAGAGTTTTTCAGAAAGTTTCTCCACAAAAATACACCAATAACTTGCTCCATTTTCAAAAGGGTAGACAACATTCTCAGGGATTTTGTCTGCAAATCTTACTGACTTCATTAAAGAAACTAAAGCTGGCATCAGCTTGGTCTTTAAGAAACTTGAAGGGGCAGAAAAATGATTCTCAATTAAACATCTATTACTGAATATAGTATCATACACCTACTTTTCTTACACCTGTACATCATATAATATTAGTGTAGCTAACCCGAGTTAATTATCGGCTAAACCCGTATCCAATAGGTGATTGCCAAGCACAGGAGCGTAGTCGTAGATGTCCACTACCAAAAAAAAAACTGCTAAGGCTGTGTTAACTTGACCTAGAACAACAGAAGAACACTTGGAGCAGGAAAAGAAGAAATGAACAGATCATAAATTTGAAAAGGTTAAATAACCAACATAGAGATAATACTATCAAGAAAAAGATGATGATGAACAAATAATAAGGGATTTATTAGGTAATTCATTTCAAATTTGCTGATTCTTCATGCACTGATGCTTGACATCATTGCATGAGTCACCCACGACTGCCAACATTCAAAATCCAGTAAGCATATAAAGAATAGAAAATATTTCTTTCACCACCTACCTTACAGCATAACTAACAAAGATTTAAAAAATGTTGAAGCTAAAGCAAGATTGGCTCTCCAGGTGTGTGTCATACGTCCACGTGTGCAATCAAATAATATAATGATGTTAAATTAGGAAAGTGTTCGACGTGGAACATCAGGAACCAGAAATGATAATTTTTAATTCGGAATTTGATGAAAGAACAAATATTAAACAATCAGTTCAGTTTATCAGAAAGAAGAACCACAAAACATCATAGACAAATGGAGAAAATGATAATTCTACCTTCCGTTTCTCCACCTAACAGTTCAATATCAACCTCATGCGAACAGAATATCTGGAAGTGTATCAGCCAGCCTTGCAAAATCGTCATTCAAAATAGATTATTGAAGGAATCCACTTGGAAATTCGAAGGCAAAATGCTGCATAGAAAAATGAGCAACATCTTAAAGAAAGCCCAACCTGCACTGTGAAACCAAATAACGAATATCTGTACGAGAAAAATAATTTGGCGCCCAGTTACTAGTATTGGCTGTATAGCTTTAGCAAAATGCATATGTTTTTACTTACCATAAAACACGTCCAATGTATGTTATAGAAAAGATAATTGTTCCAAGAAGAATTGAAGGACTGCAATGCAGTCTGTACCTACAGACATGGGCTTCAATTTTGGATAAAAATGATAATTAGCCTAAAATAAACCTAGATACAGCAAATGATCCGCTACTAATTCTTATAAAGCATGTAACAATAAGCTGAACGGGATTAGGGCAAGTAAATTACTATGCATCATGAAACATGCACACAAGTAGAGAAACAAACCAACCAGAGATGAAAGCAGTAAATGAAACCACGTCAGTAAAGAAATTTTCAGTAGAGTTACATTAGTTGTTGATCCATACCTAAGGCATCTTAATGGGAATTTATTCCAGTGTGATGTACATCAGAAAACCAAAATATCCAGTCCCAACAGCCAAAAAAAGAATATAGGCACTTGATATAGGTGACACAAAAGTATATTCAAACGAATTGAAGATAGTGAAAGAAAAGAAGAAAATATGAAGCAATTCTGTCCAACTCAGAGTTGGACCTCAGTATTACCAGGCCGAAGGAAGCATTTTACTTTCAATGCATTAGACAAGAGATACTAACATTAAACCATTCAATTACGTCGACTTATATATATTCATAAAAGAGAGATTAATGGAAGTCAATTAATGTTCCATGTATGTAGATGAGAAATATTCTACTATAACAACGATTTCGTCAATTTTGACACGATGAGCCAAAACATAACATCAAATCCGTACGCAGAGACAATGAAGAATGCAACAATTCTAAGGTCATACGGGCAATGGATTTAAATCACACAAAAATACCATCAGAAATTTACGTGACATGAAATCCCAAAAGCTATATTTTCAAAATCAATTGATGGAAGCATTATTGCCCACCACAGAAACCTGAGGAAAAGGTTAAGATACAACATCAAACTAAGCCTAGTACCCAACAAATTTGAGGTTGGCTACATGAATCTTTTTCGCCATTCCGTTTGGTCAACTGTCAGGGAAAGGCTAAAAGGAGGACACATAATTACACATACACTGAGAAGTCGAAGTATCAGAGAGAAAATAATAATCTTCTATAACATATTATGGGCAAAATATTAAACTTCACAAGTCATATGGAACAACAACAGCCTTCTCCAGTTGCTGCTACTAGTCATAGTCAGAAAAGCCGAACTACGAGTACATGTAGAAACATGGGAAAGGCATTTACATCAAAATCAGCCAGAATTTTAACTGCATTTTGTACGAGTCACTGACACAATGGAATATTATTAGTCTTAATGATAAAGTTTCAGATTGAAATATAAATAACTAAACAAACAAAGTTTCGCACTGACAAGTTAATACCCAAACAAAGAACATCGGCTCCAGCAGCAAACAAAAAAAAAAAAAAAAAAAAAACAAAGAAGAAGAAAAGGAAAGAAATAGCAGCAAAAGTACAAAAAAATTTGCCATACATAGTGAACAAGGCTGAAACATTGCCAAAAATGACCATAGAGATGGAAACTAGTCCTCAACTAGATCTCACCACTACCCCTGCAGATGCTACTTACAGAGCTGCTCAACAGCAGCAACAATCTGTGATGGTTGAACAACAGTCCATTCTTCCAATGTCCCAGCATAGGGAGTTGGCACATCCTGTGAAGAGAGACAGACAATTGGTGCATCCAAATAATCATGGAAATTCTCATTTATTGCTGCCGTAAGGCTGGCCCCAATGCCACCTGTCCGCATGCACTCTTCAACTATAAGCACCCGGTGAGTTTTCTTTACAGAATTTCCAATTGTATAGAGATCAAATGGTTTCAAAGACCTAATATCAATGACCTCAGGATCATAACCTTTGTTGACTAGAGTCTTGGCAGCTTGCATGACATGGTACCTCATCCGGGAGTATGTTAAGATTGTAATGTGTTCCCCTGGCCTCACCATCTCTGCCTCTTCCAGTGACAATACATATTCTTCATCAGGAATTCTCTCCTTGAGGTTGTAAAGAAGCACATGTTCGAAAAGGACAACAGGATTCTCACTGCGAATGGCAGCCTTCATCAGACCCTTTGCATTGTAAACAGTTGAACAGGCAACCAGCTGGATCCCGGGAATTGACTGAAAATAAGACTCAAGCCTCTGTGAATGCTCTGCCCCAAGTTGGCGTCCAACCCCTCCTGGTCCTCGGATGACTGTTGGAATAGTGAACTGCCCACCTGAGGTGTAGTGTAACATGCCACAGTTATCAGATATTTGGTTGAACGCCAATAGAAGAAATCCCATGTTCATGCCCTCAACAACTGGTCTTAGACCTGTCATGGCTGCCCCAACTGCCATGCCTGTGAAAGAATTCTCAGCAATCGGTGTATCGAGCACTCTGAGATCTCCATATTTCTGAGCAAGGCCTTTCGTGACCTTGTATGAACCTCCATAATGGCCGACATCTTCACCAAAGACACAAACCCGAGGATCTCTATCCATTTCTTCTTCTAGCCCTTCTCTAAGTGCTTCAAACATCAAGAGTTCGTGCCTAAACACATGAAATAATTAACTGAGACTTTTCCAAAAATTCAATTAATCAGACTAAAGGCAAATTTCAAAACATGAGTGGCATTGCAGGTTCTATAAAGTAATATCTAAAGACCATATAAACTTGATTCTGCATGTCTGGTTAGTAAAGCTTATTTCTTACTTGTGCCATGGTTTCGACATACCATAAAACCATAACATATGGAGATTAGATGCTACCTATCAATAGAAAAACACAGACAACAATATAATTACAATCAGAGCACTTCTACCACCCCCTACCCACCCAGTTGGGGCCTCTGTTGGGGATTTTTTTTTTTTTTGGGGGGGGGGGAGGATGGCAAAATAGAGCACAACAACATGAGTTGTAGAAGATACATGGTGCTCCCAGTGATTTCAAGTCATGTACATTATGTCGATGTTTTTGACATCATCTTAGTATCCTTCCAGCCTGCTCTAATGAAACTGTAGAGCCAACACATTTGGAATACCATACTTGCTATACTCAAGATGTGCCACAATTTTAAGGAGTTTGTATAAGCTTCATTTTCATAAGTTAAGCAAACATATTCTTTTCAAACTGTTCTTTGCTCCCTCATTGAACAAGTTCTTTACTGATGATAAGAAGCGGAAAGGCACAAATTCCATTAGTCCAACTTTTAATCACACTAACATTAAGTAGTATAGTACCTTTTCCTATGTAAAATATTTAATTGGACTAGCAAAAAGAAGAAGCATTCAGTTCACTTTCTCAATTCCCCAAGCTTGAATATCATGTCATAGTAATCTTGTTAACCCAAAAAACTAATCCTCACTGTAAACAAAATCAATTTTTGACAGGAATACTGTAAATACAAGGAAGATTTCAAATTCTCATCTTGGTCAATACACTTTTTACAATTTCGATTCATAGAACCTACTTTCTCATTTCTCCACTAGGTTATCGTGTTCTCTAACTTCTTGAAATGACTTTCCAACTTTCTTCAGTTTCTTCTTCTTTTTCTCAGACTTCATTCTTTTGTATACATTCAGATAATTGATATCCCAAGTTTATGGATTTAATTTTGGACCTTTTATCCATTTTTATCTAAATTACCTGTGACTGCCACTTTGAAAATGGTATCACACCCTTTAAGCTTATATTGGGGCAATAATTTCTCAATTTTTCTGTTAGGAAGTGTGGAACTATGCTTTCAGCATATTTGTCTAGAACTTTTTCACAACCAATTTAGAACATTTGAGGGAGACAAATTCCACCAACCACCTAGAGCAAGTTAGACTTAAAAAGCACCAGACTTCTGAAAATGGATATTGGAAATTTCAATAAAAGTTATAAATATTCTACATGGGCAGTCTTTGATATTCCTAAATTCGCAGGAGTCTGCACAGCCTCCCATCTAGAATTTATTAACAAAACTATCTGGCTGCCATTGTAATCCTTATGGGACCTTGTATCAGATAAGATACCAGTTGACGGAAGGGGGGAAGAAAATTGTTGAGTTCTAATCCTTTAGCAAAATCCCAAAACATCTTTGGGAAAGATAGGTCAACTGTTAGGATGAATTCAGAAGTTAGAGATCTGAAAAATCAGAAGGTTTCCTCAGGAAGCCTCCTAATGTATCCAAAATTAGATATCTGAAACGTATACTCTATAGATCAGAAGAAAAGAATGGAAAAACAGTGAATCTCTTGCTTCAATAAGTTAGTGCTTCGATTTATGTCAATGGAGAAAACTTCCAATTATGACACATATTCTCGTTTGGATATTGGCAAATCACAGGCTGTTTGAATATGTTCCAACATTTCCAAAATGTCCTAGATATTGAAGAAAACCTTCATTTTCAGACGCATTCACACTTCATATTTCAAAAGAATATCACACTTGTTTGCTATTTCCCTACTTCATACATCGATTTACTTGTAAAATATACCTAAGAAACCTAGTAACTACAATTATTGAGATTAACTAGTCATAAATTCTAAGTTCTAGCAGCTGCAATTGACTCTTTATATGAGAAGAATAGATGTGAAAAGATGCGAACTTCAGCATGGATGCATCGTTTCTAGTATCATACAGCAGTCATTGTTAAGAGATGATCATAGGCTTTATAACACAAATAAGAGTGAGTTTTACATATAAAAGTAATGCACCTAAAATATATTAAATGCAATGAATATTATATGGAAAGATTCATCGAAGGATTCAAAAAGGAGACACCATCATTCATACTACAAATGTGCAATGAAAGAGCAAATGGTTGGTACACACAACCATACTCCTCCACACGAGAATATCAATCTCCAAGACTTTGTCTTTGTAACATAAGCAATTACTAATCGTTACAAATCATGGACTCATGGTTATAGGTATGCGTTCAGGATTTCCCAGGTCATTGGTTGGCTCTTCTTGTGTCACAATGGTGACTTGGACGGTACCCAGTGTGTCATACCTTAAATAAATAATTCTATTGAGCAGGATATGAAATTTTGTTCTAGAATCATGTGTTCAGGTTCTTGCAATTAGCAGCGTCACCATTACACATGCACAAGCCGAAGTGTTAGTGCATGACATCACAAGTTCATAGAGATTTGAGCATTATGAAGGTACATTGAGGTTTTAGAATGCATTTGATGAATGTGCCTACACATCCATCACAGAGTTGTCTTGGGCTGTGCTAATTTAAATACAATACAGATCGAAATGTTGTATCTGCAAACCACATTGCGAAAGTCTATTAGGCATCGATAATGGTGCGGTAGAATTCACTATAATATCAAGTTTGATATTGTAGTATGGTGTAATTATGTCCAGTAGTAATTGGTCATAGCCTAGCCAATTCAACATTTTTACTTTGCGTGCCACAATCACAACATTGCAATCAAAATGTCAACCTTACAAGTGGAAACATGCAGATGGAAATACACTGGAATAAGCATATTTATGCAATAAGAAGTTTACCCAGGTTTCGAAGCTGCTGAAGCAGAACTCTCCGTCTGTGTCTGAAATGAAATTATAATTTTTAAAATTTAACATCTTAGACTAAAAAATAAAAAAGAAAAACATTAAGAGGGTAAAAATAAGACACTGACAGCAGTTGCGTTGGTAATAATCTTTCCTGGCTTGAAGCTTCCATGAATGGAACCCGTAATCGACCTCGCATCAGATCTGATGACTGACGAAAACAACACAAAAGTTAAACAGAGTAAGAATCAAAATTGAAAAACCATGTTCCTTCAATATAATGTGGGTTCTTTTTTGGGTTGTAAAACAGAGAAAAATAGAAAGTATTTCATCTCAAAATACCATAATCATGAAGTTAACCCCAAAAAAAAACATTATTTTCCTTACCCATGAACCTAAAAATCCCATATTTTCATTGTTTCCACAATTCTTGGATCTTTACGATAACATAAGACAGTTCATCCAAAACAAACCTAAATAGAAAAACCATAGAGAAAGACAACAATTGAAACCTGGGAAAGAACGAATAGAGGAAACAGAAAATTTATTGTAGTGATCCGAGAAGGCAAATGAAGGTGATGCTACTCCGATTGCTTGCAGCATGGCAGCCATGTGTATACAATACAAAAACACCCTTCTCTATAGAATGTTTATCTAAAAGAGAGAGAGAATGAGAAAAAGAAAGGGCTCAGCTGAGAGTTTTTAAATAGGGAGGGTATGAGAAACGATTGGAAATGGAGGGGGCGGAGATTCAGAGGGGAAATAGAGAAGGTGGCGATGAAACCGAAGAGGATCCAATTTTTGGTGTGTCAATTTTCATGACTCGTGACTCACCATTTTGCCAACTAACTTTCCCAAATTAATAAAACTTCTATTACATTGTAAACTTTCAGTTTTCAGTTTTTTATTTTGATAGTATATTTTAGAAGGATAATGTTATTTCTACACCTCACACTTACTCCTTTTTATGTGTCAAAAAAATTTGGCCAAATTATTATTTATTTGACCAAATTATTATTTGACATATAAGAGAGTGTAAGTGTGAGTGTAAGTATTGGTGTACAACTAGCAGGATTAATTGTTTCAAAAATCACTATATTATCTTAGCGTCATATATATCTCATTGTACTAAAAAATGTTGTCATATCCTCACTATACAATGTAAATCTTATATCTATCCATCACTCCTAACACCGTCATTAGAATGTCTTCACGGAGATGTTGATGTGTCAAACGGAGATCCTACGTGGCGCATATCACCGTCCAATTTAATCCACGTCATCATTTCGCATTTCCCAAATACGTTTTCTCCTTCAAAAAAATCAATTAAATGAGGCCCAAATCAAAAATCCCCAAATTGGAAAAACCCTAACCCTTCCTCAGTCGCGTGAACGTCATTTCCTCCCGCGTGAACTCCATTCCCCGACAAAGATACCCCACCGGAGGGACTACTGACTTTAAAGAAATTGACAATTTTGAAGACGGAAGGACCACTTGGAGGTAAGCAAAGTGATTTTGGTTGTCTGGTATTGATTGTCCGTTCTTTTCCAATGCAAATTACATAGTTCTTGTGCGAAAACCTTAACCCTAGTTGTAGTACCCCATGAATGGCTAGCAAAGCTAAAATAATCTGCATCATAAATGGAGATTTTATTGATTCTTGTTTATCTTAGAATATGGGTAAGAGTCTGATTTGTTTTTATCTTTTTTTTCTCAGATTCAGATCAGGACCCAGATTTCGTTGATTCAGAGAACGAGATAAATAATGATGACGATGTTTTGTTCAACGACAATATCACTGAAGGCATTGAAATGGGTTGTGAAAATATGTAAACTGAAGTTACAGAGGGCTTGGAATGTGAAAAAGATGACTTGGAGTATCCTTCTTCTGAAGAGTTGATTAGTGAGTATTCAACTGACAATGAAACTGAGTATAGGTTTCCAGAATGTGATGCCGAGGTAGATATGAAAAATCCACAGTTAGAAGTTGGGCAAAAATTTAGGTCTTTAGATGAATTCAAAGATGCGGTTAGGCATTATAGTGTTATGAATAGATTCAACATTAGATTTAAGGTAAATGATCCAAAGAGAGTACATGTGGTTTGCAAGTTGGGTTGTAAATGGAGGTTTTGGGCTTCAAAGATGATGAACAGCAGCACGGTTCAAATAAAATCTTTTACTCCAGAACATACGTGCTCTAGGGACCAAATTAATTGGCATTGCATTTACATATTCTTGGCTAATCATTATCTGGAGAACTTTACGGTAGATCCGAATGGGAAGACAAAGAATATTGTAGCGACGGTCTATAAAGATTTTAAAGTGAAAATCAGGAAGAATGTGGCTTGGAAAACGAGACGATATGCCAAGACCTTGGTAGAGGGTACAATTGAAGAACAATTTGGCTTATTGAGGAACTACGCGGGAGAGGTGTTGAGGACTAATCCCGGGTCGACCATTGTTATAGGAGTAAATGAGGAGTTATTTCAAGGAATGTACATTTGTTTGAATGTGCGTAAAAGAGGGTTCGTTAGTGGTTGTAGGAAAGTGATAGGAATCGACGGGTGCTTTTTGAAGGCAAATTATGGAGATTAATTACTTACAGCCGTTGGTATAGATGCCAATGATTGCATATATCCGATTGCGTTCGAGGTAGTGGAGAAAGAAAATACAAGGACATGGAGATGGAGATGGTTTGTGTCCATGTTGGCTAACGATGTTGGTATTGACAACGGCACCGACTAGACATTCATGACAGACAGACAGACAAAAAGGATTGCAAAATGTTATTGACGAGCTATTTCCAGAAGCTGAGCATAGATTTTGTGTCCGACACATGTACTCGAATTTTTTCAAGAAAGACTTTAAGGGTAAAATTTTGAAGGACTACTTGTGGCGGGCTGCAAAGTCGACTACCGTATCTGACTATAAACATTGGATGGGTCAAATACAAATTATCAATGAAGATGCGTACAAGTGGTTGATGGATAGGCCGCCAACAGAGTGGAGTAAATCTCATTTTTCTGTGAAACCGAAGTGTGACATTGTATTAAACAACGGTTGTGAGTATTTTAACAAGACATTGCTAGATGATAGAGAAAAGTTGATTCTAACAATGTTGACTTCAATTCAAACGACATTCATGAAAAGAATTCAGTTACGTAAGGATAGGATGAGAAGGTATAATGGCCAATTGTGTCCGAAAATTAAAACAAAGTTGGATAAGAATGTTGCATTGGTTGGGGGCTGCACTTTGGATTGGTCAGGTGGCTCACAATATCAAGTTACCTGTGCCACTGGAACATTTTTCGTGGACTTGCATGATCGCACTTGTGCGTGTCGAAAATGGGATTTAATAGGCATTCCTTGTACCCATGCTTGTGCTGTGATACTTGATGAAAGGAATGACCCAATGGACTTCGTTGACAACTGCTACAAGGTAGAAACGTATTTGAGGTGCTATGAGCATATAATATATCCTATTAATGGCAAGAAAATGTGGCCACAAGTTGAGGGCTTTGTCATCAAACCCCCAACGTGGGTTGTAAAACAAAAGAGTCGTAGGCAGCAGAAGAGGAGGGCAGGTGCCGAGGAAGAGTTTATAGGCCACAGTCAGTCCAAGTCATATGTGAGAAGAAAAGGACAAGTTACCATGACGTGCTCCGTATGCAGATTGGAAGGTCATAATAGCTGTTACCATTTGAGACCGGATGTCCCTGATAATGTAAGTATTTTCATACAAACTTAATCACTTCAAATGATTTTCATATCTGTCCTTTAACAAAATGTGAGTCAATTTTGTGATTGTATCATGTTCCTAGGATTTATTCAATGCGGAGTTGGAGCAAAATGAAGCACAACAACAGATTCCAGAACGTATGAGAAGCAAGGTACAAATACCAGTGCACTAATGGGTGTTGTTTTGTTTAAATTCTGAACGATCCAAAACCAGTGCAATAAATTGTTTTGTTGAAATTCGGAGCAAGGCAATATCAGTGCACTGACTTAATTTTTCAATTTTGACAGGGTAAAATGGTTCCAAAGAGAGGCAATAGATGTTCTTCTAGCTAGGGCAAAGTACTGCAATCAAGTTTTAGATTCGTGCCGACCCCTGGAGTGTCTCTCCATGTGCAGTTGAGGGGATAATGAGTGGGCCTTCTGCATCTATGCCAACTGATGTGGTCACTGCAATGATAACACAAGATGTTAACATTTCATCAACGGTGGAAGATGTGGCAACTCAAAGGGCTGAAAGAGCACGCAAGAGGAGTATGAGAAACATAACTGAAACGTCTACAAATACAAGTTCTGAATGATAATTTTCATAAAATATGGTTGTTGTGAATGACAGACACGGGCTGCTGAAGGCTGCACTTTTTGTTTTTTGTCATGTTTTTATCCTTTTATTTCAATTCAGCTGGCTGGAAACTTCATTTTGTAGAGCTAAATTTATTCATCTGGGTACTTAATTTTGTTGAATTCAGCTGGATTGTGGAGCTAATGTTGAATACTTCATTTGTCATTTAGTTGCAAAAATTTGTGAATGGAGCTGTTTATTTTGTTCTGAATGGAATTGTCTAATTAATGTCATTGTGAGAATGAGGTATAGATGTTGTGTGGAGTGTTTAATCTTGTACAGTTAACATGTTGAGACCTTGCAAATATGAATATCTTAAGGTCATTGTATTGGTTCTTGGCTCCTCAATACTGCAAATAAAGTGACTTTCACAGATAAGGGCAATCTATTTCCAATTACCAGTAGCGTACATATTGTGTCCTACTAAATTTTTTACTACATGCCGTTAACTCCGCTTGGATCAATTCTTCCTGAACTATAGTTGTTTGAGTGTTAATAATAAAATGAACATCATGACCCTACCTTAGCAGTTTTCAGATAATCTAAAAGAATGCACAATTGCCTCATATATAACTTGAAACTTTATGTGGAAGCTAAAGCAAAAAGACAACCAATATACATGCTTCTCCCTCGTGGTACATTTCTTGATCAAATTGATACATTATTCATTTAGTATTGGATATTTGAATGAAATGTAAGATGTGATGTGTATATTTGTTTGCTACATAAAAAAGATATTTAAGTAGGGTCATTTCTAAATATAAATGAACCAGCAGAAATATTACATATGACGCTTAGGAAGCAAAATAATGACTTTTCACAGTTGTTTGTGTTACAAACTATAATATTCATGGATTTGCTCTTTTGATAAGTTAAATCAGCTCCATGTTTGATTAACAGTCATAAAAAGTTAACTACAAGTATCAATGGCAATAGGAAAAAATTAAAATAAATGAGAAGCCAAGGAGAATTTGAAATTTATTTGCCTATGTACTTTCAAACTATAAGGTCTCTTCAGGTCACTAAGCTCCATGGACTCGTGATTCAGGCAATCCAATTTTCCTTGTGTAAGGCGGAAGCCCCAAAAAAAAGTTTTCCTTAAATGGGAGAGACCACTCGATGATGAAATGAATATAATTTGTTTTACTGCTTTTACTTTGGAAGCATCAAATGCTGAGAGAAGCACAACCCTACAGCTATGGTTTATTAAATCATAGCTTTATCACCAAAACATTCCAGAATGAAGCCAAACAAGTAGTTTGTCATAGATGGAGACAAAAACTGACTATTTAAATCAATAAAAAAGGTAGGAGACAAAAGTGACAATTTAAATCCAAAACATGACTTTCTCATATCATGCAAGAAAGCAGAACAACCTGATTTCATTCAAATGAACAACAATGTTCAATTGCAATAAACTGGATTAACAGTTGATCTTACAACATAATAAGCAATTGAAATAAACTGATAAACTAACTTTGATAGAACCACCACCTACTGTCTTGGATAGATTGGATAAACTGACTTTCAACTAAACAACCTAATACATTAACTAATGAGCCATTTCACTCAATGATAGATTGGATAAAACGAGCACCTACTGTCTTCCCTTGCACCATGAAACTTCAACAAAACAGCTCTATAATAACAGCTCCAGAAATTGATGAAATTTACACAGCTCATTACAGTTGGGACCTCCTACCTAATTTTCAAACTACACCAAACCTTACACAATTCATAGAAGCTAGATAATTACAAGAGAATATGAATAACTACAAAGCAAGTGAGCAACCAAAAACCAATTTGATAAATTCTGAACTTCCAGCTGACAACCTCTCTTTTTTTATCAGCTACTGATTTGTTTCACAATAACCCATTGATGACTGACTTGTATCTAGAATGTGCTGGAGGATCAAGCCACGAAAAGAAACCGTAAGCATCTGGCATCCCATAGAACTTCCAGCCTCGAAACCGACGACCAGGATTTGCCTCTATCCGAGATGTCTTCAATGTGGTAAAGTGGCCACAATAACATATAACCCCTTCCACAATTTGCGAAGAATCGGAATAATTTTCCATGATAAACATCGACCAAGAACTATGGGTTAGGGGATTGACGTTTACGTGACTGATGAAGGGTTAGGGTTCTTCCAATTTGGGGATTTTTGATTTGGGCCTCATTTAATTGATTTTGTTGAAGAAGAAAACGTATTTGAAAAATGCGAAATGATGACGTGGATTAAATTAGACGGTGATAGGCGCCACGTAGGATCTCTGTTTGACAAATCAGCATCTTTGTGAAGACATTCTAACGACGGTGTTAAGAGTGCTGAATGGAGATAAGATTTACATTGTATAGTGAGGATTTGGCAATATTTTTTAGTACAGTGAGGTATACGTGACGCGTAAGATAATACAGTGATTTTTGAAACAATTAACCCACAACTAGCATGATCCATTTTAAAATTATTGAAAACGTGTTTGATTTACCATTCTGAATCTAAAAATAGAAACTAGAAAATACAATCTGTTTAGAATTTTAAAAAATTGTTTTATATCATTTTATTCAATAAATTTGATTATTCAGTAAAATAGAAGAATTTTATGTTAATACTCTATCCGTCCCAAATATATAGGCGGATTGGATTTTTCACACGAATTAAGAATGTTATTGAAAAAGTAAATTTTACCAATATTTTTTCTAATTTACCTTTATTTAATGAGTATTATTTAATGTACAATTTCAATATTAAGTTGGAAAAAATGATTATAAATAAGCAAATTAAATAAGGGTATTTTAGTAAATGAACAAAAAAAACACCTCAAAAATAGAAATAAGCCTATATATTTGGGACTAGAGAAAAAAGAAATGTGGCCTATATATTTGGGATGGAGGGAGTATATGATAAAATAATATATACACTTTAAAGTTAGTAAATCGTATTTTTTTCTTCAAAATAAAAAATTACAAACAAATAATAAATTAACAAAATAAAAAATAAAAAAATAAAATTTAATGAAGTGGACTAAGAATTTTAATCATTTTTCATTTAAATTAATTTTTAAAATTTTTATTTAAATAACCAGCTTGAATTATTTTTTAGTATTTAAAATTTTTAATTTTATAGATTTTATTTAGAATTTTTACTTTTTTATTATTTTATTATTTATAAATTTTATTTTCTTATAATTTTCTTATATTTGGAATTTTTGTTTATATAAATTTTTATTTAATAAATTTAGTTTTAAGTTTTTTAGAATTTTTACTTTTTTAGAATTTTATATTTTATTTTAGAATTTTTCTTTTTAAGAATTTAAAATTTTATTTTTTAGAATTGTTGTTTATATAAATTTTTTATTTAAATAAATTTTATTTTAATTTTTTTTAGAATTTTAATTTTTTTAGAATTTTATATTTTATATTTTATTTTTTAGAATTTTATTGTTTTTAAAAATTTTATTTTTTAAGAATTTAGGAGGGTGTATTCAATTAAGAGTTGATAGGATTTTTATGGAGTTTAAAAGAGTTTAAAAGTTTAGGTGTATTCAATTCAGATTTTTTAAACTCCATAAAAGTTTTGAGGTATTCAATATAGATTTTTAAAGACTTTTAAAAAGTCTTATAAAATCATGCGATATTCAATTTAGACTTTTTAAAATCTTACGAAATTCGGGGGTATTTAAAATGTTAATGATTTTTAATGATTTTATGTAGAAATTAATATGTATTAACTTTAAAGCACAAAGTACAAATAAAAGATGTTACAATTTCTCTCACACTTATCATAAGACTTTGAAAGACTTTAGAAGAAAAAACATCTTTCTGTCCATTATTTTTTTTATATACAATATTTCTCTTTTCTTTTTCCTTTAACAAATTGTAGAGTTAAGATTAATATTCTTCAATGTGATTTTTTTTTCTCTTTAATATATTCTCCTAACTTTTTTTTTTCCTATTTCTTCTTTTAGTATTTTTATCTCTATTCAATTTAATTTTTTTTTTTCAATATTCTCCTAACTATTTTCCCATTTTCTTCTCTCTTTTTTTTCCTTTCTATGAACCTTTAGAGAATGTGATTTTTTTCCTTCAATATTTCCTATAACCATTTTTTTCTCTCTATCTTTTTTTTTTTTTTAATTTATCATTTTTCTATTTTTCATTAAAAATAAGATAACTTTATAATTAAATTCTTATATAATTGTTGATTGCAGTTTATTAATGAATTCCATCAAGTTAAAAACTCTTTTTTATTAATGTATTTTTTATTTTTATTTTTATTCTTGTTTTTTCTATTTATCTTGATGAGCATGGTTGTGTATTTTTTTTCCCGTCTAAATTAGTACTTTGGTTATTTATTTACGCAATTGTGGTTACTAATGACGTATTACATATAGATTATTAAATATAATAAGAGAAATAATGAATTGGATAAATTTTTTTGTTGGAAAAATATTTTAAAATGAATCGCATGTCATAATTTTTGAATTTATCCACAAGCCATTTGAAAGTTTATAATTTTACAAAAAATAAATAAATAGAGTGAGTTATATCATTAATTTTTGACGTAGTTTACTTGCAGCAATTAAGTAGAACATTAATTTTTATGAATTTAAACTTTTTTAATTGCGGGATATTAAATTTTTATATTTAAACTTTTTAACTGAAAAAACAAAATCTATAAAAGTCCATAAAAGTATGTGAAAGTCTAGAAGAATCTTTCAAAATGAAATCTATAAAAATCTATAAAAGTCTATAGGAGTCTATTAAAATCTAGAAAAGTCAATAAAAATTAATGAAATCCATCAAAGTCAATCACTTAAAAAATGTCAATCAAAGTCTTTAAAAGTATGGATTAAATACACCCCCCTTAGAATTTTATTTTTTAGAATTTTTGTTTATATAAATTTTTATTTAAATAATTTTTATTTTCATTGTTTTGAATATTTTCTATGTTTTCGTTGAAAACACTCAAAACATCAAAAACTTTGTTTTGAGTTTTGTGTTATAAATTTAACATTGTTTTCGAAAATGCAATTTAGTAAACAAGTTTTGGATATTTTGTAAAATTTAAAACTAAAAACAACTTAAAAACAGCAAATAGAACAAATCTTTAATATTTTGTTACTTGTAAATAATAACACATGTTTTCAAAACTGACTCGAATATTGATCTAGAAAAGAGTAAGGTCAAGAGTGAAAAAAATCAAATTTAATCGAATTAGAATGGAACGGGTTATCAAAATTAAATAAATAAAAGTTTCACAAAATTTTATAAAAATAAGTTAATGTTCCAAATTAATTATTATATATAAAGACAAAAGCACTCGTTAAACCTGAAACAAACGCTTTTTTTTTTTCTTTCTAATTTCTTATAAATGGTCTATCTATAAAGGAAAAAAAGAAGGTCAATTGATATTGGGTCAACAACGGGTTTAGAGTTGGCCAGTGGGTCAATTTTTTCTTGATTTTTAACTATGAAAGTTTTAAGTAATAGTTAGACTAATTTTTTTGATTGATTCTCAATTGATAAAAACCTGCTTGGAGAGCTTTTAGTACAACAGAGAATTTAATGTTCGCATTTGAAATGATGAACAGCAGTTATAATTTCGACCGCTATTTGAGGGACTTCGATTGTCAATTCATAATCTCACGACTTTGCAAAGACTTGGTCACTACAATCTATTTTGTGAGGAGGCACCCCAACTAATTGATATTTCCTTATTGTAAATTTTTTTTAATATTTTGATAATTGAAAAAAGAGTACTGTCAAAATAAGTGACTTACTGATGAAAGTAATCTAATTAAACAAATATACTCCACATTATGATTTAAAGGAATAATATTTAAATTATAAAAGTACTGAATAATAACATTTGAAAGAGAAATATGAAGCAAAGGAAGCGAAGGAACCGCACACGAAATGATAGGTCACCAGGACGGAGCAAGGGGAGGAACCAAAAGGGAATAAACCCGCCCCGAACAATTGGGTATTCGGGGCAGGTACGGAGAGATAAAACCGCCCCGGGGTGGGTTCGGGGCGGGGAAGACCTGCCCCATTAATTATTATTAATTTTTTTTAAAATTTTTTTAATTTTGAAAATAACAGTTACAAAAAAAATTAAAAAAAATAAATAAACGGGGCGGTAAGTCGTCCCGCCCCACCTCGACCCAACCCAACCCAACCCAACTCAACCCCGACCCGCCCCGATTTAAACGGGGAACGGGGCGGGTATGGAGTCAAAATTCCCCGACGAGGACAGGGTGGGCCGTCCCGTTGTCATCCCTAAAAGGGGCTATCTTGCATATGGAGGGAGGGAGGGATTTTAAAATAAATTCAATTTATGTATAATTTAGGAAGGAAAAAAAAAATCATGTACCATTTGCTTAATTAACACACACCCCTGCTAAACCAATTCATTTTTAGAAAGTTCGAGGCAATGCCATGGAAACTTGTATACATTACTTGTCAATTCATTGGATCGAATACCTTTAACAAGGGATTGAATTATGATACGACAATGTAAAAAGATCAAATAATCATTCAATAATAAATATAGATTGAATTAGTGTCTCGCTACTTACATTTTCTGGCAGATCATTGCATTGTATCTAAAAAAAGTGGCCCGTGCTATCTTGTATCCGTCATTATAATTTACACTTGACTAATGTTATGTAACACCATTAATGTTTACCATCCATCTAGTTGGCAATAATATTCATCATCGGTGGTGATAACCACATGTCTAGATAGAAATGGACTCCATAATTCATTAAAATACATCACAACTATATGTGATAATTTTTCTTATGTATTTTGCCACACTTGATTTTATATTAAAATTTCACAATTATTTTTCAACATTTTAAATTCCAAATATAGCAAACATAATAAATGTTACAACAAGTGTTACAAAAAAAAAAAAACATATTTCTAAAATTAAAAAAAAAAAAATTAGATAGTATCTTTTAAATTATTTTATATTTTATGATAGATAGTAAAACAATCCCAACTATATTAAACAATGAATTCATTTCCACTAGTGATTAATGCTATCTTTCAAAAAATATTCCTCACATAATCATATTTAAAATAAAGAATATTAATATCAAGAGCAAGAATTCACAAATTTTATTATCTTGCAAATAAAAAGGTTAAAATAATTAAAACCATTCAAATAACTAATCCAACCGTACTTGTCACAATTTGTTATTTTTTTTTACCAAAGTTTTTACCAAATTTGTTCGTCAAATATAAATGTAGCATTTATTGAATACATTACATGATAACAAAAATTAAGTACATATTTTGTGTAGTTTTTGAAAATAAATTTTTTAGAAATTATTGCTAAAAATTAATATAATATTTAGTTGAAAAATTGATAAAAATTGTGATTCCCATAAAATATGTAGCTAAAAATGAGTTTGAAAAAAAAAATTAAAAAAACTTGACCAAACATGCCCCTAAATTTTTAAATATAATGAAAATAATCTACATATGAAATATTTAATCATTTTATTTGTTAAATAATAAAAAACTAACGACGGCAATTTTGAGATATTAAATGTTGAACTCACTTGTAGTACAACATTTGAAAAAACTTCTTTATATCTTCACAAATTCAATTAATACAAAGAATGCTCCAGGCATAATTAAAATACTCTTCTCAACCCATAACTATATTAGGTAGCTCCATCAATGCGGGAGTTTTATCAGACTAACCAGTTCACGGAGTGTCATCTTCCAGCAACTACATTTGTTCGAAGTTTTAATGTATCTTGGACACCAATAAGTCCCTTTTGCCAAATTACTGCACGATACCTAATCGGGAACTCAATGCCAACAATCAGCCATGGAAAAACAGCTGACGTCTTTTAGATAAAATAAATAAAAAATATCACGCGCTGATATTATGTGCAGTGCAGCAGACAATATCTATGGCAAAGTAACTTTTTCACATTGGATTGGATGAGTTTAATTTGGAGGGGAGAGCATTTTACCCATGCAAACAGCTGCTGCAACAAATATTTAGTCTTCCTCCATAGGCACATCCGGGACATCAAACCTATCTTCTTGTATAGTTTTGTTAACCACGGAAATTGGAGTCGGTAATAGGGAGTCAAGGAAACAAAAGTTTAAAGGAGGGAGCAGGTGATATAACTAAAATCTTTATAAAATAGGAGTAATCTGGAGATGAATGTGAAATATGGTTTACTTTTCCCTACTGAGTGCTCAAACATTTATAAAACTGATTGTCAGGTATGCATATCCGCGTAAAAAGAAAGTACCTATCACAGTGACGGGAGAAAGGGGAACTAGTAACATCGTGCTTAAACATATGAAGTAATAAAAAATTTAACTTGCGCATCAAAGGAAGAAAAGGATATATATCGACATATGGTCACCATCCTTCTCCCCACGGTTGCGGCTGTTATTTAATTCCCTTAATATTTCAGGAGTAACCTGCATTTGAAACAAGACATGCCGATTGAAATGATCACAAGTACCCATCAAACTGAAACAGCATGTAACTGCAAATTGGCTGATTGACATACTAATTTATGTCTTTGCCTTTCAACTAGAGTGTTGAGATCAGCTTTGTCCTTCTTTGTCAACTCGTTTTTGTACCTGCACAAAATTTATGAGATCATGCAACAGGAGATAATGCACAATAATTGATCTCACATATCATCTCATTAATGGAAACAAAGAACAATCATGCATGTCAACTTCCAAAACCAGTGCAGAGAATTGACTAGAAATAAAAAGAATATAATAACGACAGGGAGAACTAACCTTTGTGCAAATGCAAGAAGTGACTGATGCCAGATCACAGGCATTATTCTAGAGTCCTCATAGAATCTCATAAAATGAGCAACCAGGGCATCCAATACACGATATGGCAATGCATATTTCTTCTCAATCAGTAACTTTATAAAATAACTGCAGCAGAATACAAGAGGATACTATTAACAAATTTCTCCATGAGGAGGTGGGTAGAGAGACAATACAAAACAAGCACTAACCATGTTAAAATGATTCTATTCTAAATTCTAAATTCTAAATTCAATTTCATTCGACATTTACATCAGCCCTCTTAACTAGTTACCATCATGTGAAGAACTAATAGTCTAACACAACTACATAAATTTGATAAGGGAAATTGGCGTAAATGGTTCCTAGCCTTTGTCCTTAATGCGGAAATGGTCTCTAACCTTTGTTTTTTAGCACATCAGTCCCTAACCTATGTGTTTTAGTGCGCAATTCGTCCTTATTTGATGAAAAAGACAAAAATATCCTTAGTTTTAATTAAAGAAAATTGCAATTGGATTTCTAACATTTGTAAAATGTGCAAATATGTCCCGATACATTTATTAATAATATTTAATTTAGCATATTAAATATATCACTATAATCGTGTCAATTAAATTTTTCATAAAAGAAAAATATAAAATTATTGTGTTTTAGATATATGTAATTACTATGTGATGTGAAAAATTTGAATAAAAATTAAATTAAATAAATAACAAAATGGAGTATATAATTTAATGACATTGAACCAATCTTATTATGTTTTTCTAACATAAAAATACTAAAAAAAATTAATTTACACATTATTTGTTCTTTATTTTTGGACGATAAATTAAAATAGGAAAAATACAATTTGAGCTCTAATATTTGTAGTTAATAAACAAATAGCTCAATTAAATAAAAATATTTGAGCATCAAATTTGTGCCAGTTATTTTTCTTTTTATGTAGTAACGATAAAATTAAAGTTTAAATTTTAAACAATATGATTACTTAATAATAATAAAATAATGTTAATTAACACGTTTATTAATAATTATGAGCTTAAATTTTAGTTACTTTATATAGTTCATAAAATATACAAAATAATTAAGTATATTATTAATTTATTAGTTTTCTTTTAAATTTTTTTTATAAAAAATTAAAGTATAAGGGCATATTTGTTTTTTCCATCAAATAAAGGCTAATTGTGCACTAAAACACATAGGCTAAGAACTTATGTGCCAAAAAATAAAGGTTATGGATCATTTCCGCACTGAGGGCAAAGGTGAGAGACCATTTGCGCCAATTTCCCTTTGATAAATGAGTTGGTGAGTCGATCAAGTCATTATTATTCTCTGCTGAATGTTGAGATGTTTTAACTGAGTGTAGTGGAGGAAATGAAGTGCGACACCAGTGAAAAAATACATACCTTGTAGTGCCATAATACTCCATCTCTGCAAGCTTCAATAGTGCAACACTGCCGCCCATAGAAATTGTGTGAGAAATCTCAAGTAAGCTAAATTCATAAATGTAATTCCATATGCGCAAAGATTCAAAAAATTAAGTGACTTGCTAAGAGATTAAGCAGTTGTTGAAGTCTCACTTAAGGATTCAAAAGATGCTTCACGAGACAAATTTTGTACCTCAATTTTGAATGAGGGTTGGGCATTAGAGATCTACAGAATCCCAGGAAATTGAAGAAATGGCGACAAAGACTGAAAATGTCTAGTGGATATCAGGAAACCACACTAGTTTGTTGCAGGGAATGGTAGAGCACAAGTAATTAACTTGTAACATGATTTTTCTTTTTTGATCAAATTTAGAAGATGTCAATGCAATGGAGGGAGATTGGAATAGCATTGTTATTCTAAACTCATATTAGGGTAGCTTTTCTTATCAATAGCAGGAGCCTGAAGGTAAGTTGCACATTTCCTAGGAACGGCAACCTCTCAGAGAATCTTAAGTAGTCAATGGTTTCTTTTCCTTTTTAGAGGGGAAATCTTCGTCATATATTTTGTACAGAGAACTATAGGAGGAAAGGGACCACACGATACAGCAAATTAACATAGGAATTTGTGAAATCATTTATCTTTATCGTGTGGCAGTGACGGGAGTGGAGGGCAGCCCTACACACAAGCAACAGCAGCACTAGCTCTACAAAAGTATAAAGTGTTTACACTTTCTCCTAGGCTGGTCTATACATTGGCCTAGTAGAAAGATATGATAACCTGGAATGAAGAGGAGGAATGGAAACCTTCTGAACAATGCTCCCAATAATGACAGCCTCCCTCAAATTGCAAGTTCTTGACTGTCACAGAGGAAAAAACATAACTGTGTTGATCAGAAGTGTAGTAAGATTCAAATGAAATAGAATAAACTAAAAGAAGTAAGCAATGCATCTGAAATAGAATCCATCATGACGCTCTATATAAACTCCTCGCATTTGCCATAGAAATGACGGAACCATAGAAACTTGAAAAAGATTCCGAAGTCATTCGTCATGATTTTCTAATCACATTGTGGATCAGGAATTGGCACTTATTTCTTGCATAGAAAGTACTGATGCAAATCCAAGCAGACTCAAGAAGAAAACCCCAACACAATGATGCAGACCAATGAATTACTTAAAATATGAGTGCAGCAAGACATTCTAAATTGCACAAGCTTTCCTTGCTAAATGCTGCAGAAAAGCAGCATAACTTACGTCAGGAGCCACCAAACAGTAATACTCACTTAAAGTGGAAGATCTATCATACTCATTGTTTATTCTAGTTGCTGTGCACTGGTTCTCGCAGTCAAAATATAATGTACTCCAAGCAACAAATCTATCTAAGATACCTTTCTGTAAGGAACTTATCACAAATATTGGATGAACCCAGGTAAGTTAGGAGATGAAAAGCAAACTTGGGATCTAAACTCGAGTTTGGCATGCTATGCCAGAAGTTTTCTGATTTCTTCTAAATATGTTCATTAAAATGTTTTATACCTCACATAAAGGAAATAAAATTCCCTTATTGAATGCAGCCGGTTTGTACAGAGCCTTTTTCAAAGATTGATACAAGGCAAAATGCAGCCTCTTATTCTTCCGGATATCTTCCCTGACACGTGGTAGTAAGACAAGTTTGTAGAAGCGTTCAACCTTCTTGACACCCAAATTAGAAGCAAAGATTCTTGTGGCTTGATACATTGCGTTTGGAGACCATTTCTCAGGTTCAGTCAGGTACAAGACTTCCTCCCAAAGTTGTAGAGAAGGTATGTGTTTGAAAGCTTTGGGCATCTTGCCAAAAGTGTATTTGTTAAGTAGCTTGCCAACACTGCATTTGTCATAGACCACCCAACATTAGTAGCCTTGGAAACAAGAATGACTACACACAGAAGAAAAAAAAGGTCCACAAAATCACTAATACAAGCTGAAGATAAACCAATATACCCCTTATACAACTCTATGATGGAGCCGTCCAATTTGGGCAGTGGCTGCTGTCCTAAAAAACAATAACAGAAAAAGAATTCAAAATTGTAAATAATATCATAATTCTGTGCATCATACACAACCATAAAGTATCAGAACGGTGTCAAATCACTAAAATGTCAAGCCATCTTTACAAGCAACCAAAAAAAAAGTGAACATCTTAAATTCTTACAAAGATAACGCACCATTAGGAGCACAGTAGCATCATAGAGTGAGTAATTTTAGATTAACATTAGATCCCATAAATTTTTTAATACAATAACATTTCAAACAAGACCTGTAGAAACTTGGGAATCTTTTTCTTTGATCTTCTCAAGAATAACGTCAGCCAATGTGCGCTGAGGGCGATTGTCTTTAGACAAGAAGGCCTCCAGCAGCTTCTCATCCTCCTCGTTAATTTGATCCTATTTTGTTACCAAGAAAATGCAAAATAAAAGATGAATAAAACAGATACAAAAAGCAAGTCCATAAAGAAAAAAAATTCCACAGCAGTGTATGTCATTGGCATCTCAATAAGTAGCCAAATCCCAACATCATGTTGTAGAAAACCTAGTAGCATTTTATTGAGCATCCATCATCAAGGGTAACCAGAGGAAAATACATGCTACAAAAGTATGAACGTGAAACTTCAATCAACTGGTCGAAAAGAAAGAAGCCCAAACTCTTCAGTTGAAGCGGTATAAATTAGACATAAACTGAACATACTTGATTGTTGATTCATTTTCTCAATGCAAAATTTAAGACTTCAAAAGAACCTTATCACCCTTTCCAAGCCCCCAGGAAAAGAACCAGAAATGTACTACATCCACAAGAAAAATACATATATGAATTGGATATGTAAATCCATCATCCATATTTTAAGAAAGCATAATTTAAAAATTATAAACATTAGCAGCAACTGAAAATGCAAGAAATAACTAATTTGGTAAAAATATGCTAAATTCCACAGAATATAAGGACATTCAGTAGAACAAATTGGCATTTAGCTCCAACGTCCAATTTGACAAGAAAGAGGTAAATCATCATTTTTAACATCCAATTTGAATATCTCCTCACATTAGAAATATATTTTCAGCAATATCCACAATAAGATCAACACAACAACAAACCCAAGGAAGGGCCACTTAGGTGGAAAGGAATTAGATGTAGACCTAAAAAAGCTCTCCAACAAGAATGGTGCAACTATTATAAACAAAATTAAGACCTGAAAGCCTTACTGAATCAAAATCAGTTCCATGAAACTGTGTTCCCAAATTGGGGGGTATTTTATCTTATTCTCCTTAGAAAACTTATTTAAACAACAAATTCAACAAACTTTTTTATCCACCATCCATTCAAAAGCTGCATAACAAATATCTCTTTACCAAATCATCGTCCCCAATACAAACCATAAATTCCACGCTCAATTCCTGCAATATCTTCCGTAGCACAAATAATCCCTCCAATAAAGTATCACATTTAAAACAACCAAAATAATATATAAAGAAGAACTATAAAAGCAGCAGCAACAACAAAAAATGAAGAAGAAGAAGAAAGAAAGAAAGAAAAAAAAAAGTTTATAGAAAACCTCAAAATCCCATTGTCCAAATTGACTCTGTGTCTCAGAAAATCCCCCAAAATCATCAACATCTTCTTCCTCATAATCATTGTCTTTAATTCCATGCTCTTCGGAAAACACCAAATTACTAGGGTTCTGCTTCTCCTCTTCCTCTTGAATTTCCCTTTGCTGAAACAAGGCTTCCTTCAAAATCTTCGAGCTCATGCCCGAGGGCACTAGCTTCTGCTCAAGCTGGTGGGGCTTGGGTGGCTTGGAGCGTTTCTTGGAGGAGGCGGCGGAGAGAGACTTGGAGTCATCGGCCAAGAACGGCTCCGGATTTGTTATTCTGGCACGTTTCTTTGCCATTGGTGTAGGATGTGACGGCGCGTGAGAGTAAAACCCTAGCTGGTGAAATTTTGCAGCGTGAGTTGCAGAATAGGGTTTATGACATAATATAAGGAAAAAGAATCATCACATTATAAATTTAAAATAGGAATAATTTCTATTCGGACTATAGGTTGAGAAACAATTATGCAATTTCTTCTTAAGACTACACAAATAAGATGATCAAAGTTGTATATTAAGACTCGAACCATTAAAAATAATAGGTTCGAAAATGCATTCCAGCAGGTTTATCTCAAACACAGCATGCAAATGTTCCTGCCAAAGTGTACATTTGGCTAACCTAAACTTCCATCTGAAGTGGAATAAGGGTTTAGTACACTGTCTAATAATACATATGAACATGCTATGTAAAAATTACCCACAAAATATTTTGGATGAAGAAAGAAAAAAGAACCCAAAAATGACAAAAATAAAAAATTTCTTACTGCAAATGCACCATTATCATGATATCCTCCAATTTTCAAGAGCCCCCATGAGTATAGTCAAATACAACACCTTGATCTATCATCCACTACCTACTCCGAATAATTATTCAAGATAAAAGTTTTAGTTTTTCCTTCTAGGATGCGATCAGCTATTACTGACATACACCAAACTCGTGTGCTTCTCTTGTGATGTAATTAATCTATTCAGGCCAACAGTCAACTGACATGCATAAATTTCTCGAAGATTACAATAATTTGACAAAAACAATCCCCATAAACACCATCAAATTTGACATAAGTTACCTCAAGTGCACCATCTCCAAGTCAGAACCACATTACACTAAATTTTTTATAAAAAAAAATCATCATAAGGAATATGCATATATTGTAAACACTTATAATCCTACCTTTGAGGAGCAAATAATTAATTTTCAAAATCACATTTGAATCACAAACTTCGGTTGAACAGGGTTCCATAAGTTTACCTGGGTGGAAACTGGCGAGAGGAGACTCTGGCGGTTGGTGGAGACTTCGGCGGAGAAGAGTGCGACGCAAGAGAGAGATGGAGAGGGAGGCACGGTGGGGAAAAGTTTCGGCAGAGGCAGGCAAATCGTTTTCGGCAGAGGCAGCTTCAGTTATTTGGATTTAGGTAAAACTCGTCTTGATTGTTTCAAAAATCACGTGTTACGATATTTTACTCAACTTAAAAATGTTATCTCTATTCACTACTCTTCACAAAATGATTTTGGCATGGCACGTTTAATACAACTTGGCAATGGATTAATTGTTTCAAAAATCACTCTACTTTTTTACGTGTTATAGATATCTCACTGAACTTAAAAATAGTGTTAAATCCTTACTCAACAATCTAAATATTATCTCCATCCATTACTCTTCACATAATCGTTTGATTACTTTAATGGAGGCGACGACGTGGCAAACGAACGTCCTACGTGGTGCGTTTAATCCTACTCAACAATATAATTTAAGTTTGTTGCTGTGAATCCCAATAATACTGTGAATTAATTTAAGTATATTACTGTGAATGACAATAAGAGTTTACATTTTTCAAAATAACAAACTGTTGTGAATTATTAGAAGTATAAAGTGAATGACAAAGTGCTATGGATATTTTTTTCATCTCATGATTGTAAGAAATATTTAATGTAGAGTTAGAGTATATGCCAACACAAAAAGAAAATACAGCCCATAGGAGGAGCAATGTACAAAGTTAGAATTATTTTTATTTCTAATAGCAGTTAACTATCTTCAAATTTAAATTATCACAGGGTAAGATGGTTTCAACATAGGCAATAGAGGTTTTTCTAGTCAAGGCTAAGATCTGCAATCATGTTTCAAATTCTTACCTATCCCTGGGGAGTCTCATCCACGTGCAGATGACAGGATAAGCAGTGGGCCTTATGTTTCTATGCCTACTGTTGTGGCCGCTTCAATGATAACACAAGAGGTTAACATCTCATCAATGGCGGACGACCTACAACAACTTGATTTGGGATTAGGGCTTTTTGATTTGGAAGATTGGGGATTTGCACTTGGTGAGGAAAAAAACGTGAGAAGGGGATGCGGTTTTTGTTAGAAAGGAAAATTATATTGCTGAGTTAGATACACGCCATGTAGGACGTTTGTTTGCCACGTCGTAACCTTTGTTAAGGTAATCAAACGATTATGTGAAGAGTGATGGATGAAGATAACATTTAGATTGTAGATTGAGGAATTAGCATAATTTTTAAGTTCAATAAGGTATCTATGATGCATACGATAGTACAGTGATTTTTGAAACAATTAACCCATTGCTGAGTTGGATTAAACGGGCCACGTAGGACGTTCGTTTACCACGTCGTCGCCTCTGTTAAGTTAATCAAACGATTTTGTGAATAATGATGGATGAAGATAACATTTAGATTGTAAAGTGAATAATTAGCACCATTTTTAAGTTCAGTGAGGTATCCGTAACACGTAACAAAGTACAGTGATTTTTGAAACAATTAACCCTAAAACTCGTTTTCTGGTTTTTTTTTTTTTTTAAATAATTGGGTCGGGTCGGGTTTTGATGTGTAACCCACAACCCAACCCAATATTGGAATCCAAGGCCCGAAACCAACCTAATTAAGTGCAAAAATCGACCCAAAACCACTAGGATCAGTCGGTTGAGCGGATTGAATCGATTTTTGCCCAACCCTAATAAATAACATAAATTTTTTGGAGAATTTATGAAAACTAACAAATGCAAACTGTCATGTTTAAAATAGTAAATTTAATATTTACAAAAATGACAACTTTTTATACAAAAGTCATATATTCTTATTTGCAAAAATGACAAGTTTTTCTTTTTTGGCTTTCAAAAGAAGCTACATATTGACTTTTTTTAAAAAAAAAGATTGTTGAAGTGTTGAACTGTTGAAATAAAGTTAAACTATCAGTTGACCGACATTTGACTTTTTTTCATTCCTCTCTCGACAATTTAGTTGTCGTTGGACAGCTTGAGCTGTCGAACGACAATTCAAGCTGTTGGTCAAGAGTTTTTTTTTTTTTTTTTTGGGTCGAACAACAGCTGAGGATATCATTCAACAGCTTAAGCATCAAATGTTGTTCAATTTTTTTTCGTTTCCACATTCTTTTTTTTCAATCACACATTAATTCATGAATACAATATCTTCCAACAAATTTTCAGCAATTATATTAGTTGATATCTGACCTGATCTGTCACGGAAGCCAAATAACCCTCCTTCTAGATGTGGAGGTCCTACTGAATCACACGAAAGAAGTCCTACCAAACCTATATGCAGATGGGTTCTCTCGTCAGGGAGGTCCTACCACATTAGGTCTTACCCCGTCGGCTTCTACCCAACCTACTTCATGCCACAGTCGTCTACTGCTAAGCTCATGTCATCAATGACACGTCTTCCCACGTGTCAGACGTCAGACCAACTACCAGATATTCAATTCGATTTGTCACACCAGCTAAGTAATTCTTCATCGAATAAGTAATTTCAGGTTGGAGATCATTCTCATCCAGGTCTTACTCCAGGTCGGAGATCATTCCCATCCAGGTCTTACTCTAGGTCGGACCTCATTCCCACCCAGGTCTTACTCTAGGTCGGAGATCATTCTCATCCAGGTCATACTTCAGGTCTGACCTTATTCCCTCACAGGTTTTACTCCAGGTCGAAGATCATTCCCATCCAGGACTTATAGTTAAGATCACGTCACCAGTATGACATGTCTTCTCACGTGGCAGACGTCAGAACGGTCGCCCATCACAGAGATGTCACTTCACATTAAATGCCCAAAAGTGAATATCTTGTAAGCATTTAATGTTCAATTTGATATTAAATGTATATCATCATCACATGTATTCTTATAAATATGAGACATAAATATCCCAAAAAGAGGACATTCAAGAGCTGATAATAAACAGCATACTCAAAAAGAGCTTACAAACACGTCTTCTATTACAATTCTCGTATTTACTTCAATTCAGACAAGTTCAACCTAAATTCTTAACATTAAGTTGGCTTAGAAAGTGCATCGTCATTTTCCAATGTCAATAGTTTGGTGCTAGAAGAAGGACATCCCCTTAAAAAGGCTCTCCATATTCCAGAAACTCACCAAAAGATCAACATTTGATTTCTACAAAGTAAATCTCTTCCACTACAGCTAAACACTTCATCTCTAAAACACATTCAATATGAGTTATAGCTATGACTCAAGAACTCACAGCCACGAAAGAAAAGAGAGTCAACATATTGATTTCCTACTAGGCTTCCACCGAAGACATCCCAGAGAAACCTCAGCTCCAGCATGTGCCCCCGTAAGGAAAGCAGTCCTACAAAAGCTAGAGTACCTAACTCACATTATTGAATGGCTTAAAAAGAATCAAGCCACCTTTAGATGCATCTCAAACTCACAAGCAGTCGCCAACCTGGAACCGACCTGAAGATCGCTGGGCTAAACAACGCCTAGTCGAACTGGAGGCTAAGCAAAAGAAAACCTCGATGACACAAAATGGCATCATTGATGCCATAGCTCGACTCGCTACCAGTGAATGAATAAAAGAACTAGATAGCATCCCGATCATAAATCCAACGATCACCCAACTTGAGATTATGCTCAACTTGCAGAAGTCAACCCCAACTGGATAGACGAAATCGTCAAATTTTTTAAGGATGGTAGGTTGTCCCTAGACAATGCGGAGGCCATGAAATCATATATAACATCCTATTCAAAAGAAGATTTTCACTTCCATTACTCAAATGTTAAGATCACGTCACCAGTATGAGACACCAGTATGACATGTCTTCTCATGTGGCAGACGTCAGAACGGTCGCCCATCACAGAGATGTCACTTCACATTGAATGCCCAAAAGTGAATATCTTGTAAGCATTTAATGTTCAATTTGATATTAAATGTATATCATCATCACATGTATTCTTATAAATATGAGACATAAATATCCCAAAAAGAGGACATTCAAGAGCTGATAATAAACAGCATACTCAAAAAGAGCTTACAAACACGTCTTCTATTACAATTCTCGTATTTACTTCAATTCAGACAAGTTCAACCTAAATTCTTAACATTAAGTTGGCTTAGAAAGTGCATCGTCATTTTCCAATGTCAATAGTTTGGCGCTAGAAGAAGGACGTCCCCTTAAAAAGGCTCTCTATATTCCAGAAACTCACCAAAAGATCAACATTTGATTTCTACAAAGTAAATCTCTTCCACTACAGCTAAACACTTCATCTCTAAAACACATTCAACATGAGTTATAGCTATGACTCAAGAACTCACAGCCACGGAAGAAAAGAGAGTCAACATATTGATTTCCTACTAGGCTTCCATCGAAGACATCCCAGAGAAACCTCAGCTCCAGCATGTGCTCCCGTAAGGAAAGCAGTCCTACAAAAGCTAGAGTACCTAACTCACATTATTGAATGGCTTAAAAAGAATCAAGGCACCTCTAGATGCATCTTAAACTCAAAAAGCAGTCGCCAACCTGGAACCGACCTGAAGATCGCCGGGCTAAACAACGCCTAGTCGAACTGGAGGCTAAGCAAAAGAAAACTTCGATGACACAAAATAGCATCGTTGATGCCATAGCTCGACTCGCTACCAGTGAATGAATAAAAGAACTAGATAGCATCCCGATCAGAAATCCAACGATCACCCAACTTGAGATCATGCTCAACTTGCAGAAGTCAACCCCAACTGGATAGACGAAATCGTCAAATTTTTTAAGGATGGTAGGTTGTCCCTAGACAATGCGGAGGCCATGAAATCATCTATAACATCCTATTCAAAAGAAGATTTTCACTTCCATTACTCAAATGTTTAAGGGAATACGAAGCGCAAATACGCCCTCAGCAAAGTTCATGAAGGAGTGTGTGGCAATCACTATTACATAAAACTTTGATGTAGAGATACTTCTGGCCATCACTAAATAAAGACTATCGAATTTATCTGAAAATACGACAAGTGCAAATGTTTGCTCCCATCATCAGATCTCACCTAGAAGAGCTGACCTCAATCCTCATTCCATGGCCTTTTTTCAAAATTCAAAATAGATGGTTGATCTAATCGGTCTAATGCCCATGGGAAAAGACGGGACCAAATTCGCCTTAGTCGATGTTGACTACTTCTCCAAACGAACAATAGCAAAACCATTGGCTAAAGATAACAAAACAAAAGACTACTGACTTCATCTGGAAATTGATTATATGCAAATTCAGAATCCTTTACTCAATCATTACAGTTTGTTGATATCTGACCTGACCTGTCACAACATGCCAAATAACTCTCCTTTCATATGTGAATATCCTACTGAATCATACGAAAGAGGTCCTACCTGCCACTTCAGGTCCTACCTAAGTTCTATGGAGAGGGGGTTCCCTCGTCAGAGATGTATTACCCCTTCAGGTCCTACCTGCCTACTTCAGATCGGAGAAATTACCATGTCAACACAGTTAATAACAAGCAATTTGACAGCGACGGGTTGAGGTTGTTCTATGAAGAACTGAAAATTATCAAACACACCTTAAAGACGCAACTAAATGAACTCAATGGTGCCTAGGTAGAAGAACTTCTGAATATACTTTGGTCTTATCGCACAACTTACCAGAAGAGACACATTTCTCACTAGCCTTCGGAGTAGAGTCCATAATTGGGAAGGTCCTTAAAAAATTACCACAGTCTTGAAGAATGAGGCTTACGAGCTCCAGAACATGGAGGGCTTCCCATTCCCACACTCTTAGAACGGCTACAAAGTTAGTAAATCTAACCAACGGCGAAACTAAGGATTTGACCAAGGTCACGAACCTCTAGACCCAAAAGTCCTATACAGCTTGGACCCATGTCAGACAGCGTAAGTGCTGCGCTGCCGACATCAGCTCAAAAGGCCAACATCCGAACTAAAGATGTGACCAAGGTCACGAATCTCTAGATACAAAGGTCCTACACAGCTCGGACCCAAGTCGATCAACGTAAGTGCTGCACTGTCGACATCAGCTCAAAAAGATAACATCTGAACTGAAGATGTCACCAAGGTCACAAACCTCTGAACACAAAGGTCCCACACAGCTCGGACCCAAGTCGATCAGCGTAAGTGCTGCACTGCTGACATCAGCTCAAAAAGCCAATATATGAATTGAGGATGTGACTAAGGTCACAAACCTCTCGACACAAAGGTCCTACACAGTTCGGACTCCACTCCGGACATGATAAGTGTTGTGGTCTGACGTAAGTCTAAGAAGGTCGACTTAACAATGAAAACTCATAAATGACCTTCGCCTAAGTTTAGAGCTCAGCCTTGAAGCCAATCAAAATTATAAAATAAGTCCGACGTGCACACCCTCAAGGAATAGCTCGACTATTCGACAAGCTAGGAACTTTGTGAAAGTAAGATCATCAAAAGTTGGGTCAGAAGTTAGAGATCAAACCTCCAAAGTTTGAGGTCAGTTATACTCCAATCTCAAACGAATCATTCAAACAGATCAAAAAATAAAGGACAAAGCTATAAGAAAGGAAATTTTCATTAATAAAGTAGTTTACTACAGTACGAAGGAAAGTTCTGAAATGCCAAAAGATTACATAATGATCATATAAGCTAAGAGAGGCCAAGCTCAGTCCTGGCCTTCAGGCTGATCTTCCTCTCCAAAAGCAGAATGATTGAACTTGGAGTTTTTCTTGAGCTCGTCCTTCAAGAACTAGACATCCCAGTCCCGATGCTTCTCCGCAAAAGTCTCAATTAGCTCATCCATGACCTCTCTAGGACAGCTCAGAGGCATGCTTGGCTCCTTTTTAATGAAGTCTCCAGTTCGGACTTCCTTATCTTCTCTTATTCCACTTGGTGTGCTAAAGCCTAGAGCTCGGACTCATTCGCGACAAACTCTTCCTCTTTCCTTTCCAGTTCCTCCACGGCCTCAGAGCGGAACCTCTTTTCCTCATCCAGGTCAGTTAGAGCCTTCCTACCTTCTTCATTCATCCTCTGAAAGTCTGCCAAGTAATGTCATATCAGCTACGTGAGAATCTTTAGAACGGATAAGAGCAATAATACAAACTAAAGGCCACCCCTGACTGAAGTCAAGAGTAGCCCTTGGGGGGCAATTTTTTGACATCCAATCTAACATGTCACGATCACCTAAAGACCCCCTTCCTAAAGGAAAAAGGTCCTATATGACATCCACGAAGAGGGCACTATCATTCAAGAGGTCATACCTCAATATATCAGGTCCTACCTCGATATATCAGGTCCTACCTAACCCTCACGAAGAGGGACAATCTCGTCTAAGAGGTTCTACCTCAATATATCAGGTCCTACCTCGATATCTCAGGTCCTACCCAACCTCCACGAAGAAGGTCCTACCTAACCTCCACGAAGAGGGGCACTATTGTCCAAGATGTCATACCTCAATATATCAGGTCTTACCTCGATATCTTAGATTCTACCTAACTCCCACGAATAGGGGATCGAGGATGTGTTTTAACGGAGTATCATCATTGCATCGTCATGTCATTATATCAGCATTGATTATGCTGCATCTTCACGTTCTCCTCTATAAATAGAGAGAAATAGGACTCATTTGGGACTTTTACCTTCACACTTTCTTCATTTCAATTTATGTGCCATTTGTCAACCAAGGATATGGATTACCAGTAGCATCATGTCGGCTACATGTGAAAACACGAAACAAATCAAAACGGACCAGAGCTATGGTACAAACTGAAGGCCACCCATGACTAAAGTCAAGAGTAGGCCTTGGAGGGCATGTGTTGATATTCGACCTGACTTGTCACGGCAGCCAAATAACTCCCTTTCTAGATGTAGAGATCCTACCGAATCACACGAAGGATGTCCTACCAAGTCAGGTCCTACCAAACATATATGCAGAGGGGTTCTCTCGTTAGAGAGGTCCTACCACATTAGATCTTACCCCGTCAGCTCCTGCCCAACCTACTTCATGCCACAATTATTTACTGCTAAGTTCATGTCATCAATGACACGTCTTCTCACGTGTCAGACGTTAGACCAATTGCCAGATATCCAATTCGATTCGTCACACCAGCTAAGTAATTCTTTATCGGATAAGTAATTTAAGGTCGGAGATCATTCCATCTAGATCTTACTCCAAGTCGGAGATCATTTCCATCCAAGTCATACTTCAGGTCGAACCTCATTCCCATACAAGTCTTACTCCAGGTTGGAGATCATTCCCATCCAGGTCTTACGGTTAAGCTAACGTCACCAGTATGGCACGTCTTCTCACGTGTTAGACGTCAGATCAGCCACCCATAACAGAAATGTCACTTTACATTGAATGCCCAAAAATAGAATATCTTGTAAACATTTAATGCTCAGCTTGACATTAAATGCATATCATCATCACATGTATTCCCATAAATAGGAAACATAAATGTCCAAAAAGAGGACATTTAAGAGCTGATAATAAACAGCATACTCGAAAAGAGCTTACAAACACGTCTTTTGTTACAATTCCCGTATTTAGTTCAGTTCGGCCACGTCTGACCTAAATTCTTAACATTAAGTTGGTTTGGGAAGTGCATCGTCATTTTCCAACGTCAACAATATTCAATATATTTTCATATCTAAAAACAATCTAAACTAATCTACCACAAAATTTATTGAATTTTTGTTCTTATTGAGTTGGGTTGGGTGGCAGTAAGTGCAATTTTAGATATGATTTTGAATTAGCTTTGACTACATTTGAATGTGAAATATAGAGATTTTATATAATTCTTTGAAGTTATTTTTGTCCGAAATAAAGTTGTTATAAAAAGCTGTTATATTTAAAAAATAACACCTCCAAATATACATTTTGTTGAATTATCTTAAGGGAAATTGGCCAAAAACGTCCATAACGTATGGACTCAGTGCCCAAATCATCCATACCTATCAAATTTTGGTAATTACATCCTTTACCTATCCATGTAGTGCCCAAATCATTCTTTTGAACGGAATCCATTCAAAATTCCGTTAAACCTTTGAGATTTTGGCGCAAATGGTCCCTAACTTTTGTTCTTAGTGTGGAATTGGTCCCTAACGTTTATGTTTTGGCAAACAAGTCCCTAACCTATGTGTTTTGGTGCGAAATTGGTCATTACCCTTAGTTTAATTAGAAGAAATTGTATGTGGATTCCTAATCATTACAAAATGTGCAAATAAGTCCAATACGTTTATTTTTTATAAAAAAAATTTAAAAAACTAATGAGTATATTTTTTTTTGAATTAACACTTTAGTAATAAACATGTCAAATAAATTTATTATTTTTATTATGAAGTAATAAATATATTATTTAAAATTAAAAATTTTATTTTATTATTATATAAAAAAATAACTTTGTCACAAACTTGATGTTCAAATACTTTTATTTAATTGAGTTATATGTTTATTAACTACAAATATTAGAAATCCAACTATATTCTTTATATTTTAATTTATCGTTTTATTTTCATTCAAAATAAAACACATAATGTGTAAATTAATTTTTATTAGTATTTTTATGTTAAATAAAAATGTAATAAGATTAGTTCAATATCATAAAATTATATACGTCATTTTGTTATTTATTTAACTTAATTTTTAAAGTAAAGAGGGAGAAAAAAAATTTATAAGTAAAGAGGGAGAAAAATGATTTCTCTTTATTACGTAATAATAAAAATAATAAATTTATTTGACATGTTTATTACTAAAGTGTTAATTCAAAAAAAAAAATACTCATTAGTTTTTTAAATTTTTTTTATAAAAAATAAAAGTATTGGACTTATTTGCACATTTTGTAATGATTAGGAATCCACATACAATTTCTTCTAATTAAACTAAGGGTATATTTGTCTTTTTCATTTCACAAGGACCAATTTCGCACCAAAACACATAGGTTATGGACTTGTTTGCCAAAACATAAACGTTATTCACCATAAGGACAAAAGTTTGGGATTATTTGCGCCAAAATCCCAAAGGTTTAACGGAATTTTGGATGGATTCCGTTTAAAATGATTATTTGGGCACTACATGGATAGGTGAGGGATGTAATTGCCAAAATTTGAAAGGTAAGGATGATTTGGGCACTGAGTCCATACGTTAGGGACGTTTCTGGCCAATTTCCCTTATCTTAAAAAAATTTATACGTGGGCACAAGTGCATGTTTGGCTTAAATTCAAATTTTACTTATAAGTGAATAAGTATGTTTTTAAATACATCAAGTTCTTTGTTGTTCAAAATGAAATTCAATAAGTTAATTATTTTGAAAATAACTTATCAAGTCATGCCTGAAAACAAATATTACTGAAAAGTAAATTTGAATTAACTTTTAAAACTTATAAACATGTTGCAAGAACCAAATTCTCCACTTTTTCCGAATTCACTCGTTAAGTCTCGCAATTAAATTTTAAGATCTGCTTTTTAAGCATAGTCTTTCCTTTTATATAAATCATATATTACTTTGAAAGTTGGGTGATTTTATTTTAGCACTAAATCAAAAATAAAACTTGGAACATCTCTTATCCATATCCTATTTTCAAGATGTTGAACAAACGTTTCTCGCCAAGGTGTGGGTAATCCTATCAGCCCTATAAGTATGTTCTCAATAATTACTTGTTTACATATAAGTAAACTATTAAAACTTCGTCGTACATGCTTAAGTCTAATAATCTACTTCTCCGAATTTTTCGAATGAATGTTAAGGTAAACTCATTCATCCTGTCAATTTACACAACACATAATTCTCTTGTATTTTACAATTATAGACAAAAGAGGGTTATGAATACCATATTTATAGGTAGCTCAAGTCTTTGGATTAAAATTGTGAAAATGGACAAATCCAAACTTTTACTCGACAATATAGTGAACAAAATTGGTGTCCCGCATTATTTAGTTCATTTTACCAAACATACATTCGGAATTAAATGCATGAGATTGTATAGAAAATGTGTCACAGACGGTTCATAGACAGGTAAAAAATGCCTAATGTGTAAACTAATAAAATCTGGTGTTATTCATGGCACTATATGATTTAGTTAGCATTAAACACTTCGCAGTGCCATTGTTCAAGCTCATGGATTCTTGCAACCCATTTATGAGCAGCCTGAATTGCTCCTGAAGCTACAGAGAATTCTGCTGCTGCTATTTTGAAGTACTAACTATTTGGATAGATGAATCAACCCCACAACCATATCACATTTTGCAAGAGCTGAGACACATACATATACTTTTCAGAAGCTCGGAAACTAATATTTGAAAGAAAGAATATACAATGAAGGCAACTCGGGCCATTTATGAAAATATATAGTTCCATCAGTATTCAAAAGAGAATCGTTTTCAACATATATGTGGACTCGTTTAAATAAAAATGAGCTTTTTCCAGAGGAAATGTAGGCTCTTGAAAACATGAAATCTGATGATTTCAAAGTCTGCCATACATTTGATGCACATGTCTATAACCTGGCAGCTGGAAGAGTGCGAGGAGCATCCCACTCGGTCATAATGTGGTCGCGGGTGATCTCTTTAAGACTACGGCAACCACTCAATGCCATAGTCAGCTCAAACTCGTCACGCAACATCTGGAGTACTTTTTTGACACCGGCTTCTCCTTCAGCAGCCAATGAGAAGACCACAGGTCGCCCGATCTGAGAGCAAGGCCACATAATGAATTTCAATCTATAGGGTAGAGATGAAATAGCATGTCATCTATGAACAGCGTCAACAACAATCTAATCTTGGGGTTTCTTGATCAATTGTTTTTTGATGATTGCCATCAATTCAAAGAATCTTTTCAGTTAGGGGGTAAGCCAGAAGAAAACTTCGGTAAGCTGGAAAACATAATATTTTTAGGACCACTTGGGGGGAAACAGATTTAGGCTTTTCAAAGATGAATAAAACGTCACGAAATCTTTTTGTAGTGGAAGATTTCATGAACCTAAAACTATGTTCACAACATCAATTAGAGATTGAGTTCGTGTGCACCAGGAAGAATGATTCATATCACTGATTTTCTTCAGTTAGCTGTACTTACAAAGATACCAGAGGCTCCTAGTGCCAATGCCTTGAAAACATCTGTTCCACGCCGGACCCCTCCATCCAAGAATACTGGCACTCGGCCTTGTGCAGCTTTCACAACCTGAAGTTTCATCAGAAACGTAGGGAGAACAAAAATAGCAAGTCAACCCATCTGGTATATTTTCCATGTTCACAGAAGCAATCTATGTTTTTGCACAAGGAATGTGATACTTTTTTGGCCGTTTCTAATAATATCAACTCTTATTGTAAGTCTTGAACAAGAAGGTTACCTCTTCCAGAGCCATAATAGTGGAAGGAACATAATCAAGCTGGCGAGCACCATGATTGGATACAATAATGCCGGCTGCTCCATTCTGAATAGCAAGCCTTGCTGTATTTCAGGGCATGCAAAAAGTTATTTTACCATCAGTATTTACATACGAAAGAAAAATAAGTAAAGATAAAGTGATGTGGACTTCTCTAGTTCTTACTGTCCTCGGCAGTGATTACACCCTTCACCAGGATTGGCATTGAAGTAATTGACTGGAGCCACTTCACATCCTGTCCATGTTCAGGAAGAAACCATGAACACAGTCTGCTTCAGAGCTTCAAGTGAACATAATGCCAAGTGATTGTAGTTTAAATCTACGTGCTTAAAGGTAACTCAAAAGTTACTTTCTGCGCTTCATTTTGATTAAAAAACTCTGCTTATCCAATTTGTGCTTCTTACTATTGTGTAAAAAGAGCAAATAGGTCCTAAGATTTCTAAACCTCGAGGAAACAAAAACCAGCAAACGAAACAGAATGGAATGCCCAAATGAAACAAACAATAGAATTTGAATTTAGAAGTCACAAATATGACCGTGGAAATATCCACATAAGACAGGGGAGCATTGTACCTTCCAACTCAGAGTACGATCAATTTGACCAGCAACATATGAAGCTAATCCAGAGTCATTAGCCTGCACCCAATATGTGAGTCAAAATAATGTGTAAATGTCATCAACAGATATATTAGACAAGTTAAAACATTGACATTATGGTTTCCCCGTACCTGGTCCATCTTCCCAAGGTCCAAACCCTCAAAATTCTTCAGCGTCAAAAATGGTGGCAAAACAAATCTGTACAAGAGCAAAAACAGAGTTTTTTTTTGACAAATAAGTCCAACTTGTAAAATGTAACAGCTCACTCACTAAAGGTGAAGTGGCTCAGTCAAGTTGTGAGAATTCATAGCCTCGTGTTATTAGGATTTTTTTCCATAATGATATTTGAATCAAAGTTTGCACCTGTTCTTGATATCAGCTTCTCTGCGTCCCAACCTCGGTGTATCCACTGTAAGTGCTATGGCCTTGAAACCTGCCCTTTCAGCTCTCCTCACTAGCTGAGCAACAACATTCCGGTCCTTGTAGACCTAATCAAGATGCAATAGATTTATCACTCACACAGAAAAAGCAGGTTACCACATACATCTCAAGAACGAGATTACAACAGTCATAGTTGACTCATAAATTGTAAGTTGCAATTTCAATCTTACGTAAAGCTGGAAAAATCGAATGCCAGGTCCTGTTGAAGCAACTTCTTCAACACTAGAAGTGGCCCATGACGACAATGTCTGATACATAAATTCACAATTCATCAGAAAAGAGAAGAATACTAGACATCTATTCTATAGAAGCAGTCGATGCACATTATAACATGATCAAAACATTATGTATAGCATATTAGAACAGATCAAATCCATGGAGCATTCTCTATGTGACAAGTTTAAGTCAACATTGGCAAATTCAACCATAAATCTCTTTTCCGTCATAGGCATGATAACAATAAGTTTGATCCTGAAGTAGTTCCACAGAAACATGGGGCAAATGTAGCAATACTTATTGGCTAATTGTTTAATTCAAAAACTGAAAAAAGAACCACTCGTATGTAGGTAAATATTTAGGCTAATGTGGTACAATGGTGTAGTCCATGGTATCAGTAAACAGGTAACCTATATAAGATTATAAACATCTTATAAACGCCATACAGGTTATGTTCTATATTCTTTACTATCCATCAGCTTCACACTAGGTTCTTATGATAAACAATGACGTCAAGTGATGTCAGATCGTAATGTTGAATGTGCTGCTAAATGAATGAAAACCAGTTAGTGGGAACACATTTATTCTACGGTGACAGTGAATGCTACTTTCATATTCAAAGGCAATGTTTGAACAGAATTTTGTCCGACACATTCATATTCTAGAGCCTGGTTAAATAAATGTTCACGAACTTCTAATAGAACTTGAAATAGAGAGAAACCGAACCATAATTGTTCCAGCTGCTGAGGCGGCTCTAGCTGTTGCATACTCTCCTGCATAATACATAAACCATACCATAAGACTGCTAACCGTTCCTTCATACGATATATTAACATCCTAAAAAGGGAATATGGATAAGAATTAGGCCAAGCTAATTTGACCGAAAAGTTTTCTTTTTTACAAGCATATTTATTATCAACATTTAAAAAGAAAAATGATCCTTAATTCTTTGTTAGACACTATTGCTTGAGATGAAATTATCTATTTACCTCCAACTTCCTACTGATTCCACTGAGAATGACATGGTTTAGCCAAATCAAATGAAGTATGACAAATGACTTAACAAATCAATTAGCACAGATAATTATGAGCATTAAAAACCGAAGAACTTAAACTATTAGGATATTAATACATTCGGTTTTCCAATTGTTTAATTGTAGCTAGTTAATGAACCAAAAAATAAAGTATAGTTCAAGACATTCTCAATTGTAACTAAGTAGATTAAGAAACATGGGACCAATAGAATGAACAAGAAGGATTACACTCACTAGGAAAGAGGTTTATTTACTTGAAACAGGATAATAAAATGAACTCTGGTAAAACATATTGCATACCCTCAGGGTGAGCCATTTTCTGCATGGCCGTTGGGGCGATCATGATAGGCATCGAAATCTTGAAGCCCAAGACCGTGGTGCTCATGTCAATCTTGCTCACATCAATAAGAATCCGGGGCCTAAACCTGTTTTTTATTTTATTTTTTCCAAGAAGTTTCATTGGAGAGAGTTAATACATAACGAGCCAAATCAACAAGGCCAGTACACGAAATCTTCATGAAGAAAGGTAACTTTAGCAACTTACAGAATTCTTGAGAAAGCATTGCGATTCTCAGCCAAAGTCCATTGGTCCTCTGCCCCTGATGCATAATAGTCATACACCATTTTTGGCAACTTTTCTTTGGCAATTGCCTGATACTCGGTGACATTAGTTACCTCCATCTCTGTTGTTGATTATTCACGCGCCCCCTCCAAAAATCTTGATCAAACATATGGAATAACAAATTAGATAATCTATAATGTTTTGTTAGTTCAAAATCTTTTTGGTTGTGCAAAATTTCCTCTATGGCACAACACTTCAAATACTAGGGAAGCAACGAATTGAAACATGGCCTAAAAGTTACACATAGGAAAGGCTAGTCTTTTTATAAATTGTGTGTACAGATATATGAATTTCAATGAATCAACAATATAACAAGCATGTCACTTGACACATACAACAAAGCCCTACCAAATCTTGGACAATAACTACATAAGTCAAGCAAGACCTAACAACATTAATTGCAATATAATGAATTCCTTATACATGGAACAATTGCATACATCCCACGTATTAAAAATCAAACTCTTCCTTAAACTAATGAAACTCAAGAATCAAAACTTGTTGACAAACAGAAAATTCATAAGTTAAAAGAGAGAGAAGTAGAAGCAGACCTAAAGATTCAAGAATTGGAAGCACAGTACATGTAGAGGAAAAACCAGTGGAGGGACTAGTAGATAAACTTATAAGGAAATCGACCCATAAAAAAGAATGATAAATGAAAATTGGAAAATACAAGTTTATTAAATAGGATTTGAAGAAGAAGACAAAATTGAGGATGAGTATTTGGAGGTGAGAAATCAAAACCATATCCAAACAGGGTTGCTCTCTGCCACAAGCGTTTTGTGTGTTTCTAAGTCATTCTTCAATTGATTATCATCACTATATACACAGTTTTTTTCCAAAATATATATGTATGTATATGTTCATGTCTGTAAACACACACTCTAATATTGCACTAGTCATCTGTGTTGTGTGTAATTGTCATGTGTCTGTCTCTATCTTGTGATTTTCCATTGGATAATAAAGAGAAGGGTGGTGAGGGGTCTGAGCGTCCTTGTCTTCCACGGAAAGATAGACTCTTGAGCAGTGCCCTTTTATTGTTTACTAGTTAAGAATACCGTCATTTTGTAATAATATTATGATTTTTTTTATTTTAAAATTATCGATAAATATAACATTTAAATAAAATTTATTTTCAATTATAAGTTCATCAATTATTATGACCTAAAGAATTGTATTCAAACTTCTTGGTAAAACATGTGGTTCATTAAAAAATACATGGTCTACGTGAATATTAAGTTTGAAAGATTATTGATACTCATTTAATTATATTTTAAGAGTACCGATCTAATGCCTCTAAGTGGGCATTACATATTGCCCACCTGCTGAAGTGTCAGTAGGTGGGCAATCCAAGATTAACAATTGTTTGATCTTGAATTGCCCACCTGCTGACACTTCAGCAGGTAGGCAACATGTAATGCCCACTTGGGGGCATTAGATCATTATTCTATATTTTAAAGCATATATCTCATGACATATCAGAAAAGACAACTTTCTTTTATAAAAATTAGTATCAAATTCTAAAATACATGAAAATAGTAGATATAAGCATAATACAATTTTTAATTGATTTTCTGTATTTATATCATTATCAAAAGCACACGAAAACAAAATATTTAGCCTTTTTAGGTAATTATTTCTCAGGAAAAAAGAATCTCAAAATTCTTTGACATAAGATAAAGAAGAATTTTCTATTGCAATATCCATTTAGTTTTAATGCACCTATAAATTAAGGGTTTTTTTTTTTTTTTTTTTTTTTTTTTTTTTTGTCTTCATGCATTCTTTCCCGTAATTCCATTTGAAATATTATTAAATTTCAAGAAAATTCAAAACAACCAGATATTTGGACAATGATTTTAACTCATCACATAAAACCACTTATTATGCGAGATTCACCTTAACCTTATACATAACATGACTCACTTTAAAACATCATTTGAGCTTAAATCCCTTTATTATCAAGATTACCACAAGAATTAACATTTTTACATCGAACAAATAATCTAAATCAAGAAAAAAATATATAGAAATCAAAATTTAAAATCAATATTGCCATCATATATATTCTTAAATTTAGTGAATCATTCATGGAAAATTAACAAATCCATTATTACCACATTACTATCAAATTAATTATCAAATATTAAAAATCGTCATTGCGAGGAAAAAAATATTCTTGGCATAATAAAAAACAAAGACGAATAACAAATGAAGAAAGTATGAATCAATAATAAGAAAGTCGAAATGTAAAGTCAAATTCATCTTGTTTTGTTATGTTAATGAAGGAATTTGCTAAATTCTCGTGCATAATAAGATTGACTCTTTGATTGTTTACAATTAAAGATAATAATTTCAATATACAAAAAAATTTATTAGTATATTTTTATTTATTTTCATTAATTACAATATATAAAATAGAATTTAAAGAGGCAAATCACTTTCAATGATCAAAATACAATATTTATATAATATTAAATAGTTTAAATTAAAGCCAAAATAAATTATATTAATTGAAAGATGATTTTAGGAATTATAAGTTATTTGAGGGACAATATCGTCCATAAATGTTTCTCCCATATTTGGAACAAATGAAGAAAGTATGAATCAATAATAAGAAAGTCGAAATGCAAAGTCAAATTCATCTTGTTTTGTTATGTTGATGAATGAGTTTGCTTAAATTCTCGTGCATAATAAGATTGACTATTTGATTGTTTACAATTAAAGATAATAATTTCAATATATTAAAAAAATTATTAGTATATTTTTACTTATTTTCAATAATTACAATATATAATAGAATTTAAAGAGACAAATCACTTTTAATGATCAAAATACAATATTTATATAGTATTAAATAGTTTAAATTAAAACCAAAATAAATTATATTAATTGAAAGATGATTTTAGAAATTATAAGTTATTTGAGGGGTAATATCGTCCAAAAATATTTCTCCCTTTAAGGGACTTTCAGAATTAGTATAGATTATTGTAGGAATTTTGCTAAAAGCCTTTAATATTAGGGAAAATTGAATTTCAAGTTTGAACATTATTTCTCAATAGTTATTGAATTTAAATTTTTTTTAATAGTCATGCATTATCAATGGTTTTTTTTTCTAGTAGTCATTACGTCTCTTTCCGTTTAAAAATAACATTTGATAATGTGACAAACGAAATCTTTATACTACGTTAAAAGTAAAGTATTTGTTGAAAAACAATTTTGAAATACAGTAATTATCGTAAAAATATTAATGTTCAACAAGAAAACATTTTAAAATTCAATAACTGGTGAAAAACAATATTGAAATTACGCTGACTAATGAAACTTTTTACCCAAAACTTGAATGGCTAGTCTCCACATTTTCATCATTTGTAAGTTTATCTCAAACCTCTAAAAATGAGTAAGTTCAAGCAACTCTAATGCTTCAATGGATTGCTAATTTTTATTTTTATTTTTATGCGAGAAACAATGTTTTAAAAAAAAAAAAAAATCTTCACTACAATTTGACAAGAACTCTGTCTATCTGATGTGGCAAAAGAAAAAACAGATATTGTAAAAAGCTCCGTATAGATTGAGAAGATCAGTTCGACAATAACTCAACAATATTTATATTTCTTATGTATAACCATATTATGTTTTATTATTTTAACTTGCATGTCACCTAGATGACAATACATTAGTGATGCTCTTAGTCCAAATATTTTAATATAACCAAAAACAAAAATATATATTAATTGAAGTAACATGTGATACATTATTGGGAAATTTACTTTGAACAACAAATAATTAAGCAAATGAGGAAAGGAAATAAAAAGTAAAAGACTATTGAAAAGGAAAAAGAAATTGTTTTCATCACATTTTAACAAAAAAATTAGATGGGAGAGGTTAGTGAAGACATGTTATGCACCTATTTCAAAAAGTTGATAAGTCGAGGACTAACTTATGACTCAATTAAAAAGTGAGGAACCAACATAAATTTTTCATTTGCTCCACTTGACCCTTTCGATAAGGTGACACAATATTTATATTTGTATATATTTTCTTATTTCTCATGTACGTAAAAAACTTATATCAATCATTTTCTTACTTTGAATCCTTTTTAGATGGTCAAGTTACATTATATACGAATAATCCTTTGAGATCCGCGCCATTGTAAATGTTGTTAAAAACATGTATTATTTCAAGTTTATGATATATTTATTAAGATAAGTATTTCAAAATCAAATTATTACTTTGTTGGATGACTTTTTTTTTTCAAGTCAAAAAATTATTTTTTCTGCTCGCTTTTACGTAAGTTTCAAATATGTTTGGGTCCTAAACTCCAATGGGTTCTAGTTTCGATTTCGGTTTCGGTTTCGGTTTTAGACCTAGGATCAAAAACCAAGAATCTATTCTTATTTTATTTTATTTAAATTTAATATTTCTGATAACCCAATTAAGTAATTAATCCAATTTTTATGACACCACAGCTAACTTATTTTAAATCACACAGAATGTGTTTTACACTTTTTTCAAAAAATCAAAATCATCTTCCATCAAAACCCTATTTTATCTTCCAATTGAACACCAACCTTCTGCCACCGCCCTTCCAATTTGCATCGGGTAATTAACACATTTCATATCTATTCTTTGAGTTTATTGTGCAAATTGTCCCTATCGATTGGATTTTGACATATAGGTCCTTAAATCAACTATTCTTTAAGCAAAATGTCCTTACTGTCTATTTCTGTGAAATATTGCCGTTAAATCAGCGTGTCTTGTGCAATCTATCATTTTATGAAGGACATTTTCATCAAATCACAAATTCTACTGACACCAAACTCCTTCTTCTTCCCCAGAATCAGTTTTTTTTTTATCAGAATAATCACCATGAAAATGTTGATGGTAATAATCTGAATAGCAATAATATCAATAAATCAAGAACCAAAATCGCACTGATGCTTTTCAATCCCACCCAAGAATTGGTAAAAGACACATGCATATTAGCTAAACTTGTGTCAAAAAAAAAAGAGAGGAGAAAACTAGGGAGAGGCGCCGTCTATCAAACCCAATAACATCCTGAAACAATTGATCTATATGCAGTGGCCAAGGCATTCGTTGAACACTACTATTTCATGTTCGATGCGAATCGTGTCGGGCTCGCGAACTTGTACCAGGAAGGGTCAATGTTGACCTTCGAGGGCCAGAAGATCATGGGATCACATAATATTGTGGCGAAGCTCACCATTCTGCTATTTCAGCAGTGCCAGCACCAAATCACGATCGTTGATTGTCAGCCATCTGGACCCGCCGATGGTATGCTTGTTTTTGTCTCCAATGATCTCCAACTTGCTGGTGAACAGCACGCACTCAAGTTTAGTCAGATGTTCCATTTGATGCCAACACCACAGGAAAGCTTCTACGTGTTTAATGGCATTTTTCGCTTAAACTACGCATAATGGATGGTTCGTGGATTTGGAAATTTGATTGGAGAGTTCTATGAATTGATCAAATTGAAACACGTGAAGTTAATATGCTTTTAGGGGTCCAAAGTTGTTGATTTACTTTCATTTAATTGGCTGTTTGCTTATTTCTTCGAGAATTTTTTGGACTAGTCCCTAGTTGGGATAGAATTAAATTGATTGATCGGAGTTCCTGAACCTGTTTGTAATGAATTAAAATGCACCTTGTGTTATTGGCCTTCATCATAGGGTTAGCCTTTGCAATTGCGTCTTTAGCATCTCCCTAGAAATCGAAGGTACAATCGTGCCTCTCCGGGTACTTGTGGGTTCCACAGAAGGTACAACCACACATGTACTTGAAACTCATCACCCTCACCTTCTTGTTGCAACTCCAGCACCTATTACTCACTGCCACTTCCATGGGCGTTTCTTTCGCATCCTCTTTTTCACCACCACCGACGGGCCTGCATCGATAACAGAAGGTACAACCACATTTGTACTTCTCCCTAGCCTTCACCTTTTCACCTTTTTATTTTTCTCCACAATTTCAATATTTGGTGATTTGACGAAAATGTCCTTCATAAGATGAGGGATTGCATAGTACGCACTGATTTAATGACAACATTTCACAAAAATAGACGGTAAGGACTTTTTACACAAAGAATAATTAATTTAAGGACCAAAATATTAAAATTCAAACGATATAGACAATTTGCACAACATATACAAAGAATATGGACAAAATGTGCTCATTACCCATTTGCATCAAATGGAATTGAATGAACCCAATTTGAAAACATTCGATTTGGTCTTATATTACTGATGGATCCAATAATTTCATTATAAGATAATCATTAATTTTCAATTTGACTTGATTTGATTCTCTCAAGAGTTAAACCAAACCAAATCAAACAAAAAAATGTCCTTCACTTATTCAAAATAAACAAAATGTGGGCCTCACACAGAGTCTTTATGGCTTATATTTTATCTACTTTAAAAAAATAAAAATAAATAAACAATACTTACTATATTAGTCACCCATTTATCCAACGTGACGTTAAATTTGATTGGGTTAGTGCCAAGTGTGAAACGGCGCCATGTCAGCGGAAAAGGTGAATATCGTTAAATGGGTTACCAATACAGTAAGTGCTGCAAACGTTAGTGACCATTGCTGTAAATTTTAAACTTTATTGACATTTTTAAAATTTCGTTCAAATTTGAGTAATCGTTTATAAAATTAACCCGAATAAAAATACAATATTAATCAGCCCATGTCATAGATGAATCACCATATCCATTGATTTAATTTGCATGAAACTCACTAATAAATGTCACGTGAAATTGGATTAAGACAATTTGTACAATTTATTTTGTGTATAAGACAAAACACACTAACACTATATATTATTTTGTTGGAATGTATCTGCTGCCGACTTATCTGCTGCCCCAGTTGGGCATGTGTCCGACTCTCACAGGGGTCGGGTACATGACATGTACCCAAACATAATATTAGTGCCCTTAGAGCATCTCCAATGCAATAATGTCAAGGTACAATGTTTAGTACTTTTTTTGACAAATGGTCAAAAGTGCTTATGTGACATAATTAATGCTAGAAAGTGTCTAGCACAATGTCTAATTCTAGACATTGTCCTTGACAATGTCTATCATTAATTTAAAAATATATATCTAATCAATATATTTCTCTCTCTTTCTTTTTTTTTAAAAGCTAATAATAATTTGCCACATTTGCACAATGAACATTGTTGCATTGAAATTTTTTTTTGATATAATGTCAATGTCTTTTGCCACATATACATATTAGACATTGTTGCACTAGAGATGCTCTTATTTTGTTATTCACTACACTAAATGAACCTCACATTACTCGACCTTAATTTTGGTCACATCACTTCACCTCCATTTCAGATCCTTCCAGATGGAACCATTCTGGGACCTTCTCTGCAAGTCGGCGACTGAGGAAAAATCTTGAAATGTACAAAACTCATAAAGCAAAAAGATGAGGAAGCCACAGAGTCTAAGGTAAAAATTAAGAGCTTATTTATTTTTAATTAAGAAGTATTTTGTACATAATAAAAAATATTTTTTAAATTTAAAGAATAAAATTTTATATACTACTCTTTATTTTAACTTTTTAATTTACTTTCTTCAATAAATATTTATAGTTTTTTCTTCATATTTTATTTAAAATACTTTTTTTACAACTAAATGAGACGCAAATGACCAAATTGGGATATGTAATTTTTTACAACTAAATGAAATGCTAAGTCGGGATTTTAAGCGACTACACTAAACCGGCTATGCTCTTAGCCGGTTAGCCCCAAATGGGTTGGTTTAAGATGCCACTGCCGAGCCATTGTTGGCCTGATACAGTACTCATTTATTAAGCTAGACCATTGGAGTTCTAAGTGCCCATATAATTTTTTTTTTTGGTACTATTTCCCACAAAGTTGAAATTTTTTCACATCTTTACAGTTGAATAACACCTCCAAACTATAAATACATGACAATCCATAACACCGTGTATAACTGCGCCTAAAGCAGCACAAATTGCTTGATCTCGAATGACTCATCAATCATAACAAAGATAGAAGAACGTAGAAGAGAGAGGATGGACAATTGGTCAAGTCCATAAAATCAGCAACTCACCCAAATCTTCATAGGTATAGCATGTTAGCTACACACTTTACACACAATAATGACCAATGGATCCATCAACATTGAGCCAACCTGGTTCTTGTAGTGCAAAAATAGCATGGGGAGACTACAATTAACTAATTTACTAAATATATATTTAATAGTGTTGAAATTATTTTTTAAGTGTTTATATTATAAATTATGAATGAATGTGTAGATAAAAGGTAAATTGTAAATTGTAGATCCTATAAAATATGTAGATAAAAATATATTTAACTAATTTGACTAGGTAAAATTATAATTTAAACATCGCTAAACGTGTGCTAAGTAGTGTAATACCAAAGCTGTTTAGGCATAGAAAGAGTTACAAAAATTGAAGTTTGAAATTCCAAGAAAAACAAACATACAAAACAGAATCTAAGAAAAACAAAAGTACACCATATCTACATGTACAACAGATTATCAAACCCATAAACTACAAGAGACACAACTGAGTGTCTTCATTATTACAAAACACAGTTCAAACTCAAAAAAAAAAAAAAAAAAAAAAAAACACACACACACACACACAACTAGTCCGAATGCATTCGACATATTCAACAACCTTAATGTAGTCGATAGACTACACATAATTCCACACAAGTCGAGTCGAATGCACTCGAGTTTATTCGCAAAACATAACACAACTCCTCACTACTCTAATCCAAACCCAACCTCTTTCTGAACTTGAGCACTATTTCATAGACAGTTTTGGGATCACCAAGTGACTTAGAAACAGTCTTCCTCTCTAAGCATCTCTTAGCCCATGCCATTAGCTTAGGGCACTCAGCCTCTATACTGAAATTGGCACAGGTTTCATAAGCATGAAACCACATGTAAAATCCTATAAGAGAAATATCCACATAACCAAAGTTTTCCCCTACAAAATAAGGCTTCTCTCCCAATGCTCCTTCCAACACCTTGAGGATTTCTAGCACTTCCTTCTTGCCTTCTTCTGCCTCTTCTTTGTTCTTATGAAAAGTTATTTTCCTCCCAGAATCATATAACTGCACAAAAATTAATAATAAATTTCTTGATAAAGTGATTCAACGTGATATTACAAAACTAATAGGGTTACCTTTTTGTCAATGTAATCAGCCCAAAACCTAGCTTGAGCTTTTTGATAAGGATCAGAAGGGAGAAGTGGAGCTTTATCATGCCAAACCTCATCAATGTATTGAACAATGATATTTGATTCACAAACTGGTTTTCCATTGTGAATGAGAACCGGGATTTTCTTGTGAACCGGGTTCATTTGTAACAGCAGGGGAGATTTGTCTGGCAAATCCTCTTCTATGTACTCATAATCGAGTCCCTTCTCTTCCAGTGCAATTCTAACCCTGGCTCCAAACATGCTTGGCCAGTAATTTAACAAAATCAATTCATCATTACCCATTTTTCTTGATCTAACAAGAAAACATCAATGGCAGCAAAATGTATTTAGGATAAGGTTTCAAGGAGTCTTTTTGAGGGATCCTATGTATAATGGTCCGTTATTTACTTGTTTATAGGAAAAAGAATAAGGCGGTTGGGTCTCTCCAACCTAGAAAAATCGAGTTAAAGTAGATTCTGGAATGCAAATGATAAGGATGGGTGAATTTTTGGAATTTGTTCTGAAATTTAATGATATTTATGAATTTCCAACTAGACAAGCACTCTAGATAGTGCGTAGGATATGCCAACTTTAGTAAATGAAAGACATCAAAATAAATAAGAAAAATCACTTTTTAAAATATCTGTCAAGGCGGCGCAGCCTACACAATTAACTATGTCTTTCCTTTATCTCTATTTCGCTATTGCTTATGCCTCTCTTATACTTGAAAAATTTAAAGTTCAATTTTCACACCTAACAACGTTTTATACTTTTTAAAATATTAAAAAAAATAGATATATAAAGAGAGTTAATAAATAGACATTTGTTTTGTATAAAGTATGTTTGTGCGTGCATAAATATTTATAAGTCGATCAAATATTATTTTTATCAATACATTTCGTAGGATCCACAACTTCTATTTACATATTTCGTATGATCCAGTGTTAAGCCTGGAGCAGCGATTAGAAGACATGATGGGTCGCAAAATAGTTGCGGCTATGTCTAAGAAAAGTAGTAGGCCACAATCTGTGGTGTTGGAAGAAAATCATTTTTCCTTAGAAGTAATGGCAGTTCCCTTGCCACGAGACTTCAAACAGCCAAATATGGAGAAATACGACGGATCTTCTGATCCTGTCGATCACCTTAGGTCTTTTGTTGACTTGATGAGGTTGCAAGCCACCCCATATACAATTATGTGCAGGACTTTTCCGCCAACACTTAGGCGCGAGGCCAGGGACTGGGTAGCCACTCTTCCCCCAAAATCGATCCGTACATTTAATGATTTTTCCAAGAGTTTTGCTGCCCAGTTTGCAGCAGCAAACATGTTAAGAAAACTGCCATCAGTTTGATGCAATTGACACATGACAAGGACGATTTGCTAAAAGATTTTATTGTCCGGTTCAATAGAGCAACGTTGGGAATCAAAGATCTGCAGATGTCTGCTGTAGTTACTGCCATGATGAGTGGAACTAGAAGTTGTCCTTTCAAGATGTCACTCTCCAAAAATCTGCCGAATACGATGCATGAGTTACTCAATAAAGGAGATAAGTATGTGGACGCTGAAGAAGCGTATCTCATTACCAAAAGTATGAAAAATCAAAATGAACATGAGTTTAACAAAAGAAAGATTCAGGATGAGCACGAACTTCGAAATAATAGAAGCAAGCTCACCCAAGACGAGGCAACCTCGCCCAAGTCGTGGCAAGTCAACTAGGTGAAGCGACCTCACCTCTAGGCGGGCAAAAAATTTCAAGGCGAGTTCACTCCAGGCGGGCGAGCTCACACGAAAAAAAGAAAAGATGAGCAGGTTCGTTAAAATTACTTCTACTTCTCATTAACGATAGTATATGAAAAGTAAAGGGGCTTATAAGGCCGTCTGCCCAAAAATAATGACAGCTACTACTGTCTGAGAAATAAGGCCAGTTGCTACAGTCTAGAAAACAAGGTCAGCTGCTACTGTCTAAAAAACAAGGCCAATGAGCCTCTATCCAAAATCAAGGTGATGAGCCTATGTTTAAAAATTATGGTGATAGCCACCATTGAAAAATAAGGCGATGAGCCTATGTTTAAAAATGTGATAGCCACCATTGAAAAATAAGGCGATGAGCCTATGTTTAAAAATTAAGGCGATAGCCACTAGTTAAAAATCAAGGTGATAGCCACCATTGAAAAATTAAGGTAATGAGCCTCTGTTAGAAAAACAAGGCGATAAGCCTCTATAAAAAAAAAAAAAAAAAAAAAAAAAAGGCGATGAGCCTATGTTTAAAAATCAAGGCAATGAGCCTCTGTTAGAAAAAAAAAGGCGATGAGCCTCTGTCTGAAAAAGTTAGAGAAGAGCAGGTGCAATAGATTATTTATACTTCCCATTGACAACAGTTTATGAAAAGTAGTCTATGAGAAGTAGATGTGCTTATGATGATATAAATAATAACAGTTGCTATATGTTATTTAGCTATAGTGGCACGCCTCAACGATTCACCCACCTCACTAGCTTGCCCACCTCGTTGGTCTCATGAGCACACTTCTGACACAATGACTGCAATAACCCAACTGTCATCAGATTAGCCAGACAGGCAACCCATGGGGTGACAATTATCACCAATTATCGAGAAGACGAAACATCTCTCAACAAATTGAAAAGACGAAACATCTCTCATTAACTCCTAATAATGAGGAAGATGAAAGGACACCCGTTATCAAATGAGAGAGATGAAGGGACACCCATCATCAATAACTGTAGGCTATCCCTATAAATAGAGGCCAACCCCCCAGGTAAAAACAGAAGACACAATTCACATAAACTCCATATTGTTATTCTGTACATATGTTTTAATCATATACTGATTATTACACCAGAGTGGCCACGGAGGATAAAAGCTCCGCCACCATTTGCAGGTCTCCACCACTGTCGCAGTCGTGCTCGGAGGAGGAGAAAATTATTTATCATCAGCAAGTTTTAAGAAAATATCCCAACAATAATCTCTATAATCTTTTTGAAAACCAGTGAAAATGAGAGGGGAAAAAAAAGACAAGCTCCGATTTTAACACTTTCTCTATCTCACAAAGATAAATTTACTTCTATATTCACACAGAGTAAGAAAACTTTTAATTAACGTAGATGAAATTATAAATTTTACTTATTTTTTTCATAATATATCCCTACATTAATATAATAATAATTCATATTTGTTGATAACAAGACATTAATTAAGAGCATATTAAGAAACTAAGAAATTAACTTATTATCAACAAGAAAAGTGAACTATAATTTGAGACAGATAAATAAATAAAGTAAATTTATCTTTATAGAACGGAAGAAATATTAAAATTTAAATTCTACAGTTGAGATATATAATCGAAATATACAAAACTTTCAAAATTATAACTATATAGTTATATAATTATCACAAGAAAATGAGCATTACAATATTAGGGTAATGATCTCCTCCCCATGGTAGGGAGGAATTATAAAGACCACAGGACACGTGTCCCAGTGGCGAATATAAGATTTTGTTCAAGAAGGGGCACCACGTAATACATAAGCAAAAAATTTCAAAATGGGCCGGAGAATATTGCTTTAGAATTGATTCTAACATTTATCTACAATTTACAAAGGAGCATGGGCTGGAGACCTGGAGTCTAAAGTTTGCAAAGTGACCATATGCACACATAGATATGCTATGTCAAGCCATCAGCTATGAACGTGGATATGCAGTAGTCTAAAATTCCAAATGATTATTTTGTATCTTTTCTAAAATTAAACAAGATGGTCTATATCCATTCCCACTGATCTTTCGCAGCATCTCTGAATCAAACTCTTGAATTTCCCTACTCTTCACCAATCACTCTTACATGTGTAAATCAGTAAATGTAAAGAAAGAATAACTACTTTGCACTTTGCACTTTGCAAGTTGCAATTCCAGGACCCCATTTTTATATCAATATTTTTATCAAACACTTTAAGTGCATTAAAAATTCAAGATTGCCTACCTTAAAATTAATGATGTAATTAAGAGATTTAGTAGACTTACATTAAAAATTAATGTTAACAAACGCATATCAAATATGAAATAAAGTAATGAAAACAAAAAATGATAATTCGAGCCCTAACTAATCAAAAAGATAACCCGTTCTTTGATTCCTTCATGTCTTCATTTTCTGCAATTCTGTTGTTTGACAAAGAGGGGGCGAGTGACTACTGGGTGTGGTGATTGAATCTAAATGCTTGAGTCGAGGACTAGGAGAATTATTGTGCCCAAATCGATTGCAAAAATTGAAAAGAAGAAAAGACGAAATGAAGAAATAATGCTGGGATGGTGAATTTTTGAAATGGCCGTGTCAAACGCTTGTAGGGATGGCAATGGGACGGGTCCGGGGCGGGTCGGTCCAGCCCCACGAAATTTTTTACCCGCCCCGCCCCACGACCCGCGAATTCGCGAGGCGGGGCGGGGCGGGGCGGGTCAATCTTTTGACCCGCCAACCGCCCCACGAATTTTTTATTTTATTTTTATAAAACTGAAAAAAAATAATTAAAAAATAAATAATTTTTTTTTTTTAAATATTTGTAGCAAACAAAACAAAAAAAAAATTCAAGAATGGGATTATGGTGTAATGGTTGAGATTTATAATTTATAATTTCAACCCGGGTTCGATTCTTCTTTAGTCCATTTTCAACAAAGTTTTAATTTATATTATATTTTATGATTTAACAAAAAAAAAAAAAAAATTCCTTGGTGGGGCGGGTCGCGGGGCGGGACAGCCCTGCCCCGCCCCGCCCCGCCCCGCGAACTCCGCAGGGCAGAAAAACCCGCCCCAGACCCGCTCCTATTACCCGAATAAGCGGGACGGGTTCGGGTCCGCGGGTTTTTTTGCCATCCCTAAACGCTTGGAGTCGTTGAAGAGCCTAACTTATACCAAATAAGTTTTGGAGGCATCTTTTAAGTAAAATAGACTAAAATATCCTTACTTTATAATATCAGTTAACAGACAATCGGTTAACAGATCATCTGTTAACAGGTTGGTTAACAGACCATCTGTTAACAGGTCGGTTAACATATGGTCTGTTAACCGACCATTAACAGATCCCAAGTCTGTTAACAGACTTCTGTTAACAGACCTTGAGTCTGTTAAGGCCAATTTTGGCCTTAACAGGCCTTGGGGCCTGTTAACAGATCCATAGTCTGTTAACAGGTGTGTTAACAGACTTATAGTCTGTTAACGCAGATTTCTGATTTTTTCAATTAATCCATCCAAATCAACTCAGATTTGCAAGAATTTAAAGTAAAAATCATGATTCATATTCAGGTTTATACATTTTTTCATGATTTATACTATAAAATCCACAATTTTTACCGTGAATTAAAAGAAAAAGATGGAGAATGATGAAACTTCTTACATAAATGAAATGGGTTGGATTTTAACATTGAAATGGGTTGGATTCTAACCTTGAAATCTTCTCTTCTTCACAGACAAATGAATTTGAAATGGGTTGGATTATAACCATTTCAAATGAATTTGAAATCGTTTGAAATGGTTATAAGCGGGGAAGAAGACAAGGATATATTTGGTAATTTACACACCAAAATTGGTCAACGGCCATTTTGGAAAATTGGTCGGGTCACCCGGCCATTCACCACTATTCCCACAAGGGGGGGATTGGGAAGCTGGAACTGGGAAGGGAGATATAGTTGTAGACAATCTGAGAATAAGAGGGGCCTGTTTAAGTGTTTAGGATTGGGCCTTTATTGGGCTTAAAAAATTTAATTGAGAGGGGGCCTGGGCCCTTCTTGTCCCTTAACAAATCCGTCTCAGATGTGTCTTGTGACCATTGGAGAAGGAAAAGTGATTGACATTTTTGCCAATCACTTTTTGTCAATTACTTGTTCAATAGCCACAAGATACGTGTCATGTGGCTTTTATAATTCATCCCCACCATAAGAAGGAGATCATTACCCTACAATATTATTATTAAATTATGACATAAAAATAAATTGCAAAATTAGCTAAAATTTGAAAATTGGAATTTTTTAGCATATCCCTATATATTAAAAGAGTAACTTTGGTATGGCATTATTTCTATGAATGCGTGCCACCACTTTTCCTTTTCCTTTTTTTTTTTTTGTATTTTTAAGTTTTTTTTTTTAATTTCTTGAAATTGACACTTTTTTTTTTAGCGTGGCACTATTTCTATGAATGTCACCACATTTACTTCTTCTGCTTTTTTTTTTTTTTTTTTTTTTTTTTCATATTTTTCTAATTTTTTTAAATTGACACCATTTTTTCTCAATCGTAAATCTTTTTCAGCACCATTTTCTTTTCAATATTTCGTTATTTCACTTGCATTTCTTCGTTCATATTTTTTGCATTTCTTTCGATTTTAGTCATGTCTTTTGAAAAATCATCCCAAAATTTACAGATATGTTGATTATTTTTGGTATCCATCTAAATTTCATTTTATAAAAATTGTTTCTGTAAATCTATCTACTTAACTTTTTGCACCACTTATCATAATAGATTTGAATGTTGCTATTAGCTCTTATTATTTCTAGGGTTCGTGAATTGACCATTACATGTAGTTATTTAGTTATTTAAATCTTGTATTTGTTAATTTTTTTATACTTATTTGAATATGTTTGCTTGTTTGAGTGTCGATTTTTAATTCTCATTTTGAATTCTTAAATATTTCTAATATTCAGTATTTTAATATATTAAAAGAGGAAGCTTCACCACTGTTATATTTTTTTAAAGTTTTTTTTATTTCCTAAAATTGACAATATTTATTTATTTTTTATTTTTTTGGCGTAGTACTGTTTCTATGAACGTCCACCACTGTTCATTTTATTTTCTCTGTTTTTTTTTAATTTTTCCTAATTTCCTGCAAAAGAATTGACCATGTAAGTTTTTTTTTTTTGTTTTTGTTTTTAATACAATAGTAATATTAAATTTAATACTGGTCAAGATACAAAATATCGTTTCTAAATATGTGTTTTTTTTATACTAATTTGTTTTTGTTTTTGTTTTTATTTTTACCCAAGTTCTTGATTATGGTAAAAATAATTTTCCTTATTTCTTGTTGACTACGGCAGAAGAATATAGTGAATATCACTCAAGATATTGAAATTTACATTTCGAAACAAGCTATTAAGAATGACAAATGCATGTGTTTCATTGTTAATCGTTATGTTGAGAAATTATAAGCATAAATTATTTAAATTCTAGAATGAACATTCATTTACTTTTTGAATTATTTTTGTTAATTTAAGCTATTGAGAGTTTTTTTTTTCCGTAATTTAATATCGTGAAGTCATGTTTAAATCATTACAATTATATATGTAGATAGTATTGATGTGCTCTATACTTTACTATTGCAAAAACAAGTAAACTCTCATTAATGCACTTATTTTTATCAACTATTTTTGAGATTTTTGAATAATTTTGTTGGTTTTCAATTTTTAAATTGAGAAAATAAATATAAAACAATAAATCAACACTTTTCATTGAATTTATTGCTTATTAATTACTACAAAAATCTACCTAATGAAAAATTACTAATTAACAACTTATGCTAATCTATAATAAGTATTTTTACTATTTATTACTACAAGTTCAAAAGTAATCTTTTGCATATCTCATGATACTCGTGTGATTTAAACTTTTTTAAATGTTTGATTAGAATAAACAAAATTAAATAAGTCAAATCATGAGGAAAAATATGGAACTTTAAATTTGAAAGCAGCAGAATAATTTTTGTACATAATAATTGAAGTATCCAATTCTAGGAATTACAGTTAGGGGTGGGCGTGGGTCGGGTTGGGTCGGTTTTGGGCCCAACCCGACCCGAACTGAGTTAAAATCGGTTTGAACAAACCCAAACCGAAAAAAAAAAAATTTCTAGAAATGGGCGCGAAACCGACCCGAACCGACTCGGGTCGGTTCGAGTTTTCGGTTTCGGGCGGGTTAAAGAATAAAAAAATAAATCGACCCGACCGGGCCCAAAAACCGACCTGAACCGACCCGAGTTGGTTCGGTTCGGTTCAGTTAGTCAGTTTTTCAATTTTTTTGCCCAGCCCTAATTACAGTAATCAATTTTGTCAGAAAGTACGTACCATTCATCACATCTAAAATTAAAAAATATTAAAAATCAATCGAAACTATATCGCTCACTCTCAAAAATACGTATTTTCTCCAACAAATATTAATACATATTTTACTCAGTCTTTTATAACTAAAAAAATAATTAAGAAACTCAGAAATAATAGTCACGCTATTAAATACTTAATTAAAATAAAACACGTGCTTTTGCACGTGCACTCAACTAGTAGTTATAAAGACAACACTACTTCTAGAAAACCCATCATTTAAAGACTGTCATTTTCTTACGCAAACTAAAATTAAATAATTGGATTTTTATTTTTATTTTTTTATGTAATGTCATCTACCCCTAATGCCATTTACATCCACTGTCAAAATATTTATTGGAGTCTCCGGTTTTGTTCTAATACCCATGGTGGGTATTGTTATAATGTCCACCAAGACACTTGTCCAACACTCATTGGATGAGTGTAAAGTGGGTTTTACACTCATCCAATGAATATTGGACAAGTGTCCCGGTGAGCATTATAACAATGCCCACCATAAACATTAGAACGGGAGTAGTGGAGTCTTCACTCTACAATAGTGGGTAAAAACCTCAATCTGCCACTGAATTATAGGCAGGTTTTAATTTGGTCACTAAATTTTAATTTGTTTTAAATTAATCTTCCAACTTTAAGTTTTACTTCATCATGACCACTAAATTAATTTTTTTTTCAAATTAGTCACTAAACTTTAATTCAACATCGATTAAATATCAAAATAATAAACAACATCTAATTGAATGAGCATATCCAAAAGATGAAAGAGCAAAATAAAGACATATTTTGTATTATCAATGGAATAGAATTTAAAATAAGTGAAAAGAATTTTTCATAACTCTTTTTCGTATTCATGTCCAATATAACACGTATTAAACATATTGTGTTTACAATTTTACGATATTCCAACATTTTTAAATTTGGTCCATAAAACATTTTGTTTTATTCTATCCCCAACATTTTCTTCACTTCCAAAACAAAGTCATAAACTTTATAAGGGTTTGGGAGGGCCTTGGAAACACTTGCCCTCTCATTGCACTTATTTGCCCATTTCATAAACTTGGGGCAACTCTTTTCCACACTAAACTTACAAAACATTTCATATGTATAGAACCTACAAGAAAAGGGGATAAGGGCAATGTCCAATAGCCCAAATTGATCACCTCCAAAATAGGGTTTATCCCCAAGCTCTTCTTCCAACAATTTCAAGCTTTTCAAGAATTCTAATTTTGCAGCCTCTTGATCTTCCCCTTTGCTTGCCCACATCCTCCTTCCAATATCGAATATCTAGAAACACATAGAAGAAAATTGATAAATATAAAATTAAGATAATCGAGTGTAAATATACATTTTAATTAATAATCACTTTTATTTGTTCAGTTATATTTCTCAGCTTATTTATTTATACTAGCACGAGTGTACATGTGACCCCCTCTCTAATAACTTGAGATTCTAGATGATATAATCAATATAGTATTAGAGTCGCACAAAATTTGAATTCATACAAATTTACAAAAATTATGCACTTATCAGATATTTGATCAAAAATTGAATATGGCATGCATATGAGTGAGCCTATTGACAAGATTTAAATGAGTCACTTCTCACCAACAATTTAAAATTTTATATAAAATGGTCAACGTACCTCAATGTAAGCTATACTGAATTCGTGCATAAAACTACCTCAAAGTAAGAAGTCATAATCACATCACAATTTCATAGTTCCATATCATGTCATTCTTTCCTACCTTTATAAAGATCAAAAAGTACTTATATATACTTCATAAAGATCAAGAACTTTAATATACTTATAACTTGATTAAAAGGAAAATCTCACCATCTTGTCAAAGAAATGAATCCAAAACCTTGATTTTGCTTTCTCATAAGGATGATGAGGAAGAATGGTAAATTTGTCCTTCCATACTTCATCAATGTACTCAAGAATGTTAAGAGATTCACATATGGGCTTACCATTATGAATGAGAACAGGAACTTTCATGTAAATGGGATTTGCTTGTAAAAGCAAAGGACTTTTACCATGGAAAATATTTTCCTCCTCCTTGTAGAGGAATTGAATTCCCTTTTCCTCCAAGGCTATTTTTACTCTCATAACATAAGGGCTACTCCAAAACCCTAAAAGTACAACTCCTTCATCCTCCATTTGAGTGTGATTTGATCTTGTTTGGATTCTTTATTTATATACTTCCGATGGGATATTAATAAATGTCATTGCTTACCTCAGAAGAAAAGGTACAGAATGAACTTCTCATAGCTTTCCCAATAAATACATAGTCAATTGTATCAATTAAAAATTATACCAGAGAAATGAAGATAATATTTTTATTTGTATTTGTTGAATCACCCAATTAAGAAACATTATCTTCATATGAAAAGTTTCCGTGCTCAGATAATCGCAATATCTTAATAACTAGTAGCATATTTTGTATGTTGAACTCAATAAAGTCAAGTTCATCGTATTAAATAATCGTACTATCTTAATATATGACATTGATGTTCTCCTCTCAAAATCGAGAGTCAGTACGATTGACTGTTTTTATCTTTTACAAAATTTAGAAATAAGAGAAAGGCAAAGAAAAAGAATCTGACGAACCATCCTTTGTCACATCCACAACCTCCTCCTCTTCCACCGTCATTGTAATAACAATGGATTTTCCCTTACAAACCTCTAGCTCAGGAATTATCGAATCACTGAGGACACAAAATCAAATCTAGATTGGAGCTCAACCCCTTCATTGAACAGTACGTAAATTAACGACGCAAAACATAGCCTCTAAACGAGAAGCTTATAAGAGAGTTTGTGATTGTTATGTCATCATTAGGAAGTATAGGGCTGCTATGATCAAGTTCTGGTGCCTTAAAGTTCTCTGTAAATTTAGTCCACCAACATAAGTTATTTTAACAAAACAATGATACTAGCTAGAGTCGAACACTTTCTTTAAACCAACATGATCACGTAACACTCTAGTAGCATATTTGGTAAGAATTGAACACTATAAAAAAGAAAAAGAAGTTAAAGTCTTAAGTATTGTACCACACATGTCTTAAACGTCTATTACGTGATATATTTGATTAAAATGGTACTAGCGGAGTTGAGATAGCAATGCAATTTGTAGCTAATGCAGCCCTAATGGTTAAAATGTTATCTAATAGCGTAGAATACGTCATTTAAATTACTCAGCATAATAAATTTGCTCTAATTTAGAACAAAAACTCAAACTTTTGGGTTAATGATAAAAAATTTGAGTATCGGAAACCTAAAATGAAGCTTAGCCCAAATCAAGAACAATAAATAATTTTAAAATGGTATGCAAAAACTTCAAATTAAAAGAGGAAACCTGTCACTTCAACCTTTCTCGAGCATATAGAGGGTCTAATGCCTTGGTCCAATGTAGTTTGTGCTATTTTTACATCTCTAGTCTGAAGATAAACGTGACTATTGTCCCCTACTATGATATAAATTCATAAACGAGACAAAAAGTTGTCCTTGTCTCCTCTTTATTTAGGATTATTAAATTTCTCATTTTAATTGTTTAAATTATTGAATAACAAGCTTTTAATTAAATGGGTCAACTTATTATAGTGTGGGTCAAACTTATGTGACCGAACTCGTTATCTATAATTAGTTAGGACGTGTCTGGAATCAATTAAATAGAGATTAAATTCTTTGACGAATCAAATATTGGAAAAAAACTGGCATATCTTGATTCAAATACCGCAATTGTTGACTGAGGAATTCTTGCACATTAACACTATTGCCCTTATTTTTGATCGTTTGAAAAGTCTTGTAACTCATTTGCATAGACAAAAATGTAATTTATCAATATAAAATTTTTAGAATTGTATATTCAGTTTTTCAATTCTATAGTCAAACCAGGTTTTAACAAAATCTAGAGAAAATTGATTCCATACACGCTCTTAATTATATTACATTGATATAAGGCAAAGTTCAATTGATTTGATTTTCGGGCATTCGACCTAAGAGATCTTTATGAAAATTCAATATTTATTTATCAAAATTGAACTACTTTGTGTTAAAATTTATATAAACATGTTTAATTATCTAGCATCTCTTCATTTTCTCAGCTTATCGGTTACAGAAAACTGGCAGCTTCTTTCCTCTTCCTCCATAACTCCATTTGTCCATTCCCTTTCCATGTTCATTAATTTTACAAGCCTTCCTCTCCTATATATATTTGTCCCAATCTCGTTCAATCTCACCATCGCAAATATCTTCCACTCCAAAAGTCAAAAAATTATCGACTATGGCTTACCACTCCAATCTCCTTGCAATTCTGTTAACTTGTTTGTTGGTGTCAACCATTGTCTCACCACGAAAACTTGAGTCGAAATCGACTCTTTTAGCGCGTCTTAAATTGGACGAAGAGGGGTCTTCGTCTTGTTGGGATGCATTGTTTGAACTCCAATCTTGTAGTGGAGAAGTGGTTCTGTTTTTTATCAATGGAGAGACACATCTTGGGCAGAGCTGTTGTGATGCTATACGAATCATCGAGCAGCAATGCTGGCCTTCGATGCTTGGGTCCCTAGGCATCACAACCGAAGAAGGTAACATTCTACGTGGCTACTGCGATGCAAGTAACTCCGGCGCGGGATCCACCACTCCGTCCGCTATTCCCACCACCTGCCCCTCATTGTCCCCATAGTGTCACACTGTTGATTATGTAATCTGTTATCACTGCACTATCAAAAAATCAGTGTATTAATAATACAAGAGGCATGGCTTCATTATTCCCGTGTTTGATAAAATTGCTTATATTATGAGCTTGTTCAGTGTAGTTTTTTTGGGTTAAAATGGTTTTTTCAGTCACCATTGTTGATTTTTCAAACTAAATAGTGACAAATATATTGCGTTTACACTTCTGCTCTATTCCCAACATTTTTAAATTTGGTCGCTAAAACATTTTGAATTGTTTTATTCAATCCCCAACATTTTCTTCACTTCCAAAACAAAGTCATAAACTTTATAAGGGTTTGGGAGGGCCTTGGAAACACTTCCCCTCTCATTGCACTTATTTACCCATTTCATAAACTTGGGGCAACTCTTTTCCACACTAAATTTACAAAACATTTCATATGTATAGAACCTACAAGAAAAGTGGATAAGGGTAATGTCCAATAGCCCAAATTGATCACCTCCAAAATCGGGTTTATCCCCAAGCTCTTCTTCAAACAATTTCAAGCTTTTCAAGAATTCTAATTTTGCAGCCTCTTGATCTTCCCCTTCGCTTGCCCACGTCCTCCTTCCAATATCGAATATCTAGAAACACATAGAAGAAAAATGATAAATATAAAATTAAGATAATCGTGTGTAAATATACATTTTAATTAATAATCACTTTTATTGATTAAAAGGAAAATCTCACCATCTTGTCAAAGAAATGAATCGAAAACCTTGATTTTGCTTTCTCATAAGGATGATGAGGAAGAATGGTAAATTTGTCCTTCCATACTTCATCAATGTACTCAAGAATGTTAAGAGATTCACATATGGGCTTACCATTATGAATGAGAACAGGAACTTTCATGTAAATGGGATTTGCTTGTAAAAGCAAAGGACTTTTACCATGGAAAATATTTTCCTCCTCCTTGTAGAGGAATTGAATTCCCTTTTCCTCCAAGGCTATTTTTACTCTCATAACATAAGGGCTACTCCAAAACCCTAAAAGTACAACTCCTTCATCCTCCATTTGAGTGTGATTTGATCTTGTTTGGATTCTTTATTTATTTACTTCTAATGGGGTATTAATAAATGTCATTGCTTACCTCAGAAGAAAAGGTACAGAATGAACTTCTCATAGCTTTCTCAATAAATACAGAGTCAATTGTATCAATTAAAAATTATACCAGAGAAATGAAGATAATATTTTTATTTGTATTTGTTGAATCACCCTATTAAGAAACATTATCTTCATATGAAAAGTTGCCGTGCTTAAATAATTGCAATATCTTAATAACTAGTAGCATATTTTGTATATTGAACTCAATAAAGTCGAGTCCATCGTATTAAATAATCGTAATATCTTAATATATGAGATTGATGTTCTCCTCTCAAATTTGAGAGTCAGTACGATTGACTATTTTTATCTTTTACAAAATCTAGAAATAAGAGGAAGGCAAAGACAAAGAATCCGACGGACCATCCTTTGCCACCTCCACAACCTCCTCTACCGTCGTTGTAATAACCACGGACTTTCCCTACAAATCTCTACCTTAGGGATTATCGAATCATTGAGGATACAAAATCAAATCCAATAGTATGTAAACTAATGACGCAAGGAATAGCCTCTAAACGAAAAGCTTATAAGAGAGTTTGTGATTGTTACAGTCATCATTAGGAAGTATAGGGCTGCTGTGATCAAGTTCTGGTGCCTTAAAGTTCTCTGTAAATTTAGTCCACCAACATAAGTTATTTTAACAAAACAATGATACTAGCTAGAGTAGAAGACTTTATTTAAACCAACATGATCACGTAACACTCTAGTAGCATATTTGGTAAGAATTGAACACTATAAAAAAGAAAAAGAAGTTAAAGTCTTAAGTATTGTACCACACGTCTTAAACGTCTATTACGTGATATATTTGAATATAATGGTGCTAGCTGAGCTGAGATAGCAATGCAACTTGTAGCTAATGCAACCTAATGGTTAAGATGTTATCTAATAACGTAGAACACGTCATTTAAATTATTCGACATAATAAATTTGCTCTAATTTAGAACCGAAACTCGAGCTTTTTGGTTAATGATATAAATTTGAGTCGGGAACCTAAAATCGAAGCTTAGCCCAAATCAAGAACAATAAATAATTTTAAAATGGAATGCAAAAACTTCAAATTAAAAGAGGAAACCTGTCACTTCAACCTTTCTCGAGCATATAGAGGGTCTAATGCCTTGGTCCAATGTAGTTTGTGCTATTTTTACATCTCTAGTCTGAAGATAAACGTGACTATTGTCCCCTACTATGATATAAATTCATAAACGAGACAAAAAGTTGTCCTTGTCTCCTCTTTATTTAGGATTATTAAAATTCTCATTTTAATTGTTCAAATTATTGAATAACAAACTTTTAATTAAATGGGTCAACATATTATAGTGTCGGTCAAACTTATGTGACTGAACTCGTTATCTATAATTAGTTAGGACGTGTTTGGAATCAATTAAATAGAGATTAAATTTTTTGACCAACCAAATATTGGAAAAAAACTGGCATATTTTGATTCAAATATTGCAATTGTTGACTGAGGAATTCTTGCACATTAACACTATTGCCCTTATTTTTGATCGTTTGAAAAGTTTTGTAACTCATTTGCATGGACAAAAATGTAATTTATCAATATAAATTTTTTGTAATTGTACGGTTGTATATTCAGCTTTTCAATTACATAGTCAAACCAGGTTTTAACAAAATCTAAAGAAAATTGATTCGCTCTTAATTACATTACATTGATACAAGGCAAAGTTCAATTGACTTGATTTTCGGGCATTCGACCTAAGAGATCTTTATGAAAATTCAATATTTATTTATCAAAATTGAACTACTTTGTGTTAAAATTTATATAAACATGTTTAATTATCTAGCATCTCTTCATTTTCTCAGCTTATCGGTTACAGAAAACTGGCAGCTTCTTTCCTCGTCCTCCATAACTCCATTTGTCCATTCCCTTTCCATGTTCATTAATTTTACAAGCCTTCCTCTCCTATATATATTTGTCCCAAATCTCGTTCAATCTCACCATCACAAATATCTTCCACTCCAAAAGTCAAAAAATTATCGACTATGGCTTACCAATATTCCAATCTCCTTGCAATTCTGGTAACTTGTTTGTTGGTATCAACCATTGTCTCAGCACGAAAACTTGAGCCGAAATCCACCCTTTTAGCGCGTCTCAAATTGGACGAAGAGGGGTCGTCGACTTGTTGGGATGCATTGTTTGAACTCCAATCTTGTAGTGGAGAAGTGGTTCTGTTTTTTATCAATGGAGAGACACATCTTGGGCAGAGCTGTTGTGATGCTATACGAATCATCGAGCAGCAATGCTGGCCTTCGATGCTTGGGTCCCTAGGCATCACAACCGAAGAAGGTAACATTCTACGTGGCTACTGCGATGCAAGTAACTCCGGCGCTGGATCTACCACTCCGCCCGCTATTCCCACCACCTGCCCCTCATTGTCCCCATAGTGTCACACTGTTGATTAGGTAATCTGTTATCACTGCACTATCAAAAAATCAGAGTATTAATAATACAAGAGGCATGGCTTCATTATTCCCGTGTTTGATAAAATTGCTTATATTATGAGTTTGTTCAGTGTAGTTTTTTTGGGTTAAAATGATTTTTTCATTCACCATTGTTGATTTTTCAAACTAAATATTGACAAAAATATTGCTTTTACACTTCTGCTCTATTCCCAACATTTTTAAATTTGGTCGCTAAAACATTTTGAATTGTTTTATTCAATCCCCAACATTTTCTTCACTTCCAAAACAAAGTCATAAACTTTATAAGGGTTTGGGAGGGCCTTGGAAACACTTCCCCTCTCATTGCACTTATTTACCCATTTCATAAACTTGGGGCAACTCTTTTCCACACTAAATTTACAAAACATTTCATATGTATAGAACCTACAAGAAAAGGGGATAAGGGCAATGTCCAATAGCCCAAATTGATCACCTCCAAAATATGGTTTATCCCCAAGCTCTTCTTCCAACAATTTCAAGCTTTTCAAGAATTCTAATTTTGCAGCCTCTTGATCTTCCCCTTTGCTTGCCCACATCCTCCTTCCAATATCGAATATCTAGAAACACATAGAAGAAAATTGATAAATATAAAATTAAGATAATCGAGTGTAAATATATATTTTAATTAATAATCACTTTTATTAGTTGAGTTATATTTCTTAGCTTATATTTATTTATACTACCACGAGTGTACATCTATTTATATGAGTAGATCATGTGACCCCTCTCTAATATCTTGAGATTCTAGATGATATAATCAATATAGTATTAGAGTTGCACAAAATTTGAATTCATACAAATTTTACAAATTTAGAAAATTATGCACTTATCAGATATTTGATCAAAAATTGAATATGGCATGCATATGAGTGAGCCTATTGACAAGATTTAAATGAGTCACTTCTCACCAACAATTTAAAATTTTATTTAAGATGGTCAACGTATCTCGATGTAAGCTATACCGAATTCGTACATAAAACTACCTCAAAGTAAGAAGTCATAATCACATCACAATTTCATAGTTCCATATCATGTCATTCTTTCCTACCTTTATAAAGATCAGAAAGTACTTATATATACTTCATAAAGATCAAGAACTTAAATATACTTATAACTTGATTAAAAGGAAAATCTCACCATCTTGTCAAAGAAATGAATCCAAAACCTTGATTTTGCTTTCTCATAAGGATGACGAGGAAGAATGGTAAATTTGTCCTTCCATACTTCATCAATGTACTCAAGAATGTTAAGAGATTCACATATGGGCTTACCATTATGAATGAGAACAGGAACTTTCATGTAAATGGGATTTGCTTGTAAAAGCAAAGGACTTTTACTATGGAAAATATTTTCCTCCTCCTTGTAGAGGAATTGAATTCCCTTTTCCTCCAAGGCTATTTTTACTCTCATAACATAAGGGCTACTCCAAAACCCTAAAAGTACAACTCCTTCATCCTCCATTTGAGTGTGATTTGATCTTGTTTGGATTCTTTATTTATATACTTCTGATGGGATATTAATAAATGTCATTGCTTACCTCAGAAGAAAAGGTACAGAATGAACTTCTCATAGCTTTCTCAATAAATACAGAGTCAATTGTATCAATTAAAAATTATACCAGAGAAATGAAGATAATATTTTTATTTGTAATTGTTGAATCACCCAATTAAGAAACATTATCTTCATATGAAAAGTTTCCGTGCTCAAATAATCGCAATATCTTAATAACTAGTAACATATTTTGTATGTTGAACTCAATAAAGTCGAGTCCATCGTATTAAATAATCGTAGTATCTTAATATATGACATTGATGTTCTTCTCTCAAATTTGAGAGTCAGTACGATTGACTATTTTTATCTTTTACAAAATCTAGAAATAAGAGGAAGGCAAAGAAAAAGAATCTGACGGACCATCCTTTGCCACCTCCACAACCTCCTCCTCCACCGTCACTGTAATAGTTATGGACTTTCTCCTACAAACCTCTAGCTCAGGGATTATGGATCGAATCACTGAGAACGCAAAATTAAATCCAGCTTGAAGCTCAACTCCCAATAAATAGTACGTAAACTAACGACGCAAGGAATAGTCTCTAAACGAGAAGCTTATAAAAGAGTTTGTAATCGTTACAGTCATCATTAGGAAGTATAGGGCTGCTATGATCAAGTTCTTGTGCCTTAAAGTTCTCTGTAAATTTAGTCCACCAACATAAGTTATTTTAACAAAACAATGATACTAGCTAGAGTCGAACACTTTCTTTAAACCAACATGATCACATAGCACTCTAGTAGCATATTTGGTAAATGAATTGAACACTATAAAAAAGAAAAAGAAGTTAAAGTCTTAAGTATTGTACCACACATGTCTTAAACGTGTATTAGATGATATATTTGAATAAAATGGTGCTAGCGGAGCTGAGATAGCAATGCAACTTGTAGTTAATGCAGTCTAATGGTTAAGATGTTATCTAATAACGTAGAACACGTCATTTAAATTACTCGGCATAATAAATTTGCTCTAATTTAGAACCGAAACTCGAGCTTTTTGGTTAATGATATAAATTTGAGTATCGGGAACCTAAAATCGAAGCTTAGCCCTAATCAGGAACAATAAATAATTTTAAAATGGAATGCAAAAACTTCAAATTTAAAGAGGAAACCTGTCACTTCAACCTTTCTCGAGCATATAGAGGGTCTAATGCCTTGGTCCAATGTAGTTTGTGCTATTTTTACATCTCCAGTCAGAAGATAAACGTGACTATTGTCCCCTACTATGATATAAATTCATAAACGAGACAAAAAGTTGTCCTTGTCTCCTCTTTATTTAGGATTATTAAATTTCTCATTTTAATTGTTCAAATTATTGAATAACAAACTTTTAATTAAATGGGTTAACTTATTATAGTGTCGATCAAACTTATGTGACTGAACTCGTTATCTATAACTAGTTAGGACGTGTTTGGAATCAATTAAATAGAGATTAAATTCTTTGACCAACCAAATATTAGAAAAAAACTGGCATATCTTGATTCAAATACCGCAATTGTTGACTGAGGAATTCTTACACATTAACACTATTGCCCTTATTTTTGATCGTTTGAAAAGTCTTGTAACTCATTTGCATGGACAAAAATGTAATTTACCAATATAAAATTTTTGGAATTGTACGGTTGTATATTCAGTTTTTCAATTCTATAGTCAAACCAAGTTTTAACAAAATCTAGAGAAAATTGATTCCATACACGCTCTTAATTATATTACATTGATATAAGGCAAAGTTCAATTGACTTGATTTTCGGGCATTCGACCTAAGAGATCTTTATGAAAATTCATTATTTATTTATCAAAATTGAACAACTTTGTATTAAAATTTATATAAACATGTTTAATTATCTAGAATCTCTTCATTTTCTCAGCTTATCGGTTACAGAAAACTGGCAGCTTCTTTCCTCTTCCTCCATAACTCCATTTGTCCATTCCCTTTCCATGTTCATTAATTTTACAAGCCTTCCTCTCCTATATATATTTGTCCCAAATCTCGTTCAATCTCACCATCGCAAATATCTTCCACTCCAAAAGTCAAAAAATTATCGACTATGACTTACCATTCCAATCTCCTTGCAATTCTGTTAACTTGTTTGTTGGTGTCAACCATTGTCTCACCACGAAAACTTGAGTCGAAATCGACTCTTTTAGCGCGTCTTAAATTGGACGAAGAGGGGTCTTCGTCTTGTTGGGATGCATTGTTTGAACTCCAATCTTGTAGTGGAGAAGTGGTTCTGTTTTTTATCAATGGAGAGACACATCTTGGGCAGAGCTGTTGTGATGCTATACGAATCATCGAGCAGCAATGCTGGCCTTCGATGCTTGGGTCCCTAGGCATCACAACCGAAGAAGGTAACATTCTACGTGGCTACTGCGATGCAAGTAACTCCGGCGCGGGATCCACCACTCCGTCCGCTATTCCCACCACCTGCCCCTCATTGTCCCCATAGTGTCACACTGTTGATTATGTAATCTGTTATCACTGCACTATCAAAAAATCAGTGTATTAATAATACAAGAGGCATGGCTTCATTATTCCCGTGTTTGATAAAATTGCTTATATTATGAGCTTTTTCAGTGTAGTTTTTTTGGGTTAAAATGGTTTTTTCAGTCACCATTGTTGATTTTTCAAGCTAAATAGTGACAAATATATTGCGTTTACACTTCTGCTCTATTCCCAACATTTTTAAATTTGGTCGCTAAAACATTTTGAATTGTTTTATTCAATCCCCAACATTTTCTTCACTTCCAAAACAAAGTCATAAACTTTATAAGGGTTTGGGAGGGCCTTGGAAACACTTCCCCTCTCATTGCACTTATTTACCCATTTCATAAACTTGGGGCAACTCTTTTCCACACTAAATTTACAAAACATTTCATATGTATAGAACCTACAAGAAAAGTGGATAAGGGTAATGTCCAATAGCCCAAATTGATCACCTCCAAAATCGGGTTTATCCCCAAGCTCTTCTTCAAACAATTTCAAGCTTTTCAAGAATTCTAATTTTGCAGCCTCTTGATCTTCCCCTTCGCTTGCCCACGTCCTCCTTCCAATATCGAATATCTAGAAACACATAGAAGAAAAATGATAAATATAAAATTAAGATAATCGTGTGTAAATATACATTTTAATTAATAATCACTTTTATTGATTAAAAGGAAAATCTCACCATCTTGTCAAAGAAATGAATCCAAAACCTTGATTTTGCTTTCTCATAAGGATGATGAGGAAGAATGGTAAATTTGTCCTTCCATACTTCATCAATGTACTCAAGAATGTTAAGAGATTCACATATGGGGTTACCATTATGAATGAGAACAGGAACTTTCATGTAAATGGGATTTGCTTGTAAAAGCAAAGGACTTTTACCATGGAAAATATTTTCCTCCTCCTTGTAGAGGAATTGAATTCCCTTTTCCTCCAAGGCTATTTTTACTCTCATAACATAAGGGCTACTCCAAAACCCTAAAAGTACAACTCCTTCATCCTCCATTTGAGTGTGATTTGATCTTGTTTGGATTCTTTATTTATTTACTTCTAATGGGGTATTAATAAATGTCATTGCTTACCTCAGAAGAAAAGGTACAGAATGAACTTCTCATAGCTTTCTCAATAAATACAGAGTCAATTGTATCAATTAAAAATTATACCAGAGAAATGAAGATAATATTTTTATTTGTATTTGTTGAATCACCCTATTAAGAAACATTATCTTCATATGAAAAGTTGCCGTGCTTAAATAATTGCAATATCTTAATAACTAGTAGCATATTTTGTATATTGAACTCAATAAAGTCGAGTCCATCGTATTAAATAATCGTAATATCTTAATATATGAGATTGATGTTCTCCTCTCAAATTTGAGAGTCAGTACGATTGACTATTTTTATCTTTTACAAAATCTAGAAATAAGAGGAAGGCAAAGACAAAGAATCCGACGGACCATCCTTTGCCACCTCCACAACCTCCTCTACCGTCGTTGTAATAACCACGGACTTTCCCTACAAATCTCTACCTTAGGGATTATCGAATCATTGAGGATACAAAATCAAATCCAATAGTATGTAAACTAATGACGCAAGGAATAGCCTCTAAACGAAAAGCTTATAAGAGAGTTTGTGATTGTTACAGTCATCATTAGGAAGTATAGGGCTGCTGTGATCAAGTTCTGGTGCCTTAAAGTTCTCTGTAAATTTAGTCCACCAACATAAGTTATTTTAACAAAACAATGATACTAGCTAGAGTAGAAGACTTTATTTAAACCAACATGATCACGTAACACTCTAGTAGCATATTTGGTAAGAATTGAACACTATAAAAAAGAAAAAGAAGTTAAAGTCTTAAGTATTGTACCACACGTCTTAAACGTCTATTACGTGATATATTTGAATATAATGGTGCTAGCTGAGCTGAGATAGCAATGCAACTTGTAGCTAATGCAACCTAATGGTTAAGATGTTATCTAATAACGTAGAACACGTCATTTAAATTATTCGACATAATAAATTTGCTCTAATTTAGAACCGAAACTCGAGCTTTTTGGTTAATGATATAAATTTGAGTCGGGAACCTAAAATCGAAGCTTAGCCCAAATCAAGAACAATAAATAATTTTAAAATGGAATGCAAAAACTTCAAATTAAAAGAGGAAACCTGTCACTTCAACCTTTCTCGAGCATATAGAGGGTCTAATGCCTTGGTCCAATGTAGTTTGTGCTATTTTTACATCTCTAGTCTGAAGATAAACGTGACTATTGTCCCCTACTATGATATAAATTCATAAACGAGACAAAAAGTTGTCCTTGTCTCCTCTTTATTTAGGATTATTAAAATTCTCATTTTAATTGTTCAAATTATTGAATAACAAACTTTTAATTAAATGGGTCAACATATTATAGTGTGGGTCAAACTTATGTGACCGAACTCGTTATCTATAATTAGTTAGGACGTGTCTGGAATCAATTAAATGGAGATTAAATTCTTTGACGAATCAAATATTGGAAAAAAACTGGCATATCTTGATTCAAATACCGCAATTGTTGACTGAGGAATTCTTGCACATAAACACTATTGCCCTTATTTTTGATCGTTTGAAAAGTCTTATAACTCATTTGCATAGACAAAAATGTAATTTATCAATATAAAATTTTTAGAATTGTATATTCAGTTTTTCAATTCTATAGTCAAACCAGGTTTTAACAAAATCTAGAGAAAATTGATTTCATACACGCTCTTAATTATATTACATTGATATAAGGCAAAGTTCAATTGACTTGATTTTCGGGCATTCGACCTAAGAGATCTTTATGAAAATTCAAGATTTATTTATCAAAATTGAACAACTTTGTATTAAAATTTATATAAACATGTTTAATTATCTAGCATCTCTTCATTTTCTCAGCTTATCGGTTACAGAAAACTGGCAGCTTCTTTCCTCTTCCTCCATAACTCCATTTGTCCATTCCCTTTCCATGTTCATTAATTTTACAAGCCCTCCTCTCCTATATATATTTGTCCCAATCTCGTTCAATCTCACCATAGCAAATATCTTCCACTCCAAAAGTCAAAAAATTATCGACTATGGCTTACCATTCCAATCTCCTTGCAATTCTGTTAACTTGTTTGTTGGTGTCAACCATTGTCTCACCACGAAAACTTGAGTCGAAATCGACCCTTTTAGCGCGTCTCAAATTGGGTGAAGATGGGTCGTCGTCTTGTTGGGATGCATTGTTTGAACTCCAATCTTGTAGTGGAGAAGTGGTTCTGTTTTTTATCAATGGAGAGACACATCTTGGGCAGAGCTGTTGTGATGCTATACGAATCATCGAGCACCAATGCTGGCCTTCGATGCTTGGATCCCTGGGCATCACGACCGAAGAAGGTAACATTCTACGTGGCTACTGCGATGCAAGTAATTCCGGTGCTGGCTCCAGCACTCCGCCCGCCATTCCCACCACCTGCCCCTCATTGTCCCCATAGTCTCACACTGTTGATACTATAATCTGTTATCACTGCACTATCAAAAAATCATCGAGTATTAATAATACAGTAAGAGGCATGGCTTCATTATACCCGTGTTTGAGAAGATTGCATTGTTTATCTATCTTGTTATGTATTTAAGTCGTGTGCAAATGATCGTTGCAGTAACGTTCTAATATTTTCAAATAATTATTGACTTGGTACAAGTCAACTCTTTTCATATTCCTCATTTCGCAGAACCATGATCCATGTTGCAGCCCACATGCTAGATAGTTTGTTCACATGTCAATTACATGATAACCCAGCACAAGAATGCTAGTGCGTTTGACTTTTGAAATTCATTTCTCGATTTTTTCTGTCAAATTATGGGCATGTTCGGTGTAGTTTTTTTTGGAGAAAAAAATAGATTTTTTGGGTACTTTATTGACTTTTAAAATTTTTTTATAGCATAAAAAGTTTGAAAAGTCAAATATTATAGGCAAAAAAATAGATTTTTTTGAAAAAGAAATAATTATCGATCATGCCCTATATATATGTTTAAATTATCAAGAAACTATATATATTTCAATTAACACACAATTAGAAGAAATAATCAACATGAAAAATCAATATACAATAATTAACTATTAATTTGTATAAACATCATTTACTTTACAAAAACTCTCTCAAGACTAAAAATTGATGTGTAAAACAAAATCAAAAGATCAAAAAATAAAATTAAAATCTCAAGCAAATTTCATAATCTTGTGATTAATGTAAGAATAATAATTGTTATTAGAGTTTAAGCTGTACTTGGACCCCTTAATCCTCATCAATCTCTTCCAAAGGCAACGCCGTCTTTGGGCAGAACATCCGGTCACGTGCGTCTTACTCTTGCTACGTTTAACGGCCACCCCACGTACTTCCGGCGGCCTGTATGTACGGATCAAAGGCCACTTTAGTCCGTTAAAAAATGGGTGACATTTAATATCGGTTGCACCCCTAATGCACCCTAGCCGCCTCCTGGGATCCTTCACCAATAATTTATCTATCAAGTCCCGGGCCTCGGCCATCCCGGGCTCCTCTCTTTCTCCTTTTGCCACGTGGAACCTCACCCCTCTACTAGATGCTATATTTCGCAGGGTGGATTCTTTGCTCCCTCCCTTAAACGGCGTCGTCCCATACAACAACTCGTAGATTAGAACTCCAAAAGCCCACCAGTCCACCCCGTTACCGTGACCCTTGCCGTTAACTAACTCTGGCGCCAAGTACTCGTGGGTACCAACGCAGGATCTTGAAAACGCCGTCGTTGGCTCAGCTACAAACTCGGTGACCTGTTCCTCCCGTTTAACGTTAGCCAAACAAGAACCTTTTCTAGCTCCCACCTTAATCTGGGTCCGATTTTCCAATTTTGGTGAGACGTCAGAATTGAAGCACAAATCGAAATCTGATAACATAATGTGACCATCTTCACGTATCAGTATGTTTTCAGGTTTGAGATCACGGTACACAATGCCTTGTGCATGTAAATATTCCAGTGCTAATAGAATTTCGGCTGTGTAAAATCTGACTGCTTGAACAGGTAGCCGGTTTCCGGGTTGCTTGCTGAGCAAGGAATGGAGGTCACCATTGGGACAGTAGTCCATGAGAAGGAAAGTGTAGTGGGAAACCTCTAAATGAGCATAGAGTGTGGGGAGAAAAGGGTGATCGAGAGAGGAGATGATTTGGGCTTCTGTTTTAACGTGGGAGAATTTCTTGGACGTCAAGGAATCCCGGTCGACGACCTTGAGAGCGAAGTTTGCGTGATCATAGTCCCGAAGACGGCAGAGGAAGACGCGGCCAAGGTTTCCAGAGCCGACGAGGCGAAGAAGTTTGAGGTGGCGGAGGTGGAGGGCTCCGTCGGACGATAGTGTGGTGACGGCCTTTATAGCTGTCCAGTTGGGATTGTCGTGGCGGGAGTGGGGACGGTGATGGACGCTGGGGATGGCAGTGGAAGGGGTGGTTGTTGGGGTGGTTGAGAGGGGGTCATTGAAGCTGAGAGTGAGGCTGCTGCGAGCTAGGCTACTACGGGCGCTAAGAGTACGATCGGTGGTGGTGGTGGTGGTGGAGGAGGCGCAGCTGGTGAAGCTGAAATCTAGGTCTGAGTCTGGTGTATAGAGAGTTTCTTCTTGATCCATCGATCTTCCGCTTAATGTCTAACTAATAGTTTAGTTGTATGGTAACGTTGCTTGTATGCGTATATATATATATACAGTCGGTGCCCATTTAGTAGAGATTATAAACTAATTTATTTGATTAAAACAGTTTATTTAATCAAGAATTGTCAAAAATAACGGCTAGACAATTTTTTTTGTCAAATAAACTATTTTGATTAAATAAACTGATTTATAAATTCTATCAAATCGAGCTCTAAATTAATAATGTAGACAAGTGGGTGGGAGTTGGTGGGGTGAGGGTGAGGGTGAGGGTGGCGGGGAGTTGGGAACATAAGGAGTAATTAATTTAAATAATTTGTTTGGTTGACCCAAAAATTATAAAAATATTGTAAAATTATAGATAATGATGAATAATTATTTAATTTTATCTAAATGTTTATGTAGTTATCTACTTATTCTAGAAGAGTGTATTCAAGTCATATTGTAACTTTTATTGAAATCCCGTAAATAAGTATCATTGTTATAATAAATTTATACACTTGTTCTTTTAATTCTCTTATTTTTTTTTTTTTTCATAGTTTCATAACAAAATAGTCATTATGATGAACTCTCATTTTTCAATAATGTAATTCACGACCTCTCTCTCTCTCTCTTTCATAGTTTCAAAACAATTATTTTTCAATAATTGTTTTTGTGTTATTACAATTTTTATTGGAAACATTCTATTGTGTTTAACACGAATTATTAAGGTTATTTCTAGAGTAATCTTGTTTAATTTAATAATTATTAAATAAGATTAATTAGGCAAAGGGTAAAGAACAGTACTAATAATAGGTTGGACCTACGTGACAGGACCAATAATCTGGGTCCCACATGGAAAGTTGACGCTAATGTTCGCCACGTGGTCAACATCGACCCTACATTGTCGCTTCCATAAGCTAAATTAACTGAATTCTCTGATAAAAAAACTATAAATTAATAGAAAACAAAATAAAATAGCTTTTACGTTACAAATAATTCATCAATAATTTCATACCAATTGAGTTAATGCACAATAATTCATAAAAAATAAAAATAAAACAAATTATTAGCTTGCCATTGGCACGTGATCATGGGCTGCATTTGCAGTTTTTGTCTTCTTTTTTTTTTTTTTTTTTTTTTTTTTTTTTCAGGTTTGGTTTATATATTTATTTGGGCATGTGATTGTGGGGTTAATCTAATGTGTATTTCCTATGGTTTTATTTCAATTATCAACTTGAAATTCACTAGAAAACTTAGAATTACGCACATGTTTAGAGTTACTTAAATTACTTTTCAGTTGGTTAAATTAGTCAAACTTATTTTTTATCCACACATTTCATAGGACTTACAACTTATAATCTACACATTTACCAACAACTTATAATTTCAGCACTACCAAACATGCACCTGTTTAAAAGTTATTACTTTTCTCATTTTTAGAGCCCGTTTGGTAGAGTTTTTAAACCACTTTATTTGACCAAAATGGTTTATTTGACAAAAAATAGTTTATTTGACAAAACAATTTGTCTTTGTAACCGTAATTTTTGACCATTCTTGGTCAAATAAACTGTTTTAGTCAAATAAACTAGTTTATAATCTCTACCAAACGGATTAATAACCAATGTTAAAATCTAACTAGCAATTGATCAACCTGGCCTACATATATTATAATAAGATAGTCATCAATTTGTGTTGCACAAAAAATATTTTGGATTTCCTCAGGAAGAAAATTTAGGGTTAAGCAGGGCCATGGCTAGGGCAAATGCATGTGTATGCATTTACTTTAGGACATAGCACAATGTTTGTCCATGGTATATAATAGAAAGAGACATATGATGTTGTATGTCCAAATGGTCTCCTTAAGAAAAGGGCCACAAGATCACATCACCACACCCACGCAATTTCATTCAGGGAATTATGGGTTATGCTTTGTGCGTCACTCTTTCTCCTACGTGAATAAGATGTAAGATATTATATTTTAACGCGTTATTATGTTTTATTGTGCTTGATTCTATTTTTAATATGACTATATATACTCGTTAAAATGAGTAATTTGATCCGTGTAAAGCTTAAATGAACATTCAAATTCCAAGATAAGTTTGCTCAAACGAGTCATATGTTAAGAGATAAATTTCATATCGGTTATATTCCAAAATATTAATTAGTATATAAAGGTTTGGACTACTCTTCTTAATAATGTTCACCTTTCGGGATGGAACCTCAAATCTTAATACATACTAACCGGACCAATATTGAATCGGCTTCCGATTCTTCTAGTCGAACCAGTTCTTACAACATTATATAATACTGGACATAATTAAAGAAAAATGACGGACCAAAAGTGGTTAGAATGTCTTTATCACCAAATATCCAAAAGAACAAACTCATTCTTGGCACCTTAATCTCCACATAAAAAGCTGTGATTTGAGAGCTTGGAATGCATCATATTAATTAAGCCAAATACAATGCACAATTATATGATATGATAGAGGTAAACTATTGAAGTCCAACATTTTTCATCCCTTTCTGCAGATGCAGTGTATTAGTCCAATCTTATTAATTATTGAACTCAAATTTATTATATTAAATTATAAACTCCAATAAATTAATAATCTGGAACTTATGATTTCTTAATCTTGCAAATTGCTCCCTGCTTCTGCAGAATTCCACATGCATCATCAACTCCCATACTTGTTCCATTCATTGTTTTGTCAGTCTTATAAACTCCTAATCATTACTTAGATCCCACAAAATGTATATATAATTATGTGGTGAGAGAGAGAGAGAGAGAGAATCAAAGAGTCTAAAATAAGAAGCCCAACGAAAAAGATGCCCAAAGTTTAATGTGTTGTCTAAGGAGAAGAAAAGGGATATATACATACAGTTGGGTAGGGTTCCTATTTGTCTGCTGACCCACAAAATTGGGTATGTCAAATGTCAACACACAAGCCATGATTAGCAAGAAATAGCCAAATATATGTCAAACAAATAGTTAAGAACAAGACCACAAATTTTATATAATATATGCAAGTATGCAAGGCTTTTATGAAAATTTAAGTTTTAAGATGAGGCGATTGAGAAAAAACTCTCTTCGTTTCGTGACTTTGAGTACAAAATTTTTGGGATCTAGAAATTCATAAACAAATATGTTTTATCGGACACTTTTATCTTGTGCCCGAAAAATACAACTCAGCAGAGACACACCACTGGACAGTGACAAAGAAAGCAATAATGAAATCTCCGTTGGCATTGAAGAGAGAGAGAGCTTGTTGAAAGTGACAATCACATGGAACAACACACTGAAAATAACGGTAAAAAGGGTAAAATCTTCATTTTGTTTCTAAGCAGAATGTTGGGGAAAAGGGACAAAAATCAAACAATCTTAACTAAAAAACCTCCTACCAAACTAAATTGAATGTATTTTTTATTAAGGATGCAACAAAACTAACCTCCAGTTCATTGAATGGAATTTGCCGCCAGCTTCAAAGATTCTTTAAAATAGTACCTCGTCGGTTTAGAGGAACTACCAAGCTAAGCAATTGAATATTTTATGCTTCACAAAGCGACCTAGGAAGACGTTGAGGTTTGTCTAAAAGGTCAATCCAATCGTGAGAATAGAGATCTGATTGGAATTATGTGAAGCTATAGACCTCAACCTAGTCCAAGAAAGAGAGCGACTCAACACCTAAAGCCTCTAAATTTTAGAAATTTTTATTTCAAATAATTTTACACATGGAATTGACAATAATTGTTAAATTAGGCCGAGATTAGTCGGTAATCACTGTTATATAATATTTTTCGTTAGAATCACTGACAATAATACTGTTGACAAACACTGACTAAAATCCAGTCAAAGATTATTTGCTCTATTAATTTTTTATTATTAGAGTTCGTTTGATTGCACCATTTTTCATGAAAAATGTCACATCTGAAAAAAATAATGTCACATCAGAGGAAAATATTTTCCTATTTTGACTGTTTGATACAAGGTGAAAAATGAAAATAAATTCTAAGGTACAATCACTTGAAGCATGAATTTGGCTATTTTAATGGAAAATATTATGGTGTGTTTGATTGGAAGATTTTCCATGGAAAATGTCTAATCCATGGAAAATTTTGTCACATCAGTGGAAAATATTTTCTATCTTTAGTTGTTTGATTGCACATGGAAAATGAAAATGATTTCCAAGGTACAATCAGTTAAATCATGGTTAAGAAAGAAAAGTTGGAAAATATTTTCTTGCCAAAATAGGTGGTTTTTTTCTTTCCTACTTACATGAAAAATCATTTCTTTTCCATGAAATCCAATCAAACACACCCTTACCTCACCATTTTGGTGATTTTTATTTTCTTTTTCATCATTTCCAATCAAACAAACCTTTAGTATTTTTGAAAAAGACTCTCAACAATTTTGTTAAATGCCTCCAAATAGCTTGAGGCGTCGCTGTTGGACACACGTAGTATTCTTAATAGAAACAAATATGTGGAGCAAACAAATTATATTACAATACGTAAGCGGTATAAGCTAGCTAAAACAAATACAAATGCATTTTTTTTTTTTTTTTTTTTTTTGTAAACGATAAAATTTAATTCTTTCTGTCAATAGCCGATCTCCTCAATTTTTGCACTTGATGAGTTCATAATTACAGGAAGATACACATTGACATTTCCCTGTTTTTTTTTTTTTTTTCCTTTCTAAGAACCACTTAAAGAGGAATTTTATTAGGGTTATTTACATAAATACTTGTCTTTATTTACTAGATTGAAAATAAGAAATATTATAATACTAAATTTTAATTCAAATTATAAGATTTACTAAATAATAAATGCAAGATAATATTTCTCCTCTCTTATATTTTGGTTCGGCCTTTACTTCCATTTGAAATAAATGACTATCATTCTATAATCATCTTTAAATTTGAATTTCAAATACTAAATTCTCATGCGTCTTCCACAAGAGAGAGTTTCACAATCGGGTTTCAGTGTACTTCGTCAACATTTCTGAAGATAATTGCTGATAATATATTCACAATATCATATATCTTTACATCAGAACATTTTTTAGGTATTTACAGTGAATTCTCGTCTCAAACATCATCGATTCATTGTGAGTGAAAGCAAATGTTGATAATTAACTTTGTTACTGTGAATCATGCAGTTTTTTCCACGTGTGCCGGATTCACAAAATTCTTCATATGCAATATTTTCTTGTTATCGATGAATTAAAGAGATGTCAACCGGCAACCGTATCTGGAACAACGATTAGATTCCTGCCCACCGTCTTGTGCTATTAGATGAAGAGATGTATGATCCCAGGGACCATCTCTTGACCTACCCTTGCCCATCTTTTCCGATCCCTTAGCCTAGCATACTAGATCAATGGACTTAGCCGATCCTAGCCAACACTTTCTATATATCTGTCTCTACTATCATATGCATGTTTTAGTTATGAATCGAAGATAAAGAGAGGTTACAATTTTGAATCCGCTATTAGTCTTGTTTCTAATGTCGAAACAATCTTTATCCACGGCAATAAGTTTCAATGTATTGTGTTCGCATTCCTAGGACCTTCTTCAATAGGTATGGTCCCATCCTTCCAAAATTAAAGAGCTAAGTAGGTTATATACCATCTTTAGAATGAGAATCTTCGATAGAGATCATTCATTCAATTTAACAATCAATTAGATCTTGACTGGCTTCACTCAATTAAAGACACCATACCTTTACAAAACGAAGTTGTATTCCCAAACAGTTGTTAAATTTTAATGTCATTCTTGACTCTACCGTTGACTGGGTATTTGATTTCAGGCCCTTTTGATGAGAGTATCTAATTGGTTAATGTCAGCCCGGCTCCCTTACAATATTCATGATCAATTGGATCCTAACGTGTCGGATACTAAGTTTTTTATGGATTCTTTCTAGCCATACAATCACTTGCAATTCGACGATTTGAAGATAAAGATATAAATACAATTAATTCTACACCGAATCTTGCACAAATATGAATTGGATTATAACCGTATCGTAGATAGAGCCACCTGAACCTTTCAATTAAAACAGACTTTTAATTCATGTCTTAATGAGTAACATCAAGAAGATTTTAGCAGGTATGATGACGGAGTATATCTGTGGATGAGATCAAATATGGATTTATAATTTTCGGGCTAATGTGACATGATTGGGGGGTTAACATTCATAGATATTGAGAAGTATGAACCATGATGGAGTTACGAGTAAATACATTTTTTAATTAATATGATGATGTAACGCATAAACTATAGGTAATACATACACGTGTTTGACAAGTGAAAATTGTATATGATGATAACATCAAACAGTAACAAATGAGGGTCCATAAAAACAATATCCAACTTTTGAAGAATGAACATATAATTGACAGGATGGCGTAACATCGTGTAATTTCGGATAAACAAGCAGAAACATGAATACATAAAAAGTGAAAAGAATATATTATGCTATTGAAAGAACTCAAAAAATATAGAATGCTGCAAATCAATAATGGTAGAGATGAAGGGTAGTATACTCACGTCAATGAAATTGGTGAGTTCTCATAATATATCTGACAATGAAAAAATTATTTACTAAATTTTGGTAGAGATTGAGTGTATGATTATTAGGGAGGTGGAGAATTGGTTTTGCTCATGTGAGAAGAAACCAAGAACATAGTGAGTTACATTGAAGATTGAATGACTTCGGGGGTATTTTTGGGTACTTTTGACTATTGATTCCAATACTTAAAGATTACGTTTTGGTGCTTGAAAAATAATAAATTGGTTATTAATTGCATTTGAATTTCAAAATATATAAATTAATGATTTATTAATAAATACAATAAATATATATGATAATTAATAATATTAAAAAAATTAAAATATATTTGAAATTCATAGAAAAGAGTAGGTAGGATTCCCAATTATCACTTTAATTTCTGCCAAACTAGTGGACCATTCGCCCATAACCCACACATTTATTATTGGACCCAGTTATTTATTAATTTCTATCAATTTCTTCTTCATACTTTATTTTCTTATAAGATAAATATTAATATAATTTAACAATTGAAAAATATTAATACAATGCAATATTTATGTTTAAAAAGTTCTCGTTTAAGTTTGTATTGATAATTTTAGATTAATTACTTATGTTTTCACTTTTTTTTTTAAATGCGTTACTATTATGTTGATATGAAATTGTGGTTTAAAACAGAACTAAACCACAAAAAAATTGTTTGGTTTGGAATTTTTTCAAATCGTTTTAAATAGTTTTGAATGAAAATAAATCAAAACCCGTCCGAAACGAATCATGTTCACCCATACTTGGTACGAGGGACGGACCCAAATGATTTTTTTTTGTTTTTGTTTTTGTTTTGTTTTTACTACAATTCATATAGAATATTTTGATTTTGGATAATCGTGAACTTGAAAAACTATATTTTATGTTAACTAGTTTATAAGATGTAACAAATATTTGTAAATCTATTTTATTATGATATTAATTTATTTGAGAATTTGTTTATAGTTAATCAAAATTAATTTTTTTAAAACTTGTAGTGACAAATATAAAATAAGTGTTGATCAAGGTTCAACTGTTTATGTTATATTACCTAATAATTCTTTAAGATTTGTTTGATGTATATGTCAAAAAATTTGATACGTCACTTTTCTTTAAAAGTCCAATCTTAATTTTTTAATTTTTAGGTTAATGTATAGTGTTAACTATATGCATATTATAGAGTGGTGCTCTTTAGGCCTTCTTAATTAGGCACGCTTTTATTGTCAAAAATCGTTTTAAAAATAAATAAATTCAAATTTCCTACTTGTCAATTCCTTAATCCGCCCTCCTTTGGTACCCATTGTTATTCGAAAGTCTTTGAGTCCTCTTCCAACATTTCCTATTAAGATATATTGTATTTCTTGTTTGTTGATAATATAGTTACTTATTGGTAAGTATTTCTTTTAAATAAGTAATAGTTATACTTATTTAGTATTTGTTTGATAATGTTTAAAAATCGTTTTTTTCAAAAAATAGATAAAATAAGAGTTACAATTATTACATGAGATTCACAATTTGTTATTTTGAGTTACAAAAAATAGTGGGCTATAGTACTTATAAGCACACCTAAACACGTGCTTAATTATAAGTAAATATTTAAGTTCAACCAAACATGCTCCATGAATGCTATTTTGCTCGATTCAAAAAATTTAAATTTCAAAAGCAGGTCGTCTTCTATTGCAACGACAATACAAATTCAAATGAATTTTCTTTTTAACACCTCTATCACCTCCATGAGATTTAATATTTTTTTTTGGGGGTAAATTCTCAATTAAAACAAAGCATGTAGTACTCTGGATTCGTTTTAAAGATTTACTGTTTCTGTTTTAGGGTTATTTTGTGACAATGAAGATAAGAAATGATTTAAATATAGACCGTGTTAGGAAATTATCTAAGTCTTAATCCAACACCAAATTTATCTAATCATTTATTTCAATACAAGATTACAAGATTTCAATACAAAATCAATTTACAGTAATTTTTGTATAAAATAATATTTTTGGGATTAAGACAAATTATTACTTTAGAGAGATTATTAAATTATTAATAAATAAATAATTTATTAATTTATAGATAATATTCATAATTATTAATTTTAATGTATGACAATTTAAGTAGTATTTCTAGGAATCTATTAGGTGAAGTCATTTGTAGTGTACACTACAAAAATGTAATGGATGTCGAGCACTTTTTGTATTATCATAGTTAAAAATGATATTATGATGCATGTCGATAAAGAGATTATTTAAGAAGTACATAATACTTCTATCAGATGACAATGATCTAAATGATAGCTGTATTTATCAATGATTTCTTTTAAAAAAGCATTTCAAGTAGTCGTAACCTTAAACATTAGTTTTTACAAAAATGAAAAAAAATAAAATGTGTGAATATTAAGTTCACTATTCATAATGGTCAACCAAAAAATAAATTAGCGCAAATGGTTTCTCACCTTTGACCCTTAGTACATAAATCATTCATAACGTTTGTTTTTTATATAGAACACCTCTAACATGTGTTTTGGTGTGCAATTGGTCCGTATTTGATAAAAAAGACAAATATGCCCTTAGTTTTAATTAGAGAAAATAGTAATTGAATTTCTAATATTTATAAAAAATGCAAATGGGTCCAATAATTTTATTTTTTATAAAAATAAAATAAAAAACTAACGAGTTCCTTTTTTTAATTGACATTTTTATTGACCAGATTGATATTGTACAAAATTGTTTTGTATATTTTACGAACTATTATAAAATAACTAAAATTTAAGCTCATAATTATTAATAAATATGTTAAATAAAATTATTTTATTATTATTAAGTAATTTTATTATTTAAATTTAAATTTTTTATTTTATTGTTACAACATAAAAATAATAATTTTGTCACAAATTTGATATTCAAATACTTTTATTAATTGAGTTGTTCGTTTATTAACTATAAATATTAATCTATAAGAGCTTCAATTGTATTCTTCACATTTTAACTTAATTTTTAGAAAAATTGGCGTAAATGGTCCCTAAATAAATAACAAAATGGCGTATATAATTTTATTGTCATTTTCCTTTTAAATATTAAAACAACTCTAGAGTATTATTTTTTGAAAATGACTTATTAATTTGTACATTAGCAATTGTATTTAGTGCTTACCCATATTTTAGATTTTCCAATTTACCTTTGATTAATTTAAAAATCATTTAAAATTCAATCTTAATTAATTAAGACCTTTAAAAATTTTCACCTATATATCTACACACACCATTTCATTTTATGAATTGAATATAATTAATTAGAAATACTAGCCTTCAACTCTAATCATCACACATCACTCCAATTAACCATTATATCAATTTATTCATGGATTGGATGCTTTTTCGCAACAGTAGGTTTAAGATTATAAACAAAATTGTGAAAGAACCATGGATCATGAAAATTATAGTGAAAAATTACTCTGCGTGCCTATTAGGTAAAGCATTGAATTGTTATTATCACAAATGACATAATTATCTTGAAATAGATATTAATATTGGTAGCTCAGCAATCGCTACCGCAATTTTGCTCTTGGCTTTGGGGTGCATTATGGCAATGACGGTGGACATATGTTTCTTGGTGGAGGCACAATCAGATGAAGAATTACTGGAGAGATTGTTTAGTGCTATTATGATTTGTCAAATCAATGTGGATTCTGTGAAGATAAAAGTGAAAATGAAGATGAATAATGAGTTTTATTGTAAATTTTATTATTAGTAAGTTTATGATTTTTCTAAATCATGGTGAAAATTGAGGGTAATATATTGTACACATTGCATATCTGCAATTTTATATACCTTACATTGAAAACGCATAATCCTAATAGATACATAATCATTAGAATAAAAAATCTTTAGAAAACTAACATTACTACACATTGATAGTGGAGCACCAAGTGAATAAAGTTGTAAATATAACTTTTACTTATGTCTTAACTTTTATACATGAAAGATAAAATGTACAAAGCATGTATATGAGTTACCAATTATTCTTGGCTTATTAACGCATCTCTTTATTTGGAAATGCCAATTTTAGTTTCTTTATTCTTGCACTTTCGTTATAAAAGTTTAAAATGATATGTTTTGACTATTATATTTAAATTGAAATAATTTTCTTAAAATCAGGTAATTTTAAAATGTGACTTGAAGTTTTTAAAGTTTTTACAAGAATTTTATATAAAAACGACTTTTAATATATTAAGTGTACCAATATTAACAAAAATAAACTTTTAGCACAAAAAGGTAACCAAATACTGATTTCAAATTCAAATGACTAGCAATCTGGCGGAATATAAACCTAAAACTTTTAATTCTTGAAAAACTATAATTTACTTGCTTGTTGCTGTCTCAGGCATCATTTGAGAAGTTCATTTCAGTACTCCATTATTTTCTTGAATTTCCAAGTAAATTGTCAGTTTCTGTAAATTTTGAATCCAAGTGACTCGAGGTATGGATAATGAAAACTATAGTGAAAAATTACTTTGCGTGCCTATTAGGTAAAACATTGAATTCTTATTACCACAAATGACATAATTATCTTGAAATAGATATTGATATTGGTAGCTAAGCAATTGCTACCACAATTTTGAGCTTGACTTTGGGGTGCGTTATGGCAATGATGGTGGACATATGTTTCTTGGTGGAGGCGCAATCAGATGAGGAATTACCGGAGAGATTGTTTGGTGTTGTCAGGATTTGTCAAATCGATGTGGATTCTGTGAAGATAAAAGTGAAAATGAAGATGAATAATGAGTTTTATTGTAAATTTTATCATTAATAAATTTATGATTTTTCTCAATCATGGCGAAAATTAAGGGTAATAGATTGTAGACATTGCATATCTACAATTTTATATACCTTACATCGAATACGCATAGTCCTAATAGATAATCATTAGAATAAAGAATCTTTAGAAAACTAACATTACAACACAATGACAGTGGAACACCAAGTAAATAAAGTTGTAAATAAAACTTTTACTTATGCCTTAATTTTTATACATGAAAGATAAAATGTACAAAGGATGGATATGAGTTACTAATTATTCTTGGCTTATTAACGCATCCCCTTATGTGGAAATGCCAATTTTAGTTTCTTTATGCTTGCACTTTCGTTATAAAAAGTTTAAAATGATATGTTTTGACTATTATTTTTAAATTGAAATATTTTCTTAGAATCGGATAATTTTAAAATGTGACTTGAAAATTTTAAAGTTTTTACAAGAATTTTATATAAAAACGACTTTTAATATATCAAGTGTACTAATATTAACAAAAACCAACTTTTATCACAAAAAGGTAACCAAAGACTGATTTCAAATTCTAATGGCTAGCAGCAGGCGGAATATAAACCTAAAACTTTTAATTATTGAAAAACTATAATTTACTTGCTTGTTGCTGTCTCGGGCATCTTTTGAGAAGTTCATGTCAACACTCTATTATTTTCTTGAATTTCCAAGTAAATTGTCAGTTTCTATAAATTTTTAATCCAAGTGACTCGAGGTACTAATTGAGGGTTGGATAGATAAAATGAAGAAATAGCTATCGAATTTTTATTATTTAAAAAACTTCAATAAACAAAAATAAATTTACACTGTTATTACAAAATCACGTTCAAAGTACATGCTCTTAACTAATATATACCAAATGTGGTGTATATGTAATTGCAAAAAATTAGGCATGAGGTCAAGTTTGAGTAAATAATAATAATAACAACAAACAACTTTAGATATATTTTGAGAAAAAGTTGAATTGATAAAATAAAAGTTGTGAAGTAAAATGTTCTTAATATGTATTTAATAAATTATTATTTTATATTTTCGTTGGACTCTAAATGATTTTAAATAAAATTATTATTTTGTGCATTGCCGAGATGATTAATTTAGTAGTCTGATTCGAGTTGAGATCAAAAGATTTTATTATTTAAGCAAGATTATTAATTTATCGAACATTGATTTATCGAGGTCTCTTTTGTTGAAAACATGTTTTACAAAGAAGGTTTTTATCCAATCTATGACCAAATATTAAAGTGAGTCTCACAATCTATTTTAAGCAAAAAGTCGAATACGTTTTACTCTGTAAGTAGATGTTCATAGTATATTTGGATGTTTAAAATTATTTCTACATGAATGAGAAATTAAAATAAAAAATAAGATTTTAAAATTGAACAAAATGAGTTTGAAAGATAAAAAGAGAAAGTTTAAACTGTCCACGTTGAAAAAAGAATATACTTATAACTTATTTAAATACTCTTACTTTAAACTTGAGTTTGAACCCCAATGAGTACATTTAGTTTTTGTAATAGGGGGACCTAGATGCTATTAGATTTGGTCCAAATTTATGCGCGCGCTGCCGATTGGGCAAGCTTGGGCACGGATCGCGAACTCGGGTTTGGGTCATATATATTTAGATTTGGGCTGAGTCTATGTATTTTTTTTTTTTTTTTTTTTTGTGACATGTGTCTTTCTAAATAGTGACTGTCTTTAACTAACATATATGTCTGTTCAGATTTGACGTTTTATTTGAGTTTTGTCATTTGGTGTCGACTTATTATAAACAGACTCAACTTTCATGCAGAATTTACACGTTTCCATCTTTCATGTTCGGACCTATACTTATAGTTATTTGCATTAGTCCCTTGATTTAAAAGAGTATATAATAACTTTCGATTCATTATTTTTTTATTTTTTTATTTTTTTTGATTTGAAGTATTCCTATCACAAGAAGAGATAATTATATCTTAAAATACGATTATCATTCAACTATAAACAAATGTGCAAGACAAATTCGTCTTAAGAACAAATAGTCAAACACTCACCTAAATCTCATTTCATTTCAAGTTAAGTCTTTTCACCTTTTTAGTCAAAATATTTTTATTTTTACCAATATCTTTTACTGGAATAAGAACACATTGCTGACGTGTCAACATTCTGAAATCCTATTGGTTTGATTAACGTCACTTGAACAAAAAATTTCGCGCGTCAATGAACTGCAATAACGCATCTTTTTGCCTTTTCTTCACCAACTCGCTCCTACGGAAGATGCACTACACGCTCCATTTCAGATCGACACGTCTTGTAATTCTCGCTTCCCAAAACATTTGCTGACATCTCGAGTAGGGAGCCGCCCACACACCCCCTCGGCGAACTTCCACCGATCCCCGACCAAGTCAATTTGCACTAAATCTGTGTGTTAACGTGTTTCTGTTTTGACTAAAGCGTAATTTTTTTCTGTAGTATTCAAAAGCCCACGTATTTTTGTAATATGTAAATCTTGATTTTACCATAAATGAAACCCAAAACCCATAAAATCTATAGAGACCGAAGAAAGTTACGAAAAACTGATTGTTCTTTCAATTTTACGGAATTATAGATTGTGGGGTTTTTCCGTAGATACATATACACCCAAAAGAAAGATTTACAGGCTTATTATAGATGGTGGAAGCTAAGGTGGTTGTAAGGAAAAAGAATAAGGAGTCGAAGGAAGGGAGGAGAGGGAGGAGGACATGGGCGGCGATAGGTGCCGTGCTGGTGGTGTTAGTGGCAATTGCACTCACATCTAAGCATGCCCAGAATCACAAGTCCTGTCAATGTGCTCAGGTTTTTGCTTCTTCTTTTTGGACTTTTTATTATTCCTTGCATTTTCTTATTGTGCAATTTGTCAATTTTCTTGTATGGAGGTTGTGTCATCTGTGTGTTTTTCTTGTTTTGGGTATGGCTAATTTTAAATTTCTAGAATTGATGAAATATTATAGCAAAATTGGGGAAAAAGAAATGTGGTTGAATAGATTCATCCTTTTTCGAATTAATGTTAGATTGCGTGGTTGTGAAATTCTGAATTGAAAGTTTATAAGCAAATGAGTATTTCATGCTATCGATTAATATTTACCCTTTTTGGGTAAGTATATTGACTTCTTTTATTTTGATCATAAAAAATTATATGCCTCTACCACCTTTTTGTAATGAATTGAACTCAATTCATGGTGGAATTCAACTCAAAACCAGCTAAATACGTTGGGCTTAATGAATTGAGCTGAAATTCCAGCTCAATTATAACATTCGAACTTAATTAATCAAATGGGGTAAGAAAATTAAAGAAGAAGATTAAGAGCAGAGAGCAGAAATGGAATTGGAAGGAATTTTCACTGAAGAATCAGTTAAACATTTACATCAGATGGTTTCTCTCTCCTCTGCCACATGTGTGTATATATATATATATATCAGCAATCCACTAAAACGCGTTTTGCTTATTACAACTTAAAAAACGTAAAACAATTCACTTAATCTAAATAGCAATAAAACGGCGGCGTCCTCTGATTTGAAAATCAGTTAATTCGGTTGCTTGCTTCTGCTGCTCCTCCTCCCCTTTCTTCCCCATTGCAGCTGGTTTGTATCTGCTGGTTCATTTCCGTAACACTTTTCCTTCCCAATTGATGATCATTGTCTAATACAGTGAGATAATAACTATTTCTATTCCACCTTGTATCTGTTGCTGGAATTTTTGGATTTACAAGCAATTGATTGAGGTCCATACTTAGTTTTCTGCATTATTTTGTACAAAATGGCTTTGTTTTGATTCAAACAACTTTGCAGTTCTTAGATAGCGCCAAATGAAGATTGATTTGACTAGGCTTATTTTGTTGGAACTGTCCGTGAATTTTTGGACACTCTTATAAGACAAAAGCATTTAGAATCTTTGGTTTATTACATTATGCACATTATGATTTCTCTAGTTTTCTTGACTGCTTGATCCTATTTCTTGCGGCTACATCACATGCTCTGTTTTGATGATTTAATCGTAGGAAAAAAGGATTTTTCTACATATTTGATGGGCTGAAAGTGACTAAGTATCTCATTCTTTTACTAACCCTCTTTTGCAGGACTCTCGAAAATATACAGGCATTGTTGAGGACTGCTGTTGCGATTATGAGACAGTAGACAGTCTTAATGGGGCAGTACTACACCCATTACTTCAAGAGCTCGTGACTACTCCATTTTTCCGATATTTTAAGGTTGGATGCGAACCAATAATGTCTACCATTACAATATTTTAGAATATAATAATGTCAAAACTATCTGTCTAGATAATGTTCTTACAATCTCTTTGTCGGGCTTCATACAAATTTAATAAATATATTGAAAATAGTTGAAACCATTATGCATGGTTGATTATGACTGACTGTATACCTTCATACAATTGCAAGTACGACCTTGCTGTTAATGTAGTTATTTTCTAGCCAATTGAATAATCTAGTCAATATAAACCTTCAAATGGTTTCACTGGAAAAAATTGCTAGTATGGGCCGTGATTTCAGCTTTATTCCAGTATGAAAACTGTGTGATAATCTTCACTTGCTAAGGCAGTGACAACAGTCTGCAATATGATGTCGTAGATTCTGAGGTCTTAGAAGTAATTATGTCAAATGAAATATTTTTCTTAGGAATGGAAATGCTAGCAGAATGACAAAACCTGACTGAGACCAAATTTACTAGTTTGGTGAACGTACTCCTATACTATGGCTAGAATTTTCACTCACAAAAACAAGCTACAGCACAATCAATGCGAGATAGTTTAGCTGCTAGTGAAATTTGAAGTTCTGTAGCATGGCAAATATTTTTAGTGCTGCAAATTGCTTATTTTCTTTACTTTGTATGTTTTCTGTTTTCTATCTTCTTCACATTTTAAACAACCTTGTTATGGTTACCTCAGCTAAAAATTACAGATAATCTGGAAATTAAACTTCTTAAGTTTTAAAAAGTAAATGTTGTACAACTTCTGATTTATGAAATAGTTTGGTCATATTAGCTGTAAATGAACCGACAACAAATATCATGAGATGCTTATTCGAAAAGGAAAAAATAGAAGGAAAGGAGATTAAAAATAATTTTGGGTGAGTTTTACCTTTACCTTGAGATCAGAATGATTACTTGCGGTATGAATATTCAAGTCTGATGTAATCCGTCCAACATTGCAGGTTAAGTTGTGGTGTGACTGCCCTTTTTGGCCTGATGATGGCATGTGCAAGCTGCGTGACTGTAGTGTATGTGAATGTCCAGAAAATGAATTTCCCGAACTCTTTAAGAAACCAATGAAACATGGTCTTCCATCTGATGATTTAAAATGTCAAGAGGGAAAGCCACAGGCTACTGTTGACCGCACTCTAGACTCTAAGGCCTTTAGGGGCTGGATAGAAGTGGATAATCCATGGACGAATGATGACGAGACTGAAAATGGTAATTTTTGTATCCTTCTTGTGCCATATTGCATATTATCCATGAGCTCTCTATTTTTGTCATTGTTGCTTGCTCAGCAATTTGCATGTTGAATCTCAAACTAACTCCGTAAAACACTTAGTTTGTCAGATTCACCTAGTTGTTATTTCTTAGTGTGTGTTTCAGTGTTGTTTGCGTAATTAATTATGTTTACAACGAAATTATATTGTAACTAAATCTGGACTTTATGATAGAATCCCATGACATTAATGGATATGTTCTCATTTGCAGACGAGATGACATACATTAATCTGCAACTGAATCCTGAACGGTACACCGGCTATAGTGGGCCATCAGCCAGAAGGATATGGGATGCTATATATTCAGAAAATTGTCCAAAATGTGAGATTATTTCTTCAGATACTTCTAATAATGTTGAGTATACGAGCTTTTGGAAGATGATTGTATGATGTGATCCGTCCCCACACAAATTGAATTGTGTTAATGAACTAACCCTTAGTGCTAAAACATGTCAAATGCCTTGCTGAGTGAATTGTGGTTCTTCAGCTGGTGCCATGTCCTCCTCATGTATCGAGATGGTCTACTATTTTTGTTCAATAGACTTCAGAATGATCTACAACTTGAAATTCAGAAATGGTGTTTAACTTGTAGAACAATTGCAGGCGATTTTCCGCAGGGAATGATTTTTGTCTTTCAATCTCCGTTTTCCCTTCTGAACTGTTCCTTGTAGTGAATCAATATACGATATTGCTCTCATAAAAAAATTTCCAATTTCATTGTGTATTCTTCATTTACCTTTTGGTCAGGACTGGGAATTCATTATGCAATTCAAACTATTGTCAGATAACTGTGCAACGTCAATAATAACTACTCGGGAATTATGTTTGGTACTATGATTGTAAATTCGATTCTGTGCTCATTTTTCTTGCAGATGCATTTGGAGAGATTTGCCAGGAGAAAAAAATATTATACAAGTTAATATCGGGCCTTCACTCCTCGATTTCGATACACATTGCCTCTGACTACCTGCTTGATGAAACTACAAATCTGGTAAAAAAATTTCCCTGTTATCCTTCAAGATATTATTTTTTTGTTTTTTTGGTATTTCCTCTCTTTATTCTATATTATGAAGAACCTTTGAGACTGGAAGCAGTCAAACATACCTGAGAACATGCTCCTTCATGAAGTTCTTTTATATTCTTTTGTTATTTCCTTTCTTTATTCTATATTGTGAAAAACCTTTGAGACTGAAGCCGTCAAACATACCTGGGAACATGCTTGGATATTATTTTAAAACCCACAGTTCTACTTAAACCATCTTGCTTTGGAACGTATTGACAAAGAACCTAATCAATTTGCTGCTCTTTCAGTGGGGCAGAAATCTGGAGTTAGCGATTGATCGAGTTTTGCAGTATCCTGATCGTGTCGGGAACTTGTATTTCACTTTCCTCTTTGTACTTCGAGCTGTGACAAAAGTAAGCCCTTCTAGTATTTTGTTCTTGGATCTTAAGTTACTAGCTCTAAGTTATACGTTCTCAGTCCTTTCACTCTTGATATCATATGCAGGCAACTAATTACTTGGAGCAGGCCGAGTATAACACTGGTAACCCTGAGGAGGACCTGAAAGCACAATCTTTAATGCGTCAGTTACTGTACAATCCAAAACTGCAGGCTGCATGTCCACTTCCATTTGATGAAGCTAAATTGTGGAAAGGACAAAGTGGACCTGAACTGAAACAGGAGATCCAAAAGAACTTCCGAAACATCAGGTTTCTATCCCACCTTCCAGTATACTTGATTGTCAGCTTAGAAGAATTATTGTTCTGAAAGGCTAAGAGTTGATTTCCTAACGGGATCTAGATTCTACATAACCTCTTGCTTCTGCAACATTCACGTAATCTTTAATGAGAGATGATTTATGCTTTGAGCTTTAAGGGAATGGAAAGTGGATCTTGTTTAAGTTAGTTTATTTGTCACAAAGTTGAGGAAGTAGCAATTTTTCATTCCAATTCTTCTATTTTACTGGTTTTTCAATTTTTGGGTTCTAAGTTTTGGCCACTATTTTGCATACTGCAGTTCTATCATGGATTGTGTAGGGTGTGAGAAATGTCGTCTATGGGGAAAACTTCAGGTTCTTGGTCTTGGGACTGCATTGAAGATTCTTTTCTCCATTGATAGTCAAAACTATCCAAATCAACCTGTAAGTATGTCATGGATTTATGTTACAAATGACCATCTAATCCTGAATCCTGCAGGGATCAGACAACACTACTTGAGGCATTAATAAATCTCCTCTCTCTCTATCTCAGCTGCAATTGCAAAGAAACGAAGTAATTGCTTTGGTGAACCTGCTTAATCGACTATCAGAATCTGTCAAATTTGTCCAAGAAATCGGCCCTTCAGTTGAGAACACAATGGAGAAATTCACTTCAGAACCTCCTGCACAAGAAATTAGCTTATGGCAAAGAATACGGGAAGCAGTAGGAGAGCTTCGGTAAAAATAAATACTCTCTGCTGCATGTAAACCATACTTTGTTGACATTACTTTTCCATGGTATCCTTTTTAATAAAAGAGAATCAAATTTGTGGTGTATAAAGCCTGTAAATCATATACTGAAGTAATCTTTTCTTTCTTTCAGGTCAGGAACTCCCATCATAACCGACAATCTTTAGATGTCTTTGTATCAATTTTGGAAGTCAGATGTAGAGAAATATACAGACTGGCCAGGTTGCCAGGAAAACCACATAATTGGAAGCTATACAGAATCAAGCGCATGTAGGAACATGACTTTTAAAATGAGTTAGTAACATTATTTTTCGCGCTTCTTTTTTTGATTTCTCTTAGGAAATTGAAAATTTCGCTTCTGTTGTATTTCGACTGTGCTTACCTATGAAATGATATTTATTACTGGTTTGCTCTCCATTGTTTCTCAAATGCCCTTAAATTGTAAGAATGATCCACGTTTTGTAGCATTGATGGATTGAATGTACTAAAATGGTACTTGTTTGGAAGTAATTCTTACCTTACTAACAAACTAAGTTATTAACTCGTATGTAAATTTACTTATAAGTAAACCGTTTTAAGTTTACCCAAACTGGTCTGCCCACTTCCTTCCTTTCCTATTCTCCCAACCAATGCGACTATGAGATAGACGTCTCTTCTTCTTCATCTTACCAAAAATGGAGGCAATCCCTCCCTTCAAACGTACACTACTGTTTCCAGCACATTAAGTTCTTAAACACGTGCAACAAACATGGAGATCACGACATTATTTCTCACATTAGTCACTTTATCATTAACTGACTGGAAAACATGGTTATCGAACACTGCCTTCATACCATGAGTAGTACAGAATCAAACATGAAAACCATTTTCTTGTCCGGGTTGAGTATGTACACCAATAGTCACATTTACTTCAAAGAAATACAAGGCCACAAAGAGATGATAGCATCATCAGAAAGAATAAAACATAAATATATTTGTCAAACCTTCCCACCCCATCTCACAACCCCAAGCACCCTTCTCTCAATTTTGCACTATTTGTTTAATAAATACAAGAAACCGGAGAAATCATGGCTCATAAAACATTTCTTGTTGTTGTTCCAATGTTCCATCCTCTTTCTTTTTCTCTGGTGCTTTGCTTTTGCTGAGTATCCTTTGTTACTACTCTTCTAGCATTGCCGGGAAATGCTCTGTGCCCCATTCTACCTCGGCTTCCAATTGAAACTCTGACCTTCTCCATTCCGACATTTACTCCAATTCTTCGCGCGTGTGGCTGCATTGGAGATTTTATTTGGATTTTCTTGTGAAGACTTCGTCTCAAAATGCTGCTCAGCTTCTTACTTCCAATTCTATGCTCTTTAGGACTCTCACAAGGTGACTGTTCAGGCAAACAAGTGACTTCAACTTCTTTGACCTCCTCTCTTGTATCTGCTTGGATTGGTGTCAAGGGTAGGAAAGGAAGAGGCTTGGCTATCACGGGTAAACTAGGTAATGGAATTAAAGAGTTGCGTCGTTGAGCTGGCACAGCAGAAATCATCTGTGCAGTTGTACAAAGAGAAGCTCTGCCTGTACGCTTTGGCAATGGTAATCGTTCAGCCATCTCAGGATTATTTTCTTTTTCTGATAAATCATTGTGCTTAACAAGTCCATCTGTAGGATTAGCACGAGTTGAAAATTTGTTGTTCTCAGCAAATGGACGAGTGATATTCACCTGATCTTTACTTTCACATTGAGCTTTATGAACACCAATCACTTTAGTTGCAAATGGTGCTCTCACAGGTTCACGATTTTCCTCCTCTTGCTGTTGCTGCTGTTCTGCTATTCTAGAGTCCACATGCTGCCGTGCTAGCTTTCTCTCTACCAAAAGTTGTGATTCCAATTCTTTGATCTGAAAATTGTTCAGTGGCATAATTTTAATGTTTATCAGCAATAAAGTGAAGAAATTGCATTTTCTGAATTTTCAGGAAGATAAAAGAATTTCATATCACGTACCTTGTCTTGCAAGTTTCTGCTCTTCACGTCTTTCTCCTTTATCTTTACCTCAAGACCATGATTAATATCCTCCATCTTCTTAACTTGAAAATCCTTACTCTTCAAATCTTGTTTAAGTTTTTCAACCTTCAAATAGGAAGTTAATGTATCATCGATAAAAGTACAGACTCTAGTTTATATGTATTCTTTCATATTAGACTTGCTACTATTACCATTTGTTTGTACTTGAAGAGCTCAGTGCTGTCCATTTGCTTCTTCGCAGGACCCAACTCTATTCCTCTAACTCTACTTGCAAAATTTAATGAGCAAAGAGTCTCAGTCAGGTCATTCTCATTGGGACTGATCTGCACAAACATCAACGTCTTTGAATCTCCTCCTGCAGATACAAATCCAGAATTTTAATCTCCATTTCAGGCTATGTAATTACTTCTAAGTTAAAAGGAGGAAAAAATAATAATCAGGCACAACGAAACAAATTGTATACATGTACGAGTAGGTACCTAGAGAGTCTTGAAGCAAGTGGGTGAGCTTGGAGTTCCTACATTGTAATGGTGAAAGAAGATTTAGATACATACGTTTAAAAGCTAGAATCTTAAAATGCATTGTTATATCACGAAATCTAAAATCTTAAGATGTTAGAAAGAGGACACATTATTTTATATTTAGTCTTCATTATATCTGTTAATATTCTGTATACCTAAAAGGAATGTGTGGGCTCTTAGTGGCAAGAGCAGATATTACATCTCCAAGTGCAGATAGCGATCTATTAATATTCTGGGTTTCTTTTAGCCTTTCGCCCTGCACTTCGGTCTTAGCTATTCTCTCACTTCCTGCTAGGTCAACCAGCCACAGCTTGCTTCTTGTGCATTCTCCATTAATTAGATTCTCTCCCTTCACCATTACACAGTGCATGCTGCATTTGAGAAAACACTGTGTTCAGCATTAATCTGCTATTGTCGAAAGCCAATTATCAACAAAATGGAACGTGGTGCAAAAAGAAAGCAAACCAATGTGATCTGCTACTGTGCTCGTTGGCATTAGTTGATCCAACTGCCCTTCCATTACTACCAGTCCGAAGGACTTCCCATACTTCATTGACGTTGGTCACACGAGCTTCAACAATTCCGGGAACATGATGTCCTCCTTCAACTACTTGTTTTATCTCAAGCCTGTTAATAGTCGAAGTGTAGTCAGATTAAATTATATCCAGCCATATTGTTTAAGCAACAAATGAACTTTTTCCCAAAAAGCATATCAATGCATTTTATAGTACCAAAAATAGAAGATAAAGGTGAATGAACATAGGCCTTGGAATTATATTCAGCCTACCTCTTGGAAGTAACTCCAGGCTGTGACCCTGAAACTAGTAAATCCCGTATCTGCTCATTGTAAACCTCCAAGACACTCACAGATATTTCATATCGAAATGTATTCTTTCGCTCCTCAGTGATGTGAAATAGCTCCTCAAGGGTTCTATAGTTAACCCCACGGTTATCGTTTGTTCCCTCCATTGTAAAAGTTTTCCCCGTTCCTGTTTGACCATAAGCAAAGATGCAGACATTGTATCCATCTAAAACTGAAGTTGCAAGTGGGGCTGTATCCTCAAAAACATCAGCTACTCGTACAAGTGAAAAAGAATGGAAAGTACATGTTAGAAAATGAAAAGGGATAATATAAATAGAAAAGCAAGCGTTCCTTTGCAATTACCCTGGTCTGCTTGAGGGCTGAAGACAGCATCAAACTTAAAGATTTTCTTAGATATTCCATTTGATTTAACAGTTAGTTCCCCATCCTTTTCCGATGAAAAGTCAATTGCCATTGAAGCTCCTGCAGTAATCTCTTCAGGGTTTAGAGGCCGACATCTACAGAATACTCTAATGTTTCCTGAAAAACTCATCACTGTCAAATGTGAGCATTTGTCGATTTTCAAGCCTCACTTGATATTCAGATGACCAAATGTATAACCTACTTACCTTTCAATTCAAGAACCTTATTATAGAGTTCTTTCCTCTCCTTTACCCCTTCGAGGAATTTAATTTTGACATCATCATATAATTGTGTGTGCTGATTTACTGTCAACAAATGTATAAATTTAAATTAAAAACACTAACTAATATATATATATATATATTGATAACCAACCTCTAAGATATACAAAAAATTACTTTTGGACTGAATGATAGAGCCAACGCCATCCATATCTGCCAGGCATTGCTTAAAAGATGTAGCCTCTTCTGAAAGCTTGATATGATCCATCTTCAGAAGCTGTAGTAAAAGAATTTCTATTAAAAAAAAAAAAACCTGTTTGTTTGATTCGAGATGCATCACAAACACTATAAACTACCTTGAGTTTTCTTGTCAAGTCTCTCAGTGATGAAAACCATCTGCCCTTTTCTTTCACTTGGCCCTCAATAGCAAAGGCTGAAGAATTGAAAATCAGCACAGAAACTAATTATATAGACTGAGTTTAATTAGAAATGATCTTCCTCACCCAGTGATCCAACATGCATCGATTTGCGCATAAGCTCATTCCGAAGCTCGTTCAAAGACTTCCAAGCTTCTTGGCATTCTCTACTTTTGAGCTCATTCTCTCTCTTAACCTCCTCTAAAACCTTTTTTGTTTCTGCAAGTTCCTTCTTCTGGGATTCATGCTCTATTTGAAGCCTGTAAAAATCTCCATCCATGCAACCATAACCAATATCCTAGACAAGTATAATTTTGGAAAAGTAAAAAACGAGAGTAAGTATGTTGATGCCTTAACTCCTAGTTTAATATTATTTTAATAGGTTTCAAAAAATATAATTTACTTTTGGTGACTCGCATTGTGGCATGTACGTCAATCCCATTCCTTTGAGTAATTCAACCTCTCCAGCCTCTGAGATCATAAATGTATGCTTTCATCAGCAGTTTACAAAGCTTTTAAGCACTTGAATTGCAAGATAACACTTAATTATCAGTTTACCTGCAGAAGCATATTTCCTAATGGAAATACCACAAACCATTGGGCTTCCAATTACTCCTTCAAATCTAATAGACAATCCCTCATCTCCGTTAATGCAAGTTTTAAGATCAGATATCACCAGTGGTGTATTTGGGCCAACACGAGCATAAATATCTAAGCAAGATACAACCTGCAAAGTTTCAACTAGTTAAACATATTTGATCATCTTATGCACCACAATAAAGTATGACTGGCTATGAATTTGTTTGTTATCCCATGAATCCATACCTTTTGGTCCTGTAAGTAAACATCAAAAACTCTCATTCCGGGAGGACCATCAGTAAACACAATCTCAGCAAAGTACAGATCAACCATGTAAGTTCCAGATTCTAAAATCTCAAAATGATACGAACAATTCCCAAAACGTGCAGTCTGGTAAAGACTAAGGCCTTCTCCATCCCCAGTTATGGGATCATTAGTCCTCATAATATCACCTCCACTGAAACAACAGTCTTCGGAAAACTGTACTGCACCTTGGAACATCATACTATCCGTTGATCCAACATTGATGCTCATAACATGACTGCAGTGTTTGATTGAATTCTGTTCCACGAATGTTGGTGCAATGAGCTCGAAAGAAGAGTCTGTACAAATATCTTCATCATTTCCAGCTGGGTTCTCAAGGGATTCTTCCATTTCAGACCCCTTGATTCCATTTTCTAATGAGACATCAATTCCATCACCCTTCAAAAATTCAGGTGAAAGTTCATATCTCGGGCTAGGAACATCAGGTAAACCCACACATATAACCAAATCAGGTGATGCCAACGAAAACCCTAGCACAGACCGACCTGAAATAACCAAGAAAAGTTATTAATTAAGTCAATTTGTTTTTATCAGGTTATAATCTTGTTAACGAAAAATGGGACTTTCTTGAACTTCTAACATCAATTACAATTCGACATTGTTTAACGCAAATTTCCAGTACTTTGAAGGTTTTTAAGCTCTGATTCAGCAGAGAAACAGCAAAATAAGCAAAACCTAATCAAGATATGTTCGTGAAAATTAAAATTTACAACTACCCATTTTCAGGATTCAATCATTCTCCAAGTAACCAAATGCAAAATGTGAAACTACAAACCATCAATCTCGGTTGGACTGGAGTCATCTGAATTCGCCATGTTCGAAGCTCCTGAGATACACAACGTGGGTAAAACGCCTGCCAATTAAAAGAAAATTCAAGAAAATAAAGAACCCATATACAAATCTATGAATAAAATGTACTAATAAACAAGATCTTATGACTCTAAAATAGATTTTCTTACACTTAGTGTGAGTTTGAGAGTTAGTATGGGTAAGATCTTGCTGTTGCAGGAAAGAAACGTCAGTTATAAGAAGTGGGTCATGCCATTCAAAATCTTCCATTGATAAAGAAACAGTTTTTTTTTCTTTTAATTATCTTTTTGAAGTTTTGAATTGAAAGAAAAAGAGTAGTAGTAATAAGTAATCAAAGGTGAAAAGGGAATTCAACGCTTTTGTTGAATCATTAATATTACAGAGAGATGTCAAAAGAGAATTCCGTTAAATTCGTTTTGCCGTAGTGGTGGAAGATGATCCCTGTTTTTGAAATTTGAATTTTCTGAACCGGGCAAAACGGCTCTATTTCCTTCTCTTGGGCCAGCCCGCATGAACAAGAAACAATTTTTTAACATTTTTATTTATTTATAATACATTATTATACGTTATACCATATCTGTAGCAATTTAGATTTTTTAATATACTTTTGAAGCATGGCTCTTTTTTCTTAACTAATATAACCAAGACAAGATTATGGGATAACAATGAGATATTTTAAGGCTTCGTACTTACCACTACATTGATATAGCACGATTGGCTAAGCTTAAAAAGATGCTTTAGTTTCGTATCTTCGATATGGAAGATGTAACTTAATTTATTAAGTACATGTTTGGTGTAGATTATAAACCAACAAATAGTTTATTTGAACTGCTATTTTTGACTTTTCAAATAAAATAAAACATAAAATGACAAAATTACTCTTAATCAACAAAATATTAATTCAAATAATTAAAGACAATTTTATCATTTTACACTCTATTTAATTTGAAAAGTAAAAAATAGTAACTCAAATAAATTATTTTTTACTTTATAATTCACATCAAACATGCACTAAATTATCGAGAAAACTAAATTATCGAGAAAGATAAAGATGTAACTTCTCTTAATACCTTATATTGTACCTTTCATGAAACGCTGGCATCATGATCTTACTGGATTGTTAATAATGTAGCCCAAAACAGAAAACTATAGATTCATTGTTTTGGGAAAAATCTTACTGTAAATATATTTCTTGTTTTCCTCAGCTGAATACAATTGATTACACAGAGGCTGTGGGAAGTTGAATGTTAAAACATCTTATACCTTTTTTTTTTTTTTCTTAAGGAGTTTCTTTCCTTACCACTGTATCTGTTACATGTGGGATGGGATCATCATTGAATTTTGAGAACATAGATGAATGTTTAACCTGTTGCTCTTTACAAGAAGGAGCTCAAATCTAACATATATAAATATTTACAGTCAAACAGCATACGAGGGTGAATGTCTGCAGCTTTAATCGGCAGCATCAAAACAATGTAGGAATGGGACGAGGACGAGGCCATGATGGGTTAACTCGTGTATACCATGAAGTTGGTCAAATTCCTGGCCATTCTGCGGGGTAAAAAAGATATTCGGGAAAATCCAACTGGTTTCAAAATTATGCTTTGACGTCTTTTTCTACTGCTTTATTCCCACTTCTTCAAGTGCAGCTGTCATTGAGGCTGATGCCTCTTCAAGTGTTCGTTTCTTTTGAACGGAGTTGAAGGCCTCAATACTATCTCCCACCTCCCATTCATCGAATTCCTCCAACCCAATGCCACACTCGAGTCCAGCATTCACCTGTCAATTGGGAAAGGAATTATACGCGAGTAAACTCAGCATAAACATCCACCTTGAAGGACACGGAAAAATATTTACAATTTTTACATGCCTTCACACAACACAGACAGAAATGTCTTCACCATTGGAGAATTAAAGTCAGAGAAGAAATATAACATTTCTACCATTGGAGTCTTTAAGTTGAAGGTCGCAACTCCATTTAAATTTTTTTTCCCTCATAAACAAATAAATCTATGCATTTAAAAAGTCTAAAAAAGTAAAAATGTATTCTCTCTCCGGCAATTTCTTAAAAATGAAAAAATTTTTTTAACCCAGAGAACCAGCAATATCCAGCTTGAGGTCTAGTTCTCTTTCAACTTTTTTATTATTTTTGGCAGTCTGTCTGGTATTCCTTTATATTTTCTTCTTTGAGGAGGGTGGAGTTCATGTACCACTTCCTCATGTGGGCTATGGGTTGAATACCTAATCCCACTATCACAATAAACTGACTCAGTTCAACTGTAATGCATAATGTGCAAAATCTATAAAACAAAACGACGAGATTCTCAATATTTTTTGACTAGGCACATATACAAACTTCACTTATTTTAAAGACCAAATTTATACTGCTTCATACTGTCCTCAAGGGAAGGAGGGAGTCAAAAATATAATCAGGGAATACGAAAATATAAGAGAACACCCAAAGAGAGCCAAAAATACCATTATTTGAGATCAGACCCTTTGTGGCTCACTCAAATAATGTACATTTTTTAAGACCGAAGAAAAGTAAAAAAAAAAATCATTTCCACTTAGGGTTGCAGCACATTTGGAAAAATATAAATATTGATGCCCAGTGCTTCAGTTTCTCTAGAGTAGCTTACATATTATTCTTTTAAAATCTATAACAAAAAAATATTAAGAAAACATGGAAAATATTTCAAAAAACAACTAAACCAACTACTAACGATTTTTCCTATTGAGTTACCACAAAAAACGACATCATTTCAAATGGTAAAGAAAGCTAGTAGAAGAAGTAAGAAGTGACAAATGAACTTCTAAATGTACCTCTTTCACAAGCTCCTTGACCCGTCTTAAAGAACTAAGGACACCAACATGAACTTCTTTGCCTTTTCTCAAAACACGAATTCCGGAGTCTTTCACTATCTTTCCATCTGTTACCATGCATCCTGCAACACGGCCACTGCCACTGCTGAATACAGCCCTTACTTCTGCTGAACCAATTGGCACTTGTTCCTGCAAAAACAAAATTAGAAGTGTGCTATTTTACCATAACAATGATATCATGAAGTACATCAGCTCCCACAAGCCAAGATGAAGTCTGCAACCGAAGAGATCTGGAAACTGAATTCTAGTGGATAATTGAAGCATCTTACTAATGCAACCTTCTAAAAGACAATGAGAAACAGGTTCCAAGTCTCTCCAAGGTGGAGGATAAGATCTCTATTTCTTTTCCATTTCTTTTCTTTTTCTTTTCTTGCACAATTTCAAGGAGATTTCAAAACCAGGAAAACGTTATAGGTGCATGTGTATTAACTGGACAACTGAGAACTTTGTGCATCCATGAACCATCTCACCACCTTATAGCGATTAAGTCCCCTGCATGCCTAAAATCAGACCATCCACCCAAAGTGTCCTTCGATCCCAAAACAGGTTAAATACATTTTTTTTCAACCGGTAAGTATCTTTCCTGCTAAGGATACTCATGCAAATAAAAAAGGCAAAGCCTAAATAGGATATAAGAATATGGTTTACCTCAACAGGCTCTAGAAGTCCCTCCATTCCATTTCGCACATCATCAATAAGTTCGTATATAACTCTGTAGAGCCGGATCTCAACGCCTTTATTATCTGCATAGCTCTTGATGGAACCAGGTGCTTTGACATTAAAACCAAAAATTATAGCTTTACTTGCGACTGCAAGATCAACGTCACTGGTGCTCACATCCCCAGTTGCTTGCAACAGGAACTTCAGAGTCACATTAGCTTGTGGAAGCACCTGAAGGGCTTGTCTGACAGCCTCAATGGATCCCTGGTCAAAATTTAAGATTTCAACTTGACTGCAGATGGTACTAAACTCGCACATTGAACTGAGATATGTTAAAAACAATAACAATGAATACAATTATTTTTATTTTTCAGCAATAACTTCTGATAACAGCATGAACTACACCTGAATTGTGGGCCTCCCCCAGGAGAAAAACTTCAGCACTGGTCAATAGTAGCATCTCAATACATTCCAATTATATTTCAAACACTACAAGTGTAGCACGACAAGTTGATCTTTTCATCCAACTATAGTTAGAATTTTTTTTTCGGGCAAGATAGAAAATAGTTGAGCTGATGGTAAACCTGGAGAAAAGGTCTGACTTAAAATCAAAGAGAACAAGGTAATTACAAAAGATTTGAGTCTTTGAGGTGCAACTGTTCATATGGGCCTTGATAGAGCAGAGTGGAAGAAGAGGACCCATGTAGCCAACAAAGATGAATATGGGATAAGGTTTAGTTTGAGTTGATTTCAGACAGCAAGTGTTTTGAGTTTCATTGCAATTCCACAAACATTTAACCAAGTAACAATTTAGAAATGCAAAAGATATACAATTGCACTTTGCTGTAACAACTAACAAGTATGATCTTGATGAGATACAAGATATCAAGATCATACAAAATATTTCAAGATGCAGATTTCCTGGAATAGTTGTATAAAAAATTATTATCATGCAGTATTAAATTGACAGATTTCCAAAAATTTAGTTAGTATTCTTATCCAGCTCTCTATCAACTCTAAACCATTACTACGTCCTCCATGTACAGCTAAATTTGCAACATAATATAACAAAAATTGGGTTCTGGAGCATAATTGACATGCATACCTGAACATCAACCTTCAGAATAATATTGAGTTGGTGCAAGTCTAATCCAGTAAGCTTTCCTGCCGAAACAGCAGAAGCCAAAGAGGAGAGTGTCACCTTTCCATCCCCAGCTTTTGCTGTTATACGCTCATCTCTCAGATACTCTGCCCTTGACTCTGCTTTTTCACGAGCAACATCAAGGGAACCAACAACCTCAAATTCGTCACCAGCTAAGGGAACATTGTTCAATCCAATGACCTGAGTGTGCAGCATAAAAATTGAAATTCTACAAAGAATCAAGTTTCAGAAAAAAACACAGCTACACAAGAAAAGTAGAGTCCACTCAAATGAGAAAGAAATTCAATAAAGAGTAGATTGTTTGAGTCATTGCAAGAATGAAAGCCAAGTTACTTGACTCAACCAGAAATCTGAAAGCATGCATCTTTTCAGGTACATAGGTTCTTAGATAGTGATAGAATTTTTCTACCTGCCGTGAAACATACTCTATTCAAAATTAAGTACCTTCTCCTTAAGGTTTCACTTCAAAAAGAAGAAATAAGAAAATAGAGGTAGAATTACAAGCTGGTTACAAGTATGTCTTTAGTCTTTCTCTTTTATAAGATTTTTGGAGGAAAGTCAAGCTAGGCTCCTTATACAACATACAATCAGTTCAGCTTAGCATTAGTAACCATAAAAGAGTGATTTATGTGTGAAGCTCCAAGTCCAAAAACACCTGAATCAGGATGAAGAAAATAAAAATAACAATAATAACAATAGAAATAAAAATAAAGTGGAAAGGCTTAGAAATTAGTGATGAACCTAAAGAAAACTGGCATCTTCACATTGTTACTTACAAGTATCCTTTCTTGCAACTTTATGGTCACAATATTTGAATTATTATGCTATCATAATATAAAATTGGTCTCATTCGTTATATTTTAACTTTCACAGAGGTAACAAGCAAATTGTTATCTTCTTGAGCTGCTTAAAATGCCTTTACTTGCAGTCAAAACTTATATTTTTCTGAAATTCTATCTAAAAATATGTGCAAAGGATCCCACTTCACAACAAGCAAAAATCTTTATTTTTCATGATTCCAAGCAGAATTTTTCTTTTCTTAATTTTATTCAACTTGTTATGACTCAAAAACTGAATGAAATGAGTAAATTTCTTCTTCAACATATCATTCTCAATCTTATTTACTTGGACAAGTGTTGAAGCATACTTTCCTCCTACAACTTATGACACATAATGAATTCTAGATGGTTATGGTTTGTTTTGGTTGCAAAGAGGTGATGTATATATTCAGATAGTACGAAGCATGGCACTTTTGAAGACTTCAAGTCTTCAACCCATGTTTTCAACTAGGGAAGTGAAAGAAAAGAAAGGGCATAAATATTCCCTTCTTTCGGATTCACATGAGAAGTCGAAGCAAAATGAAATGGAAAAGATTACTTTCTATTTGCCCCAAAAATCTCTTACTTGAAAAACATATAAGAACACTTGTCCAAATATGGGAAGGCTATTTCCTTCAAGAATTCCTTTGGGCCACGGGTATATTTCTCTTTTACTTACTCCCAACTTTCATCACGACCAAATAAAGAGAAACAGAAAAGTATTTTATTCTCTTCTTTACTCTTCTCTTATTTTCAACTTATACCTCATGAGAATGTTGGATATGTGATAGTAGGTTATTTGGGGGGTCAAAGAAACTGAATATCAAGTATAATAATATAAGCAAGAGACTATGACATTTTTAGCTAGAGAAGGCTTATCACCTTCAAGTTATGATAGGGAACTGATTGTGTAGACAATGACCACAAGTTAAGTATACCAGAGATTTGAACAAAAAGATTCATAAAGATAATGCAGAGTAGCATATAGTTGTTGCTCAAGTTGTACTCAGCGGTTAAGCTTACAAACCCACACAAATAAACAAGAAAAAAATCTAATATAGGTTACCGACAACTGAGTTAAAAGTACATGCAGCCACAGAAGATCCAAAATAATAGCTTTCCCAATTGGAATAGCCACAATGGACCACCAGCTGGAAAACTCGGTACTTGATAAACCTCTAAGAGAATGCTGGAGAAGTTAATGGCCTCAAAACATAGCATCTTTCCAATTGCAACAGTCATTTTGGAGACCGGGAGGAAAACTCAAATTCAAATATGGAAATCCAAATGTAAAAACCGTAAATATTGTAAAGAACACAGCATATCTTGAGTGACAATATCATATGTCACCATAACAATAATAAATAAGAATTAGAATATCAAAAACATGACTAGCAACATACCTGTACAGGCATAGAGGGTCCTGCTTCATCAACACGCTTCCCTTTATCATCAAACAAAGCCCTCACCTGATAGTTGGCAAAATAAGGAAGTCCTTGAATATAGGATAACAAATTTAATCAATCCAAGTAACTAATCTTGCGCCCAGGATCAACTACATTTTAGTGAACATAACAGTGAACTTTTATATCATAGAAAGATTCATCTCATCAAGTCTTCTCTACCAACCTTTCCAAATGCTTCACCACAAACTAAAACATCTCCTCTTTTCAATGTGCCGTTCTGAACAATAAATGTAGCTACAGGGCCCTTAGATTTATCAAGACCAGCTTCAATCACTGTTCCCTTAGCATTCCTATGTGGATTAGCCTTCAGGTCTTGCAACTTGGAAGGAAAATCACAAAACCCAAATTTAGAATCATAAACAAGAAGAAGGCATACAAGTAAGTCCAGCGTAAAATTTAAAAATCTAACATCGGCCAGAACTTTCACTACTTTTTGATTCTCAACAATTCATGGGATGTGCCGAGGAAAGTAAGAATGTGAAAATGTGCTACTTCAAGTATAAGTAAAGCCAACACATGCATAGTAATGCTAACAATAGATCATTAAATGACCAAAGCAGTCAAATGCATGGAAGTCTCTAAATAACTAGAACTGCTGAGAGACTAGGAACCAAAAATCAAAATTTTTATTAAAAGAAGAGTGTAAAGCTACCTCAGCCACAAGCATAACAGTTTCCAGCAAATCGTCTACATTCTCCCCTTTAAGAGCACTTATCTGTTATAGAATATTCAGCAATAAAATATTGAATCAACACAAAGCACTATTAGAATGCAAATAAAACTATGAGGTTGCTGTTTGTTCACCTTAACCATTGGGACGTCACCACCCCATTCTTCTGGCATCAAACCAATTGAGGAAAGTTCTTGCATGACTCGATCTGGATTAGCTCCATCCTTATCGATCTACAATCATGGAATAAAATAAAGAGAGACTACAATTCCCAGTGCCAATAGGGAACACATTTAAGCGAGCATAATCAACAGCATACTAAAGATACCTTATTAATGGCAACAATAATCGGCACCGCAGCTGATTTGGCATGAGCAATGGCCTCATTTGTTTGTGGTCGGATACCATCATCAGCTGCTACAACAATGACAGCAATGTCCGTCACTCTTGCTCCGCGTGCTCTCATTGCTCCAAAAGCCTATGGAAATGGATAAAAGGATTAACATATAATACTAAAAGGAGCTACCAGGTTATTCCTGGAGTTGATCACATGACACTGTTAAAATGCACGTGTGATGAGAGAACAAACGAATCGAAATACGGCAATAAAACCTTCAGCTAGAAACACAAGCAAAATAATAAGATTACCTCATGTCCAGGAGTATCAAGAAAAACACATGTTTGTAGCTTGCCATCAATAGGTACTTGAACCTTATACGCCCCAATTCCTTGTGTAATCCCACCGGCTTCAGATGCTGCCACCTAAACATATAGCAATTATAGTGCATGTTGCCACTATGTTGTAGGTCCTCACCATATTAACTAAAAAAAAAAAGGAAGTGAATGTCATGGTGCCAGTATACCTTGCTCTTTCGTATGTAATCCAAAAGTGTTGTCTGCATATGAAGAAAAACCCATTAACTGGAGCTTGCAATGATAAAGCATCTATTAAAGCTTTGAAGATATTGAGTAACCTGACCTTTCCATGATCAACGTGACCCATTATAGTTAGAACAGGAGGCCTATCTTCTAATTTATCCAAGTCGTCTTCATCAAACATTTCCTTCTTTTTTGCCATTTCTTCCACTCTGAAAGGGGCAGCATCAACAATTTCCACATCATACTCTCTGCATATCATTTTCACCATATCTTTGCTAAGCTTTTGCACACCGTCAGGCTTAATTCCCTTATTAGAGTATAAATACCCAAGAATTTCACCTTCACTGATGGCCAAGTTGTAGGCCAACTCCTCAGTTAACATGCCATCGTCATCAACCTCCATAATTTCTACTTTCACAGGTGCAGCATCTTTAGCTGCCTGAAGTCTAGCAGCCTTTCGGCTTGCCTTGCTCCATTTTCTCCCCTTCCTTGCAGTAGCTGATCCCGGAATGGAAACATCAAGTTCAGATGCATCTTCGTCGTGGATATCATCAGCAACCATTCGTCTACGCGGTCCTCCGGATGGACCTCCCTTTTTCCGAAACTCATCCTTGAACTTTCCAGGTGGGGGGTTCTTCCCAGGTTTTGGAGGGGCTAAAACAGCTTGAGCAATAAGAGGATCAACCACAGGTTTCTTAGAGGCAAACTTGTCAATCAAAATTGGCTTGCGCTCTTTTGTTTCCGCAGTTGAATTGGTTTCATCAGCAGTAGAGGACTTCGCAGCTGCATTTACATCCTTCAAGATGACAGGTTTTTTGATAGAAACCGGTGGAGCAACAGAGGGCTTTGCTTGTAACATTGGTTGAACTTTCTGTGGTGTCTGAGGCAGTCTTAGTGGTGTAACAACATGAGATGCATCCTTCCCTCTGCCATCTATTCTTGAATCCTGTTTCAGGGGTTCCTTCACAACTTTCTGTGCAGTAGCCACAGGATTCCCTTTCCGCCAGACACTTTTTGAAGTCTTAGACTTGCTATTTGAATCGGCCATTGAATTAACTGGTTTACCATTCTTTAGACCTGCATTTTGATTCGCTGATGGTTTATTTAAAGAAACATTCGACTTCTTACTATTCTCTAGCTTCTCCGCCATCTCCAACACCTCTCCCAGGGACTCAATAACCTTACTCCTCTCCTCCTCGCTGTCACTTGTCTTTTCCTTGTCTGAATCCTCTTTAAGTTTCACTTCATCCCAAGGCATATTAAGAACGGGTTCAACATTGGACCCCGATTTCAAAACTGGCTTGGGAGCCGCCTTGAGAAAAGTATCAGTGTCATTATCTTTACTACCTCTACATGTAGAGTCAAGAGATGTCGAAGTCCCATGTTCCGTGATGTAATCAGTTGTTACGGAATATTTACACATGCCCACATACCTCCATCTCTTGCCACTCAAAAACCTCCTAAAATTACCCCTGTTTCCACCAAAAGAGACCCGTCTAACTAAACAAACAGACCCTTCAAAATGACCAGAAGAAATCATACTCGCGCTTCCCAAATTTACCGGGGAAGCTAAAGAGGCCATTCTTAGCACTTATATATCCTTCACCATTAACACGAATGCCCAAAAAACGAGAGCTTTTCACTATCAAAATCAGAAGTTCAGCACAGCACCAATAAATATTTGCAAGAATAAAAATTTATCTTATAAACCCTCTTCACTTTATATTCTCAGTACGGTATTTCCGAGAATTGACAAATATTCTTCGACAACTGAGGAAATCCAGTTCAGAAAAACATCAAAAAGATACATACATATAAAAGAAGAAAGAATTGTATGTACCTGTAGAAATTATATAGTGAAGTGTGTATTTTCTTGAAAGGATATGGAAATTTCCCTGCAGTAAAGGTTATAGGAGAAGAAACCGTGTGGTTGTAGAGTTAGGATCGATAATTTGGGAAGGCCTTTTGGGTTGGGTTATGCTTGTGTGGCACTCTCTCCGCCTGTCAACTGTCGACATTGCATGATAAGGCAGTGGCTAAGGTTTTTTCCCCCTAAAATTTCCTTGGTTTTTGTTATCCTCTATTTCTATTTCACATATTTATTACATGCTTGATATATGTTCGTATATTTCAAAAACCTTTTAATACATTGTAGCATATAATAATTTTTTACATTTTTTACTCTTGAAATAAAATAACAATGAACTCAAAAATATCTAAACACACGTGGTCGACATAATAAATTTCGATATAGGGTTTCGAAAATTTCATTTCACATTAATAAAAGTCGATTATAAACTTATTTGTACAAAGAATTCGCTCTTTTTATATATAAGTGATTATGTAACTTCTTTCTATTTATACAATTGCACTCTTATTTAAGGAGGAAGCGATGAAGGACAACAAAACACTCGAAGGAAAGAATTTAAGAATGAAATTAAGAGATTAGTCGAAGTCTACATAAGTATGCATTATTTGTGTATAAGATGAGGTTAGTTGCTTTATTTCTATTCTTGCAAGATTTTAAAAAAAAAAAAAAAAAAAAAAATCTATTCTCCCACAATAAAATATTGAATAGGTGCATGTAGGTTAACAAAAGTTGGATTTGGATTGAGTTTGAGATTCTAACGCAAAATAATTTATCAAATGATATCAAAACTATAAATGATACGATCTTTGGATTACTGATTTTACATAGAGTAGTAATTCAGTCAAAAGGAAATGACAATTCATTTTTGATGAATATATAGCATTTACTCATTCTGATCATGTTTCTGACGAGTTTTTTATAGACTTGGTTGAAAAAGAGTTAAAAATCGAAGAGTGATTCAACACAAATATTTAAAATTTGTTAAAGATCAGCTTAAAAATAAGACAATACGTAATTAAAAGTTATCTCTCTAAACTGGTAAATTCTCAAATCGATAAAATTCAATTCGTTTAGTGAAATACTAATTAATTTTACGAAATTTAATAAACTATCACCGACCATAGAGAGATTTACTCCGATACAACCACAAAAAAAGTATTCATTTGTCCGTCAATACGTTTTCATCCACTCAAACCAAAACATATATCTCTCCCTCAATTCTTCAATTTTTCTACATTATTCTTTATATTGATCAAAATCAAACTCCCTCAAACAAAACTCTCTCTCACTCTCTCATATCTTCTCAACTTTTCAATCCATTAAAATTCTCTATGGTCAGATTCCATCGCAAAGAAAAACGGTATATTAGTTAAACTTGAATATAATAAGTCAAATTTGAACATATTTTAAACATATCAAAATCGCTATTCTGTGTCCACATAAGAATAAAATCGTTACTATGTAAGCGCGAGTATAATCCATAACTGACATTGCACGGAATTAGATAAAATGTCACGCTTTTGAACATCGACCAAGTCTCATCACGCGCATTGTACGTTGATGACTGATACGCGCGCCACAGAAAAAAAATAAAAAACTGAATATTTTCCATAAAACACCAGTGAAAGAAGCTCACAGCACAGAGCTGATTTCGAGGGCTGACACTTTAGAGAGAGAAAATAGAGACACACATATTTATACAGAGATATAGAGAGAGAAAGGGGGAGGGCGTAATTATGAAGGACGAGGTTATTAGCTCTTCAGGGGACCCTCTATTGCCCCCCAGATCTTCTTCTCCGCCTCCTAGCCTGACTCCCGCTGCCAGGTAAATTAATTCCCTAATTATCGTCCCCCTTTTTCTAACTCATTTTAATTTCAGAATTGGTGTAATTTGGCGTGCAGTATGATGTGTTGTTGGGATTTTGCGTGTTCTATGAATGCCTAATTGTACCACTTAAATGGAATTGGAAATTTGGGATTTTTTGTCATTTGTATGTTAAATTGTTGTCTTTTTAGGGAGAAATATTCTGGATCAAGTATGTAATTATTTTGAATGCCTTGATTGCGAAACATGGTGGTGTTGACTGAAGCAAATGAGCTGGAAATTGATATAAAATGCCTATCTTTTGCTTGACATTTGTTTGAATTTTTATGTTCAGGGTTTTAATTTGACGGTAGGGAGCTTGAACGGAAGAATTAAAGTTTGAATATTAATCTACTGAAGAATTAAAGTTTGAGTATTACCCGCGCTTACATATAATGCGTGCTATTATAGTTATGCATGAAATTTGACGAAGTGGCTTTGTAGTTACTGGAGAGTTGTGCTCTAATTACTAGAATTAAAGTGCTAAGAGTACCAGGCATATCTCCTCATGGAAAAAAGTTTATGTTTTTATTGTTTGTGGCTTTGTGCCTGTTGGTTGTTGAGAAATTTTTTTCCCTCCATTAACTAGACTTCAAACTGGCTTTTAATTACACTTCACCCACACGAGTAAAGGGATCTACTCTTTCTAAAGCTATTATTTATATATAGCCTGGAGAAAGATGGTAAAATTCTACTACGAAATAGAATGTGAGAAGTGGAGTTGTAAGCTAGCTGTTTTCTTTTAAAAGGTGATGGTCTGTTACAAGCTACCAAGAAATATCTACTATAAATTCTCCATATGATTCACATAGTTGCTTTCCTCTGCTCTTTTAAGCAGTTCTGCAGGGGCATCATCTCCTGCTGTTCCTACAAATGCTGGCAGCACAGACTGGTTTGGTCAAGTGCAGAACTCAAAAGGGGGTTCTCTTTCGCGCGTTGGTTCGCAGCCCATGTGGACTTCATTGAGCACCAGTGCTGGTGATTCTGCTCTTGGATCATCTCAACCTTCATGCAGACCCTGGGAAAGAGGTGATTTACTGAGGCGTCTCTCAACGTTCAAACCTGCCAACTGGTTTGGAAAGCCCAAGGTTTGAACTTTTTTTTCTTTTTTTGAGAATCATGTTGGATATCAATCTTCTGTTGCAAAGTTAAATGTTTTCTTCACATAAATACCTAGACTTTTTATTGTTCTTATATATACATTGTTTTTTTTTTTTTTTCATTTTTCACATCATTGCAAGATCATTCCTCACTGGATTATGTTAACTAGATCCATATACTGATCAATGGTTGCAAGCATGAGATCAACTATATTGCTGACTCTACCCTATATAAGATCCGTACAGGAAAAAATTACTGCTGCATGTGATTTAGGTTCATTACTGATAGAAGTCTGTATCTGAGGTTTTGATTTAAGAACTAAGCGACATGGCTCAGTCTATGTTTGGAGACATTTTGAAGAATCAACTTAGGTCTTTTTATAATGGAGAAAGCTACACAGGCAAAAGGATTAGTAATATCCATGTTTTCAAATTAGGGATGGTGTAAAAACCAGTGGGAAAATGATGGATATTTATGTCCTATATATTTTCAAGTTGGTTTTTTACCTTGTTTCCTTATTGAGGCGATTCAATTGAATTTCATTTTCTTTGTACTGGACATATTATGGTAAGTATTTGTAGGAAAGATTATGATAAATATCCATAGAGAAGATTATGGTAGTTTGAACTTTCCTACTTTGGTTTTTTTTACTATAGATATGTTCTTTTTCTTTGTAACCGAAAAGACAGAATACTTGGACAAATTCTCTATTCCTCTTCATAATTTCTATCTTAATTTCTTTTCTCTATAATTTTCAATAGGGTTAGAGAAAAAGGATTGACAGATTTTTTGTAATTCAAAGCAAAAAGATAAGATACCCCACGATTCACACTCTTAAATCTTTACATCCAATTTTTCTGATAACCAAGGAAACATGGTTTTAACTTTTAACACAAAAACCGGATGATTATGGTACGAAGATGCTGGAGCCAAATTTGGCTTTATTCAAAGAATATTTTTTTAAATAGAGTCAGAGGAAGATGATCACCGGTGGAATTATTATTTGTGTAAGATAGTAGAACCCCGCTTTTTACTTGCTCACCCACTCATCCTCCCTTAACCATGCCCTAAAACACAGAGTCAGATGGGAAAAATGTTACACCACAATTGAGGTCTTTTTTGATTTGATGGATGGACAAAAGATTAAGTGATAGTTTAGGAACGTTTAACACACTCTAGTGAGAGGATGGTGTCAAGACAATTGATCTTTGATCAGACACAATGGCTAGTTTCCAGGGGTCGACTTTGATTCATTGGGCAAGAACTATAGGAGGTGAATTGATGGGAGGAATCTGTGATATGGTTAGTTGCACATAATCCAATCCGCTGAGCACTAGAACAACAGACTTTAGAGCACTGAAGGCAAGCATCATGTTCTTCCACCTTCCTCAGCCCTTTACATTCTCTCTCTCTCTTTTTCTTTTTCTTTTTCTTTTCCTTTTTTTTTTTGGTGGAGACCCCAGCAATGGAGTTGCTGTAGTTGTGTTACGATGCGAGCAATAGTTACATACAACCTTAGGGAGGGGGCAAAGCCTGACCTCCACAAAAGACGACAACATAGACTAATTCCAAGGGATAGTCTACCTCCAGTAGGCAACTTGAGAGCTGACCTATCCATTACTGGTCCCATCAATAAAATGAACAACTCAACTTGCAGATAGGAATATATAAGCTATCAACACATTCTACCACGCTATGATGCACCGATACGGGTATGCGTGTCTGACACGACACGTATCGGATACGTCGACACGCGATTTTTGAAAAAGTACTGACACGGAGACACTGATACGCCGTAGACACGTCAATTAAATTTTTAAATTTTTTTAAAAAATTTTATAGTGTAAAGAAAATAAAAATTTGTATACTTATTGCATAAAATATAGTTAAAAAAAAATGATTGACCTATTTTAACATTAACAAACCAATAATTTGCCCATTTAAAATTTTGACCGGCCAATAAGGATTGACCTATTTTTTCTAAACTCTAAACAAGTATCCGGTGACGTGTCGGACACGTGTCGAACACCGACACGCCCGTTCCAGTGGAGTGTTCGTGCTTCTTAGCTACCACGCAAATTCACAAGTGAGAAGGATTCTAGAAGATTGTGAAGAAAGACCCATTGCTGCCAAATAATCCGCCATGCTGAATGAAGCTCATAGTTATTGGTCTTACTGCGTGGTTGTTGAGCAGCAGTGGTATAGCGATCAGGGTTGGCAGCAACATTGGTGTTCTGGTTGCAGAGGAATTTATAGAGGTTTCGGACATTTTGAAAGGGATGGATAGCTGGATCAGTAAAAGGTTTAACTGAAGGGGATCTCTGGCAACAAGGCCAAGGACAATCTTTTCCTGTTGGCAATGAAGGTCTTGCACTTCATTGTTTTTTCTGGCAGTTAAGGTTAGAAGAAACAACATGGAGAAAAACTTAAGGAGAATAACCTAGGACTCTGATATCATGTGATAAAACTTGTTTTTCCTTTTTTATTTTACATAAAATTTACCTTATTTACACCAAACTATTACAACCTGAAAAGATGATTTCCAAATTTCTGCTTCTATTGATTCAGCCCTATTGACGTGCTCCTATTAATTACATAACAATTATAAAATATTTACAAGATAAATACAGATTTGCTAAGAATCAGAAATCAATTAGGAACTGAAATTTCCTATTCTGAATCCATTAATAGTGTATTATGTTCCCATAGGTGCGAACTTGACGAGGTTTGTGTTTACATATTTCTTTTTGTGCAATGATTAATTCAGGCTGCTAGTGTGCTGTCCTGTGCCAGAAGAGGATGGGTGAACTTGGACGTTGATAAAATTAAATGTGAATCTTGTGGTGTGAATCTGAAGTTCATTTCATCAGCTACTTGGACTCTTTCTGAAGGTGAATCAGGCTGTTAATTGTTAATTAAGTTGCAATTATGTTCTCTCATTATTTAGATGTGTAAATGCTTCAAGAATCTGAAGATTTTTAGATTGTTCTTGAGGTTTTGTGCTATAATCTTGTATTTAGTGATGCATTTTGAAGTTCAAGGTTCCATTTGAACATTTTCTAGATTAATAGTGCAGTTGTTCCAAAGCTGTCAATTACCCGATAACTAATACCCCTTTAAGAATAGTTATGAGAAATGACATATTAATATATTGTAAAATATTGAGTAACTATGTTCTATGCATGTATAAGTTTGTGATAGTTTTTGGCCACTGAAATACTGAATATTATATGTGGTGTATAGATATGACAATTTTTGAATGAGATCAGTTGCCTTAGTAAGGTTGCAATCAGACGATACAAGTATGTCCAAGCATAATTCTAACCAAAGTTGAGTCCAAATCCTCAAAGAGTGTTCTCCTGTTCTCTACTTTAACTAATTTTCAGTGGGTAATGCTTGCCACAAAGCCTCTTCTTTACTCTCAAGACATGCCATTTTTATTAATCCTTGTTTCTGCTTTTACTCTTTATGTCATACTTCTTTTGAACAAAGATGATTCAGAAGGCTTACTTCATTCTTTGGAAAACTTACAACGATCTTTAAGAACCAATCAAGCGCAAGAAGTGCAACCTAGTTTTTTCAAAGTGATGTCAACAGAATTTTCCAAACCATAGATCAAATTTAGACATATTCTACTCGTGTCTTTCCTTTTTATTTAGAGATTAGGATATTGTAAAGGTTGTGAATACAGTTTTTCTTATTGTGTCACCATGGTCCTTGTTCTTGTTTTGTATAATAGGATCATGAATTGGCATTCTACTTAATCACTCAAGTCTTTAATAGAAAGCTAACTAGGAGTTTTTAACACATATAATCTGTATTTCATATGGGTGTATATAATACTAATTTTGAGTCCTATCCACTGAAATTTGAACCCAATTAATATTTTTATCTATAATCTACGTAAAAGATAACATCAAGGGTATATGTTCAAATGGAACCTCTACAATTAGCTGCAAAGAGAGCAAAGCTACAGAAACATGAAGCATTATTAGAGTACTATAAATAGTTCTGTGATATTCTGTTTTGCGAAGAGAACTTTTGCCAACCTCGCACCCACTATGGTCCTCCCAACAAGCTCTCAAAATCAGTGATCAATAACACTGAAACAAACTTCTCATGAGTCAAGAAGTATTGCAGCCATCTGTGAGCTAGAATTTATCTACCGTTTTTGTGGGGTTTATTCATTTCTGCTGAAGTCTTGCCATTTTTCTGTTTTTTTTTTTTAAACTTTAAAAAGCTGCCAAGAGATACTTATCCTCAATGGCTACTTGATGTAGAACTGATGCATGGATATTCCCTGTTTCGTAACCTTTCATATGCTGAAGAGAAAGTTAGCCAAGCCAACCAAACTCCAAAAACGTCAAAGAGAAAGTTAGCCAAGCCAACCAAACTCCAAAAACGTCTTTCTTATATCATTATTTCTTTGATTGTATAATACTTGAAGTTAAGCCAATATCGCTGTATAGTGATCTTGAAGATTGTGTGAGTGTCATCTTATTTCGGCCATCAGCCAACTGACAGCTTCTTTAATTTGGTGTTATCAAGTTTGTCATGTTCCCTGGATATTGTTAAGCTCGTTTCATTGCTTTTAATAACCTAAAAAAACAAAGAAGTACAAAGTGAAGATTCTAGACATGTAACATTCTCGTTATTATTTTTTTCTTTCACGGTATCTTCCCTTTGCACTTAACACTTTATATTCTTTCTTGTCATGCTTGTTTGCTCAATATCTTTCATTCTCATGTAATGATTATTGTTTATAGCTGATAGCGCTGGGGAAGACTTTGCCAGAAAACTTGATGGCGGGCATAAAGTTAACTGTCCATGGGTAGGAAACAGCTGTGCAGAAAGCTTGGTTCAGTTCCCTCCTACTCCACCGTCAGCATTGATTGGTGGTTATAAGGATCGTTGTGATGGACTGATGCAGTTCGCTTCCCTGCCCATTGTGGCTGCATCTGCAATGGAGCAAATGAGAATTTCTCGGGGTCCAGAAATTGACCGGCTTTTAGCTCAGTCTCAGTTTGCAGGCAGTGAATTAGGCTTTAAGCTGGAGATTATCTCAGGAACTGAAAATGCCAGAGATGATATCTTCTTCATATACTCCCGTGTAATACACACATGATTTTAAAATTTTTTTGACTTGTTTCTAGACTCATTGCATTTTTAATTCCATGACTAAAAAATTTATCTCAAATTATAGGCTCAAAAGCTGATAAGCCTGTGTGGATGGGAACCAAGATGGCTTCCAAATATTCAGGACTGTGAAGAGCATTCTGCTCAATCGGCTAGAAATGGATGCTCGATTGGTCCTACAAAAACTCGTGGTCATCCCTGCAACCCTAGCCGTGGCAAGAAGAAATTGTCCTCTTCCACAAAAAAAGATTATGGCATAAATGAAGTTATGGCTCCCAAGTCAAAATTCATGTCAAGGTCACCTTTGTTGGATTGCAGCTTATGTGGAGCCACAGTGAGAATCTGGGATTTCCTCACTGTTGTACGTCCTGCTTCTTTTGCTCCCAATAGCAGCGACGTTCCTGAAACTAGCAAGAAGATGGCATTAACACGTGGAGTAAGTGCAGCAAGTGGCATCAGTGGATGGGTTGCTGTGGATGGGATGGAGAAGGAGCAGGTAGAGGACCATGATGAAGCTGCAACAGACGAAGGGAAGTCATTGTCAAACATTGGGGTGGATTTAAATCTTACCATATCTGGTGGATTATCTTCTTCACGGTTGCAGATGAATGTTATGTCTGAACAATACCAAGATGCGCATAGAGGAAGAGATTTACTGATTGGACAGCCTTCCAGCAGCGAGGTTGGTGATCGTGCAGCCTCATATGAATCACGTGGTCCTAGTTCTCGCAAGCGGAACTTAGATGAAGGTGGAAGTACAGTTGATAGGCCACCCTTATTGATGCAACAGGTTGACAGTATTGAAGGCACTGTCATTGACCGTGATGGTGATGAAGTCGATGATGGTAGACAGCACGCTGCTGCCCCTTCAAAACGTGCCCGTGACTCTGATATTGTTGAACACCATCTTTCCTTGTATAGAAAATATTCTTCTGGCGCTGGTCCTAGCCAGCAATTGGGATTGGATATAGGAACAGATGCTCCAAGAAATTATCTTTCTAATCAGGGTCCTGAGCAAGCATTTGGTTATCCATCAACTAGGGATTCAACACACGCTTCCTCCATCATTGCCATGGACACTGTATGTCACAGTGCAGATAATGATTCAATGGAAAGTGTTGAAAATTACCCTGGAGATTTTGATGATGTTCATTTTCCATCTACATCAACCCTCAGAAATACAGATCTCAATGGGACATCTGAATTGAACTACAGTAACCAAGCACAACAGAGTACTTGTCCAGCTGTAAGAAGTGTTGGTGAAATGGGTGTTAGTAGTACAAATGATGAAGAAGTACTGAACGCAGATACTGCAACTGGGCAAGGGAGAAATGGTCCTAGCTTTGGAATTAGTGGAGGAAGTGTTGGAATGGGTGCTAGCCATGAAGCTGAAATTCATGGCACTGATGTGTCTATCCACAGAGCTGATAGTGTTGTTGGTGATGTGGAGCCAATTGCTGAAATCACTGATAACCAGGGTCAGACCGGTGAATTTGCTCCAGATCCAGGGCTAATGGGTGATTTTGTCCCAGAAGAAATGGACCAAGAGGATCGTGCTGGTGATAGTCAAGATTTGATGTCTCGATCTATAGGAAGGGCTGATAGGGGCTCAAAAATCGTGGGTTTTGCCAAGGAAGGATCTGTTGAAAGTGGTGAGAAGACCAGTAACATGCGTGCAGCACCCCATGAGAACAGTCCACATTATTCTCTATCTTGCAATGCCATTTTATATTCTGGCTGGGATGCATCCAAGGAAGAAGTTACTCAAGCTGGCAAAGATCTGACCACTGATGACTGTAACTCAGGCTATTTGGTTGCAAAAGGGACAGGTGATATAGTTTGTCTTTCAACTTTTATTATGCATCAAGATGCAAAAGTGCACACATGATGAGAAAACTCGTGTGGACCAGAGATGTTGTGTGGCAGATGTAAGGGTGTTGAGGGCTTGGACATCGCACTTGTCAGCGGCAGATTATTGATTAATTAATTAATTGCTAATCCAATTTTAAATATGGTTGATTAGTCCGAATTTCAAGGGACAATTTTTATCTGAGAATTATCAAGAGTTTCCTTATAGATAAAACAATAATTAAAGAATTCTAATGATACTTTAAACATATGATCATCTTGCATATAGCGTACTTAAGAAAATGGTAAAAATTTGAATAGTTTCTTCCAATTATTGGTGAATGTTCAACCATTTAATTTTGATTTTGAGACCTGTAAAGTTACAAAACCACTTGTCCAGGTTTAAGAGAATAGTAATCCTCTTATCCTTATATTGTTGTTTATTTTTGAAACAGAACTTCACTCTCTCCTCTGCCATCTTTTTTCTTTGTTCAATATTTGTCCTACTGCAATAACACTTTCTTTGGAAGACACCGTGTTTTCTTAGGGATATCTATTTCTCTTCTGCGAGGTTTTATGTTAGAACAACCAACAACCAAATTATTGTGCTGGAAAATCTGATGTTCTCATTACTTGTGAAAATTTTGCAAAACTTGATACAAACACCGATTGCTACCACAAAGATAAAGATGCACATATATGTCTATTCAGATAATACTTGTAGGATGTGAATATATATATATATATGTATATGTGAAAGATGTTCAAATTTACACTTTCTGGATTCATTGTGCTGTGATTACCAGTTTCCATATCACATGTGAGGGTTGCATTATTGATTATTAGTCAAATGATAAGCTGTATAGAGCATTCAGTTGCTGCCTCTTATCTGGCTGTTTCTTTTTTAAAATTTGTCTTCTTCTGTTGGCTCAATTTTTGTGATTTCGACGTTGACCAGACGGTGATTTCTTGAATATGTTACATTGTTCAGGGCCATCCAATGGTGGATGCAACTATGAGGAAGTTGTTGAATTCGATCCAATCAAGCATCATAATCACTTCTGTCCTTGGGTGAATGGAAATGTTGCCGCAGCTGGCTGCAGTAGCAGTAGCGGCTCTGGTTCCAGTGCTGGTGCTCAGGCACTATGCGGTTGGCAGCTGACACTAGATGCTTTGGATGCTTTCCAATCTCTAGCCCAAGTTCCAATTCAAACCATGGAATCTGAATCGGCTGCATCAATGCACAAGGTTTGTGAATACCTATGATCATGAACTTGTCAATTTTAACAGTCTCCTGTTTTGTCCTTGACTGTTATCAAAATTTCTTTTGAACATGTATGGCTGAGCCTTGAAAAAAAGTAAGTTACTTTTAAGTAAAGAAGCAAGTTTACTTTTTTATTATGCATGTTTGGGTAAACGGTACTTATAAATGAGTTAATGTTTGGGGAAGAGTTGCTTTTTAAGTACAATAAATTTGGCAAATGACTAAAAAGCCCATATTGTAAAAATCATTTTCTCCCTTTTTTCCAAGTGAAGAAGCTGCAGAGTTTGGGTGATTGTTGTGTGAAAGATGGAGTTGTGTGAATAATCTTGAACCTCCTCTGATGGGCGATAAAAGGGTAAGAAATGGAGGACTGGTTTAGTGGTGGTGGGACGGGGTCTGTATCGGTAGTAGGAGGTTGAAGATGATGCATTTCTTGGGGGTAATTTTGTCTTTTCATTGGTCAAGTCTTGCAATAAGCGGGCTTATTTTTTGGCAGTAAGGATCCCGTGCTTTTTTTTTTTTGCCAGATTTTTAGCTCTTTTGGCTTAAAGAGAAGCCATTTATTTTCAGCCAAGTATGTTTCACTTGCTTTTAAGCTTAGCCAAACATGCTCTGTCTTCTTTTTTCTCATTTTTGTTGTTATTGCAAATTTTTCTTCAAATTCTGTCATATTTTTCTTTTAATAATACAATCCATACAAGGGTTTGTTGATAATAAAAAAACTTTAAGTTATAAAATGTCGTTGTCACACAATTGTGGAGCAAGATGACAAACATGAATAAAAAAGAAAGAAAAAAATTTGTTAGCAGCCACGTACTGACTACTGTTTCATGTTACAATGAAAATAAGATATTATCTAACACACCAACTTTCTGGTGCACTCCGCTATTTGTTTGTGCTAAGGATGTTATATTTCTGCTGTCTGACCATTTCAGTCCTCTTCTAATAATCTTCAGGCTTTCTCACTAACCATTCCTTCAAATCTGTGAGAACACAACCTAACATGATTTGCTTGCAGGATGATCATCTGACTCCTGGTCGAAAACTCTTGGCACGTGACTCATTCAGCTAAGCTTTGAGTTAGAACTGAATGTAAAATTAAAGTTCAGAGATGTGGAGAACTGGTATTTGTCATCATCTCTTAAAAACTCATGTAATGATAATCAATATCTCCGGCAAACTCATGTAATGATAATCAATATCTCCGGCATAGTTTTACCATTTCCTTTGGGGGGATGATAATCCTGTATGAACTAGCTTATTCTCCCGCCAGTTGTTAGATAAGATTTTGGGACACTTGCACCCAGTTTAATGAATGTTTATATGTTCTTTGGGCTGGCTTGTTCCTTTTTTTTGTCCCCCATTTTTTGGTTGGCCAAAAATGGTTAGTACTATATATATGAAGGTGCCCTAGGCATCATTTTCTGCATTAAGGATGTTGGTTGGAGCATTTTCGTCTGTTTGGGAACCACAGGAATTAGTTTAGCTCGGATCTTAACCAAAAATTGTATATATCAAGTTTGAACAAATAGAAGACCTATTTTCGTAAGAACCTAGTTCGGTGACTTTGTTTTTCTTCTCTTTTAATGAAACTGGTTTTATGTGAGTGGAAGGAGATATAAAATGTCAGTATTGTTTGAAAGATTGAGATTAATTCTATTATCTGTTATTGTTGAAATACTTGTTGGAATATAAAACTGGTTCAATTAAAACATGCTATTGCTTTTTTTTTTTTTTTTGATCGAAGATGTAAATTTGTATAGATCAAAAGAAATGTACACATACACCGGGCATACCCGGGCAAGGAAGCAAGTGTTTAGAACCACAATATACAAGAACACCGGGTATCCCCGAGAGAACAAAAATATAGCAACTCAACCATGATGAAAACAAACTAAAGGCTAAACTAGAACGGTATTAAAACATTAGGATACAAAGAGAACAAAACTTTGTATACGTGTGTTTTAATTTGTTTGATAACACTATCTGGAGAAAGCTGAGATATAGCTTGAATGAATTTGAGCTAGTTTTAGACCAAAATTTGAACAAGTTTTCTTGAGTACTCTGAAAAGTTCAGAGTGAATGGTTCCCGTTTCACCCAGTAAACTGATTTTCAAGCTTACAAAAGGATACCTTTAGGATCATATTAGAACTAGATTTTATCAGATTATTTTTGGTCGAGAAGGTTCAGGTTTGCCTAATTTCCTTTCGTGGTAGGCAAGAACATTGATACATGGAGAATCTAATTTTCCATGATTGTTCGTTCATAGGATGCATATCTTGGTTGAGGTTAGAACATGAACATGTGGATCAATTATAGCACATTAGAAGATGCTGCTCTGAAGACGGGCCCTGATCTGGCCTAATATCATCAATTATGTTTGATCAATTTTTCATGTTTATCCTAAAGACCAAAAAATTTCAAGCTACTTTATAGATGCAACTGAAGTTTGTCCACAGTGTAATCAAGAAGGCTTACAAAACTTAGCTGTGTATTGTTTTGTAATTAAATTACGACATATTCTGAAACATTTTTGCTTGCAGTTGAGGATTCTTCCTGCAGCAGTCATCACAGATCAAGGTCATGCTAAGTCTAACTGAACCGATTGTCGAGAAGTAACTTGTTGCCCTTGTGGCCATCTTTAGTCGAAGTCAAAATTCCATTAACTGTAATATTTATGGAGGTACTGGTGATCTTTAGTTTCCTTATTTCTGGTGCAGAGGTAATAATTCCTTTCCATATACTGAGGCTTGTTTATTCAATAATATTAGCCAAGTATTTTGATAAATGGTACTTCTTTAGTGGTTTTTCGAAACTTAAAATCCTCAGGTTACTTGTTTTCGGGATACCTTTGTATTGGGTTACTGCACACTATTATTTCTCGTATAAATGATTTTCTGTTGCAAAATTTAGGTTTTGACTGCTGTTTCTTATTTTTGGTTATATATATGGGCTGCTGATCCTATCTCATCATATTTACTAGATTTAACTGACTGGATTTATGATTGTCAAAACCTCAGAGATTAATTTTGAAACAACATCTTCTCTTCCTGAAAAAACAATTATATAATACAATACATGATATTAACTTGATTTTGTTACGTGTGCTGGAGAGTTGTTCATTCCATTGCCCTGGGTTGGAAAGCAATTCCTTGGCAGCCTGCCGTTGCTTTGCTTTCCCATCTTAGTAAGCATGATACAACTATGGCATGGATACGTGGAGGAACCCGTAGCTAGAATGCTTGGATGAATACAAGTGTATGCACCCTGCCCGAAAAGGGTCCTTCCAGCTAGGGTTCCGAATACTTTCCATGATGGTTTGGCAATCTTCTTGTTAAGGATGATAGGGGGAGAGCCGGAGAGGTAGACAGGCTTTTTGAAGAGAGCTTGCATAACAGTGTTTGAATTTGAATTCGGTACGTTTGTTGAATGTTGAGGTTGGATCTTCAGTTTTTTTCACGGGGGCAAGAGGGTAGACGTTCAGTACTAGATGTGCTTGATCCAAGGACTACAAATTTCTGTAGCGGTTTGATCGTGGTTACACAGATATTGTGCCACTTAATTCGAGTTGCCCTCCAAATCCCTTTCTAGAAAAGAGAGATTGATTCTGTTTTTGTCACTTTTTTCACGAACCACTGGTGGGTTGGTGAGTGACTTGTAGGAAATTAAGCATAGTGAGCAATTGCAAGAAGTGAGAATTTCTTAAGGATGCATAGGAATAGAAAACATGAAAAATGATCACATTGTGTAGAGTTCTTTAAAATGCCTCCATCCTTCTACATCTATATTCCACACAGTTTAAGTAAAGCCCTCAAAAAGAGTAAATGAAGAAATATAGGCAGAACTCGACCGGTTTGATTTACTGTTTGAGCTATACTCGACTAAGCAGCTTGTTGAGTTATGCGTGCTTTTACGAGAGGAATAGTAAAAATTGATGAATCTGTTTCTGTAAAGTTAAATTGAACATTTGATGTGTAAACATGTATTTTAAATGAAAAAAAGTTATTTTGCAGTTGGAAGATTGCTATTTGAAAAAAAAAAAGTTAAATGTGAACTTTTGAAAATAGAATTTAAACAAATGCATGTGATCTAAGCTTTTAAATGGATGGTTAATGCGAATACAATTGTTTCTTGCGTAATTACTTCTACATGTTTGGTATATTTGATTCGACAAAACTAAAGAAGTTAAAATATCTACAACAGCTTAGCTATAATTAAAGAGCATCTATAAATTTAAAGAGCAATTTTTTTTAAACATTTCAACCGTCTCTTTATTTGTACTCTTCATTTTACTTCTTCCAAGAAGTATTTAATATATTTTCATCTTTTTTTTTTCCTTCATTTACTTCCCTCCTAATTTGTATATATATTATTTAATGGGAGATGATCTCCTCCTCCTAGTGGGGAGGAGTTATAATCCCCCCACCGGACACTTGTCCAGTGGGAATTTGACAAAAGAAAAGTGTTTGACACTTTTGTCAAACACTTATCCAACCCCCACTAGACAAGTGTCCAGTGGGGGGGTTATAATTCCTCCCAATTGTGGGGAGGAGATCATCCCCCGTTATTTAATTAAAGTCAATATATCATGTATTGAAACTTGAAACTGTTTGAATGCATTTAATAATAGATAATAGGTTTGGCTATTCAAATTTGGAGAGCCAAACCTACTCTCTAAATTAAAATGTTAAATTGGAGAATCCATTGAAACATATTTTTAAGTGTTGACTCTTTAAATTAAATAACATTATATGTTTAAAGAGCTTGTTGGAGTTGTGACTAGTTTTCTTACATACTTATGAACTTTAATCACGTTCATTTATAGACGTCTTTTTTTTTTTAATAGTTATAAAAAATGAGTATATAAATATGTTGTCTCTTTGGTCTTTCAACACTCAATATTTGACATTTTATTACATCAACTTTTGTTAGCAAATAGCAAGACGTCAATACAATGCACGAGTGATATCACTTTAGAAATGACATCTTACTATTGAAGTGGAAATAGTCAAATAAAAACAACATATCTACAGTCAAAATTAATTAAGTCGCACTATTATAATTATTTCTTTTTCTTCTTGCGAAACATAAAAACTAATGAACTCGATGGTAATTATTGTTTTAAGTGAAATTTATCAAACACATTATATATATAAAATAATTAGTTATAAAATTTATCTAACACAAAATTCATTTTCTCATCTCTTTGACCAATTTTAATGTATTCCGGGCTGTACTCCTCACTCTTCTCATCGATTATTTTACACTATTCAACTAGCCACTTGTTCCATGTTCGAACCAAAAATTATTGATACAAATTTCTTATTTTTTTTGGGCATTAATAAATAATTTCTAGCTTGTTAATTGTGTCATTCCATCCAACATGGCAAAAATAATTTTGCTATTTTGAAAATTTTAATAACTATAAAAGATTATTTCAAAATAGTTACCATCCAATGCAATTTGACAGAAATTATATCAAATTGATGTGATAAAAGAAAAAATAAATATTGTCTAAAGCTCTATTTATATTTAGAAGTTCTTTGTTGCAGAGTAAGCAAATTTTATATTTTATATACATCAATAAATGAAAATTTATTTTATTTAAAAAAAATAAAAGAAACTTATGTAGGCGGATATAAGATTTTACCCAAGGTATGTAATTCTCAGAAAGCTGAAAAATTGTTTCTCAAAAAGCCGTTTGAATCGTGATTTTGTCACTGACTTCATTAGTTTGAATATAGGTGATTCAGTTTACATGTTGAAATCAACTAGTTGAATTTTCATTGGAAAATGCATTTCTAGTTATCGAAGTGAGAAAAGACTATTTTTTTTGGAATTATCTCGAACTTTTCAATTTCCAAAATTCAATTTCGACACTAACGTTCGGTCAAATATTAGACTTCAAACAAAAAAAAAAAACAAAAAAAACAAAATGGTGCCATACCAATCAAATCAAAAATATAATGATTTTATATTTTCAATTTAACACAAAAATCAAGATTTTGGCTAAAAAATTAAACGATCTCCGAAATTTGAGATGTTTTAAGAAAAAATGGATATTTTTATCTTATGAATTATCTTGTTGATTATAATAATCTCTTGATTGAAAATATTTACAAGACAAAGTATGAAATAATTTTTAAAATATGCAACTAAAATTGAAAGTTTTCGCTTTTGCTTATAGTTTACAAATACGGATAAAACACAGAATAAACCTTCACTTTTGCAGATGAATTTAGGACTTTAATTTTATTTTATTTATTAAATTGAGAGAGGCCTAGGGAATAGACCTTTTTGAGCCTAAAAAAAGTTTAGAATTGAGAGGAGGCCAAGTCCCTCTTGTCCCTGTATAAGTCCGCCTATGTAACAATATTGTGTCATAGAAAATATGCAATTTATTTGAGACCAATTTTAGATTTGACTGTTTATATATTTAACATCATTATCACTAAATAACAAGTCTTTCAATTTGATGGCCACCTATAAAACAATCTATATGTATGCATTGTAAATGCTCTCACATGACTCTACAACATTGATATGGCAAAAAAACAAAAAAATATAGACATTATCAAGAGTTCTATCTATATTTAGAAACTCTTTTAGCCTAAGTAAGTCAACAAGATTTACATTTCCTATGTAGATTTAGATGTTGTTTTGTTTTTTAGTTCTAGATAAAATCTCTTGAAGACTAATTTTGAACTTGAGTGTCTATTCATTATAGCATCTCTAATAAAACTATAGATTACTTAAAAATTTGTGTTACATAAAAATAAAATAAAAAAAATCCTCTTCAATGTAAGATGACAAATATTATGTCAAGATAATGAGGCAGAGAAGAAAATAAATATTGTCTAAAGCTTCGTCTAGATTTAAAAATTCTATTAGATATATGTACTTAGCAAAATTTTAATTTCTTATACAGAATTAAACAAAATTTTATTATTTATTTTAATAAAATAAAAGATACTTAATTAGTAATTTATAGAATACATTCAAAACTAATTTTGAACTTGAGTTTATATATTAATACTACATAGATCGAAAGTCTTTTCAACTCCGTGTCACCTAGATAACAATCTATAGAAAACATTGATTATACCATTACATATCAATATTACACAAATCAAAAATCTTTCAAATTACATATTTATCGAATACATTGAAAATGCTCTAATAAATCAAGATATATACTCTTACATATCAATGTTACATAGATAAAAAAAAAAATCTTTCGAGAATACATTGAAGATCCTCTTATAAATCAAGACAGTGAAGGTAATGTCAAGTGGATTTCCATGATATTTTGTTGAAAATTGAAACTATGTATTTTTTTTTTAAAAAAAAAAATATTTTCTCTTACCAGGAATAAAAATTTACAGGAAAGTTTCACTGAAGGTCACCCAATTTACAACTTTGTTTGATATTGGTTGCTCAACTTTTATTTGTTTCACTTTGATCTTTCAACTTATTTATTGTTTCAATTTAAGAGTTCATTCTATACTCGTTAAAAACATAAACATGGCTAATAGATTTCATGACCCAACTTATATTTTTAGCAACACATTTTTGCTTCAGTGCTATAAAATGGCGAATCTTCCATAGTAAAGAATGACATGTACATTCGACTATTCCAGAAGTCATGAATTATATTATAACTATCAAGTCATGAATTTTATCAGTTTTAGTAATGGCTATAGACGAAATGGTCAAATTGAAATAAAAAATAAGTTGCATGGATGTGTTAAAATGAAGGGTAAATAGTATTGGATTCCCGAACATTTGAACTTTGTGACGATGTGGTCCCAAACCTTCAATGTCTAGCACCTCGAGTCTTTAACTTTTAAAAAACGTGCGAGAAAAGTCATTTCGTTAAAAAAATAATTAGTTTGACCGTTAAATGTTCAAAATTTTCTTAAATGACAAGATTACCTTTTACGAATTAAAATAAGAAAGAAAGAAAATAGAAAAATTGCAATTAACCCCTCCCCAATTTCTTTTTCTCCGATCAACCCCCTCTCTATTTATTCTTCACCAATCAACCTCCAACTAACAAAATACAAAATTATAACATATCCAACCACTTCTTCTTCTCCAAAATTAGCACCGATGACCACTTCTTCTTCTTCTATTACTCACTTTCTGGTAAAAGAAAAAAATATAATTTCAATCCGAGAAGAGGCAGCTCTGGCGAAAGGAGGCGGCATCGAAGAGATAAGGCGGCGAAGGGATATCGGTGTTAGGATCGAGGATGTGCAGAGTAATGACACGATCCCCAGATTGTGCCACTTTCACCAACGCCCACATTTGGAACTCTCTACTCCGAGCATCCAACTTCACTCTGACAACCACAACGCAGCGCCAGTGGTGGTGGCGCTACATTCCACGACTTCAGGGCTTCTGACCAATCTCATTTTCATACAAACAAATTAAGAAAACAACACAATTTTGCATGAATTTCCCACTCCTCTAGGCTTTCTTGGTGTATCCGTAAATGAATTGGGTGGTTTTACTATTCTTTCTCTCTCTAATATTTTTCTCTCACTGTACAATCTCCGTCGTGTTGTTATTTTCCGATGAGTGGTGGTTTTTCTAGGCATGGCAATGGGCCATAAAATACGAGCTCGGCTCGTCTCCAAAATGCTTGCTCGGTTCGGCCCATGAGCTCGTGAGCCGAACGGGCCAAGCCGAGCTGCACACGAGCTTGGCTCGGCCCTCAAAAAAAAATTTTGTTTTTTTTTTTAAATTTTGAAAATGAGAAAGAAATACAATATCGGGTATCTTTTATGTTGAAAATTAAAGATTGAAAACCCTCATCCTTAGAATAAGAGTATTTATAGAAAAATAATGAAATTAAAAAAAAATAGTGTGACCATTGGATGATCATCCAACGGTCACTTAATGCACGAGCCACAAGCCGAGCCGGCTCGTGGCTAGTGCTTTTGGGCTCGTGGGCAACGAGCTGGCTCATTGGGAGAGCCCACGAACCGGCTCGTTTTTTGGTCCAGCCTAGCTAGCTCGGCCTTTTTTTTTTCGTGTTCGTCTCTCGACGAGCCCGAGTCCGAGCTGGGCCGAGCTTTTACGAGCCGAGTTGACGAGTTTTTTTGCCATCCCTAGGTTTTTCAGTGGTTTGTGGTTGGTAAAAGTGATTTTGGAGGAGAATAGTAGTTGGATAGGTTGTAATTTTGTATTTGTTGGTTGAAAGTTGATTGGTGAAGAAAAAATGGGGAATGAGGTTGATCAGGGAAGAAGAAGTGGAGGAGGGGGTTGATTATAATTTTTATTTTTTTTCTTATTTTAATTCGAAAAGGGTAATCTTGCCATTTAATAAAATTTTGACCATTTAACGATCAAACTAATAGTTTTTTAACAGAAAAACTTTGTTTGCACGTCTTTTAAAGATTAAGGACCCAAAGTAATAGAAATTGAAAGTTTGAGACTCCATCATCAAGATTCAAAAATTTGGGACCTAATACTATTTACCCTAAAATAAATCAACATTAGGTGGTCAACAGGAAATCAACTTGTAAATTGGGTGACCGGTAAACTCGGTCAAGAAAACAAAGTAAAAAACCCTAATCTTTTTCATTCAACGCGAGACTTTAAAGACTTAAAATTTGCAGTGTTTGATAACTAAGAATGGATCCTCAGCAACCTGAACCCGTCAGCTACATCTGTGGAGGTACTCCAAAACCCTAACTATACTTACACATACGTATATAGATGTTTCTGTCTGTATTATTTTCTGTGTTTTAAAATTTTTTTAGCTGATTATAGAACGATAAATTGGGTTTACAGATTGCGGACAGGAGAACACGCTGAAGCCAGGGGACGTGATTCAGTGCCGCGAGTGCGGTTATCGTATTCTCTACAAGAAACGTACCCGCAGAAGTAATTTTCTTTCAATTGCAGCAATTTATTTATTTGGCCCTTTGTGGAATATATTTTGTTTAATCCTTTTTATTCGGTGATTTTGAAGTTTGTTATGATTGATTAACAACTAGGGTAGTGGATTACATAGTTTTGTTTCTTTTTCATTCTATGGTGGGGTAAGAGTTTATCAGAAGGGTTCTAGGAAGAAAAGTCTGCGAAGCCCTTAGTTAATTGTTTGATTGTTTACTGTTGCAGTAATTTTGGTTGATTAGTTTCATTGAACTTAATTTTGTTGCCCATATATTTTTATGTACTTCACTACTGTTTGGCTCTACGATCATTTGCTTCGTGGGAGCCACACAGCACAACCCAAATTTATTGACAAGGTGACGTAGTTTGTTGTTGTGTACCCTTTGGTTTCGGAAGGAAGTTGTTTTCTTTTTACTTTTTGGGATGGCAGTCGAAAGCTTAACTTTTTGCCAATGACACAAATTTTCAGTGGTTTTCATGTTAAGAGATTTTAAAATTTTTGTTATTCATTTTATGTTGGTAAAGAAAAAAATTTCCTGGTTCCTTTTTTTGGCTATAAAAGTTATCTAGGTTTGGTGGTCTAAAACACCTTCTATTTCCAATGAAAATGGAGAAAAGAAAAAATTGGGAAAATCTAAATATCCAAAAATACTTCTCTGGAAAAATACTTTATTTTTCTCACCAGTTTGGTAATACTTCCAAATCTGTAGGAAAATTACTTACAATTTTGCGTTACTAAAAGTCATCCAGATTTTCCACATTTTCCCAGAAATTCAATTTAACTAAAAAAACTGACAAATTTGCCCCTATCCTTTTGGTTTATCCCCACATTTCTTGGAAAGAGACGACATAGTGCAAGTGAAATGTGCATAAACTAATTATTTCCTATCTGAAAAGAATAGTTTACCCCTTAGTTCTGGTGTTATATTATAAGAAAATCTGTAAATTTTTTCTTATATTAGCTGGAAAAGAAAACTGGAGTTCCATGATCATTATTAATGAACTTTTTTTTTTTTTTTTTTATATTTCTACTTTGAAATATGTCTGATTAAGATCGGGAATGCTTAATCATATTTAGTTTGTAAGGAGGAGGATGTTTGTGAAATATGCAAGGCTGCAAATCTGCTGAGTAGAATCTCATTGCCGGGAGAAATTTTACCATTTGACAAAAATGCTCATGATGTGTAGTAGAAATAGAAAAGGTGAAAATGTTAGAGTTTCATCGCTGTAATGATGAAATAAGGGCATCTGAAGGCTACTGCATCTGGTTATTATGGTATATAAATTGTGGTGCACTCTTCTTGATTTTGTCAAGATGTTCATCTTGAAGTTTCTGTAGTTTCATATGTTTCTTAGTCAGACCTTCAGAAAAGAATCGCCCCCATTACGTTTTTAAAGTAGTTGACGATCCCGTCTATTTCAAATTAGGCTGAAAAGCCCCATTGTTATCTGATAGAAGCCTGTTACTCCTCCTTCATCAAAAATTAGCTTGGAGTAGCTCCCACGTGCTAGGAGCAAAGAATTGAGGAGGGTTTTACCTTTTTTCCAGCCCAATGGGTGCTTCATGCTTTTGTTTACAAAAAAGCCCACAGCCATCTTAGTTCCAACACGCCATTACACTCTATTCTTGCCATTTCAGCTACTTTAGACTAGATAGGAGTAAAGTATTATGAATTAAAAAGATAAATATTACAAATACTGGCTCCTCAACCTATCACTGTCCTCACGAAACCACTACCACTACCACCACCATCTTCGAAATGTGCCGTTAGCCAATAACATAGAAATTTCAACGTCAAGAGAGCCACTGTGGATAGACCAAACCTGCGTATCCTCTACCTTGCCCTAGAACCCATCCATGCTACGTTTAAAGGAAGATCTTATTGCTCACCAGGCAAACCAAACCTATCTCATGTCTATGATATTTCAAATGACTTTTCATTGATTTATGGTTCTTTTCTGTCACTATTTTCTGATCCAAGAAGGCTTATCCTTAATGATTTTGTGGATTGTATAATGTGTATGGAGAGAGGAAAACTAGGGGTGACCAATTAAGTTCAAATGCAAGATACACTGTCTTGACCTTGCTATAGTGCAGATTCCAAGGCCCTAATTGGCTAATCCCATGGCAGTCAAAATTCATAAACTTGCTCGCAACTCAAAACTTCAATGTAACAGTCCCACTAGCGATCACCATTATTTGAGACGTATGGCAATATATTCAGATCTGAAATGGAGACTCGCGTTGCTTTGACGGGAATGAATACAAATCTCCCCAACATTTCTCTGTTGTAGGTGCTCGAAATCCATGAGTAGATAAGTTGGTGATCGTATAAGTATAAGAATTTGGAGACGTGGTACCATTGCCCAGTTTAACAAGGTGGTGATGATGATATTGACAGGCATTGGGTACCCTGCTAGGTTGGAAGCAGCTGCAGTGTAGTTTGGAGGGGTATTCCATGGTGAAGTTCTTGGGCTATTGAGATTTATTTTTAATATTTCCTTTTTTTTCTTTTGATCCAGTGGTTGGCCCCATGTTGATATGGCAATTTGTCATGGATTGTTGGTAAAGAGGGTAATTAGGTTGTGTGACACAAATGTTGGCACTTTTAGCATGACTTGCAATCCCTGTGGGGTGAGGGGTCTCACTCGTTACCCTTCTAATTACAACTAGAACTATGACTCCATGAGCAGTCTGGCAGGTGGACTCAGTTAGAAATGTCTTTTGGAGGAGAAAGTAGTTCTTTGAAGATTATTAGGTGTAAGTCTATTTGTCTTTGGCATTTCTTGAGATAATTGAACAGTCTGGTGCAAATGGAAGAAGATAAATAAGTTTGGTCTTCTTAATTTGTAGGTGGATAATTGAAATAAACGAAATCTTGTGATAATAATATGGTTTTAGCTCTTTATAAATATTTCTTCTTATGGATATTAAAAGCCCATTGATTTTTTTCAAGCCAACTGCCTAGTTTGATATCCTAAAACATAAAGAATCAGTCTCTTCCTAATCTAACGTCTTTTATTCAGTGAGTGTTTTTCTCTTTCTTGCAAATTGTAGGTTGTCCTCGTTTTAGACAAATTCTTACCCACCACACTACCCACTGGGGCTCTTGAAATAAATGAATGGACACCAATCTCAATGAAGTAGACTCGAGCTTGGAATGGAGCTCATAACTGAGGTGGGGGCATAGATTTTGAGATGGGAGTCCTCTTAAGTAGGCTGATGTTGCCTAAAATAAATATGTTGCTCATGGCAAGTCTTCCAATGACAATCCACCAAAATCTCCATCATATGCCCTTTGGTATTTTAGGGTTTCATATGGTGGATTGTCTGACCTAAAAGATGAACAACCATGGACGCATTTTAATGAAACCAGCTATGGTAGGGCCCCATTCATTTATTTGAGGAGACCTGTTCTCCATCCTTCCAGTTCTAGAATTTTTGGGCATTTATAGTTGAGTTATGCTATTTGTACACCCTCACTTTTGGGGTAGAATATTTGGTCAAATTATTATTTATTTGGCCAAACAAATAATGATTTGGCCAAATCATTATTTGCCACATAAGCAGGTGCAAGTGAGAGTGTACAAGTAGCATAACTCTTTATAGTTATGGAGTGTTGTGGTTTCCCTGATATCAATTTTGCTTGAATTCTCATTTGTGGACGTCCATGGTAGAGACCGATTTCTGTTTTCCCACGACAGAATGCCGGCCTGGGACTCAACTTTCCATGGCTGTAGTGATATCTAATTTTATATGGCTTATAAGATAGGACAGATGTGGTCTGCTTGAAAATTGTTGAAATTATAAAGAAAATACTGTGCTTTACGAGGCTTACGAATCATATCTTTCCAGTTTTAACCTGTGTTAAGCTTGTCTTTTGCATTACGCCTAATATCTTTCCAGTTTTAACCTGTGTTAAGCTTGTCTTTTGCATTACGCCTAATCATAATAAGATTATTGGTTACTGAACACGGTTCACATTATTGTATTTGCATTTCATATGGATACTTCTAAACTCTAGGATTGGTCTCGATCCTTATCACTAGTAGGCATTGATATTTTCCTTTCTAAAATGTGGTATTTACCTTGTTGAGATTGTAGCTGACTGAAGATTGACTTGTTTATATTTATGCACTTTATTTCTCTTCGGTAATTACTGTTACTTACAATGATTTATATTGCATGTTGCAGTTGTCCAATATGAAGCACGTTGAAACTGCCAGCCTTGAAGGTCCAGTGCATATTGATATTGTCAACATTAAGCATTCCTACTGCAGTACTACTGCTACTACTACATGTTTTCTGATGTTTTATAAGTTGATGGAAACTGTTATTCCGTAAAAATTCTCTCTTTAAACTTGCTGGTTGATTGCGTTGCAACTTTTTCCGGTGTTCTAAAAACGTAACTTGATGGTTGTATTATATTAGTGTTTATATTTGTGGTAACCAACTTGCTTATTCTTTTTCTTTGAATTACCTGCCTTTGAGAATTTATTTTGATCCTGGAAAGAAATTTTGATTTGCAAGGTTTGACTGAAATTGCATCAAGGTTTGCAAATGACTGCATCTAAACCTTTGAATGTATAGAACTATATAAGCATTATTTCATCCATTGGACCTTAATAATTTGCATATGGCTGCACAAAACTCTTTATTAAAGGGGGTAAGGGCACAAATCATGTTTACATGAGTGAACATGATTGCACAAAGCAGATCTCTTTGCATGAAATTGAGTTATTTAATATTGTTTACAGGGTGCATCAAATTGTAACCTAGTTTAATTGTCACATTTAAAAACACACAGGAACCAGAAGCTAGGGAGACTTGAATAGAACTTTTACATTTTATTAGACGTGCTTTTTACAAGGCTAGCCAGGAGCAGAGATTGGGAGGAGATAAGGGTAAAATCGTCCGGTGGAGATTGGATGGAGATGAGGGCGGAATTAGCTGTGGAAGGTGGCAATCTCAATCCCTCTGTCACTGTAGGGTGCATCATATTTGCTGAAAAGTCTATAAGAGGAGATGAGTGTAAGCCCTGCATAGCAAAGTGTAACAATGAATGTGATTGCAGTGGATACGGTGGCCCTCCGGCAAAAACCACCAAATGATCTGCAAGTTTGACTCCATGTAATGGCGGCGTCCCCTTTATACGCCAAGTACACCACCTCCGTGGATATGGCACCCGCCGCCAGGATTATGTATGTTAGGAGCTGCATGAAACAAAACGGATTGCATCAGTCCTCTTTTAAGCATTTTCCCCCGACCACCAAACATGGAAAGTGAAGACAGAGACAAAAAGGTAGTATAATCATGAGCAAACCTGGTCGAGAACGAAGAAGGTCCAGGCTCGGAGTTGGGACATGATGGATGGCTTTGGTACGGCGGCCACGACGGCGGAGAGTAGCGAATAACCAGCACAAATGCCACTAGCATGCACTAAATATCTGCACGAACAGGCCCTTTTTTCTACACGAATTTATAAGCTTAAAAAGTTCAAAAAAATTCAATAATAATGATTACCTGAAAGCACCAATGTCAGAATAGGACAGGGAACCAAATTCATTAGTCTGTGAGTCCTTGAGCATGATGACAAGCGCCACAACACACAGAGCCATAGGCAGGATGCGCAGCAGCGTCTCCGCCGTTCGCATGGTGGAGCTTCCTTTTTCATCTTCTCCATCTGTAGTTGGTCCCATTTCCATTTGTGCATTATCTTTCATTCTTTTGCCCTCCATTGAAGGGGATTGACTCTCTCTGTCTCTGTGTTATCAAGAAAGGTGGTGGGGTGGGTGGGTGGGTGGGTGACAGTGCTCATCAGTCGTCACAACTTATTAATGAATCTAGGTGAGGTTTGATGGTAATGAATTAAATGTTCATTAAAGGATGACACACTTTTCGATGCAAGTGCATGCACAAATCTCTCTCTCACTCTCACTCTCACTCTCACTCTCACTCTCTCTCTATGTATAGAAGAGATGAATAGATGCATGATGATCTCTTGGATGGTGCCCATTGATAGAGCTACTCCATAATTTTCACCAGATGGGGACTATTAAGAACGTGTTATAATCATTTCAACTGAAAATTAATTAGTGTCTAGTGAAGAAATAATAAATATTTTATGACATTCGATCATTATCATTTGAGAGACTCAATTCATAGACTTAAAAGCGACGTTATTAGTTTCAAACATAACCAAAAGGAAACTTCCAATTTTTTGTTTTCTTAACTTTAAGTTCAATATATAATACATTTAGGGTGTGTTTGATAGCTTTTCATGGAAAATGCAAATATTTTCCATGTAAGTTGGAAAAGAAATTCCACCAAATGGGTGAGAAAAAATTTTCCAAGGAAGTGGCCAAATGTGTGCTTTAGACAATTGTACCTTGAAAATATTTTCCATTTTCTATGTGCCAATCAAACACAAAAGTGGGAAAATAAAACACATTGATTTGACAAGATTTTCCATGGAAGTAACATTTTTCATGGAAAATTTGTGAATCAAACACACCCTTAGTTGCCTGTACACAATGTTTCAGCTCGTTACCGTATGAGTTAATATGTAGAGTATGTTTGTCAGTGTTTACAAGTATTTACAAGGTGGTCAAATATTATTTTTATCTATACATTTCGTATGATTAACTATTTTTATTTATTTTTTATCTACATATTCTGTAGAATCCATTACTTATAATTTACCAAAAAATTTACCAAATATACTCATTATGAGATTTCTGCAGCAAGCCAGCACGCATTCGTGTATTAATTAAAATTAACCTAGATAACTTGAATCACCCCCAAAGAAGGCAAAATATTCATCCTTCAAATGAATTGTTTATTTAGTTTGCAACCTTTATGTAATTCGCGTTGCCGCCACCCCGAAGGCTGCGCATTCTTCAACTAGAGGGCGAGATCGGCAAGAAATTAAAAATACAAATTTATGAGGGACATGTGCAACTTGAACTTCAACCATTGAGAGCTAAAGATCAATTAGTTTTAGATTATATTCCGTGTACGCTCGTTATACTTTGCATCATCATATACTAAGTTAAGTATTTTATCAGTTCTTCATAACTATCATCAACGTCGTATTCAGAGTTTGCGAGTCTAGGTCCATACCCAGTCATGAGAATGTCATATCCTTCATCAACATCATTAACATGTATATACTCACGAGTCTCCCTGCATATAGTGATTCTCTCCAGATAGGATTAAAGCTATTTGCACAATTGCATTTGCTCTAAGGTTAGAGTTCCCCGTTCCAGATGATTTGGAAGCCTCATTAACTTCTAAATTCAATGCACAATTGAAGATTGTGTCCTTAATGTTTGAAAATTTTAATTGGGGACTCAAGCGATTAATTTCTTAAGGGTCTTGGACCACCGCTATAAATTTCCATAAATTTAGACACCACATAATTGGTTTTTTTTTTTTTTCCTTTTTGTGGGTTTGGGTGGGGGGGGGGGGGGGGGGGGGGCGACCTTTTTGGTATTTGATGACTAGAACTACATTCAATAAATGTATTATTTTACTTCTTTAAAGATATGGTTAACTCTAGTTTTATTTACAAGGGCTGCATGTAAACTAATGCAGTAAATATGTACAATAAAAAGTAATTAAAAGTAACATAAAAAGAAAGTGAAAGCATTAAACTTGGTATTTTAGGGTATTCAAATGGGTTTTAGCCAATTTTAAGGGACATTCATGAGTGGGTCCCTTAAGATTATTTGGCTAAAATTAATTTGAATAAGTCACACAGGAAAGAGTCCAATTGAATGGGTAAAGATTGATTTATAATTTATATGCAATACTTCACTTCATAATCTAACTCCCTTAACTACACTATTGGTTATCCTAGGCTAGCCGCAAGGGTGATGCTACAAACAACCCAAGCACGCACCCGTGCCTCAAGCTTGGCTTGTACGCGTTGCAAAATGTACTTTAGAGGCATACTTTGTATTTGTTAGAAATTTGTTTTGTAATGTTGGTTTTGACCAACTTTGACCAATTATTTTAGCGGAGCCTGTTAGTTGAGTACGAGAATTTTAAGGTCAAATGTGTTGTACTACGCTAGTAGATTAACATATTATATTTAGTTGTTCGAAATAATTTCAGGTGAATGAGAAATTAATGCTCAAGTTAAATCGTTTAAATACACTAATATTGCTGAAAGGATTAGAATATTGCGGAATATTCTAGAATCCGTTTGTATGAAAAGTCGTGTCTTTTTGGATATATCATTTCTTAACAGTCACATCTTTTCAACTTAGAAACATGTCTTTTGGACGTGTCTTTTGATACACAACTTTTCAGATATTATAAATAGGCCTCTTATGATTGGAAATTGAATTCACTTCACTTTTAACCAAATGTCTATACACTTTTTGCATAATTATTTTAGTATAAAAATAATTTCTACATAAAGTTCAAGTCCAGTTTTCATTTAAAGAGAGAACAAAATGTTGTCCAGTTCGTTGTTCTCGTAATTTGGAGTTCTCCTATTACGAGAAGTGGTCGTTGTATCTTAGGAGACGTGTGTCGAGAAACCGTAAACACCTGTGCGGGACAATTTCGTTTTAAAGAAAAAGAGTCAAACTCTTGCTTCAATCTAGTGATGGCAACGGGGCGGATCGGCCTGATCCAAATCCGCCCCGCAATAATTGTAGGAGATCCAAATCCGCCCCGCGATCTGCCATTTTTCGGGGCGTATCGGGACGGATCGGGGCGGATCAGAGTCTTGATCCGTATACTGATCCATATATATATATTTTTTTTTTTTTTTTGGCATTCAAAAAATTTAAAATATATTGAAACAAGTTTTACTACTATACTATAGAGTTTAAACAAAATTCTAAAATACATTAAGTACTTAATTAAATGTCCAAAAGAAAAAAACGACATCAATTACTTAATTAAAAATTGAATACTCCAAAATTGAATCTTTTTTTTTTTAATTCGGGGCGGGGCGGATCGGGGCAGCCCCGATCCGATCCGCCCCGAGATCCGTGGCGGATCACGGATATTTGCCCCGATCCGCCCCGCCGATCCGCGGATCAGGTATTTTTCGCTCCATTCGGATCGGGTATCCATCGGGTTCGGGGTGGATCGAATATTTTTGCCATCTCTACTTCAATCGGATCTAATTCTTCATTTTGCTCATTTATATGCATGTGATTAAATTGTCAGAATATAAATATTGCACCAATTTCACCAACAATATTTAGTATGTGTGCATCGTTAAGAGTGTGTGATCGGATAGATACACTAATATGACGTGGAGATTAGATTCGAATGTGGTCGGGTAATAGTTGTAGTTAAAAGTTCGTAAATCATCACGTATGATGTGAATTGACATGTCGAGTTTAATTTAAATTCGCACAATCTAATAAACCAAGTGAAATTTATGTGAAAATGTTTGGCAATTTAAAAAGAGATGCATGGGAATCCATTTAGGTGCCGTTATTTCATTTCCGCATTTGAAATCAATTCCGATTAATTAATTTCTTACTCCTTCTTTCATTGTAAAAGTTCATGAAAATGAAAATAAGTTCGAGTTTTTCTACCATTCAAGTGTTCGACGGCTATGTTGTAAAAAAAGGTACAATCATATCCCGTTTCAACTTCCAAGATAGTATATATATTATGCTATACTCAACTTTCAAAAAGTGTTGTATTTGAAATATAGACGTCGAGTACCATATTGGCACTATCTTGAAGAAATTTACTACATGTGGACTCACGTAGTTCTTTTAATTTACACATTATATATTTTATTTTTAAACGAAAATAAAACGATAAATTAAAATATAAAGAATATAATTGGATGTCTAATATTTATAGTTAATAAATATATAACTCAATTAAATAAAAGTATTTGTACATCATGTTTGTGACAAAGTTATTTTTTTATACAACGATAAAATAAAAGTTTAAATTTTAAATAATATAATTACTTAATAATAAAAATAATAATTTTATTTGACATGTTTATTATTAAAGTGTTAATTAAAAAAAATTCATTAATTTTCCTTAATTTTTTATAAAAAATAAAAGTATTGAACCTATTTGCATATTTTGTAATGATTAGAAATTCACATACAATTTCTTCTAATTAACTAAGGACATATTTGTCTTTTTCATTCCATAAGGACCAATTTCGCACTAAAATGCAAAGGTTAGGGACATGTATGCCAAAAATAAACGTTAGGGACCAATTCTACACTAAGGGGTAAAGGTTAGGGACCATTGGCGCCAAAATTTCAAAACAAATTAATGGCTAACGGTACAATTGGACCATTCCGTCCATAGGGACCAGTTTTGCAATCAAATACATAAGTTAGGGACCTTTTAGCCAAAAATAAAAGGTTAGAGACCAAAACTGCAGTAAATGGATACATTAAGGACCATTTGCGCTAAAATCCCTTTTTCTTGTCATTCCAAAATTTTCTAGGTTACTAGTTTTGTGACTTGAGTTTTCATGCAACTCAATTTACGAATGGTTCTGTTTTAGATCAATAAAGATTGAGTCGCCTCGAATTTTAATTGTACAATCTTACTTAACATTGTACTCTCCAATTATCAAATTTACAAAACAATATATACCGATGATAAAAATGACATTTTTTACTACTTCAAATTACTTTTAATCTTTTACTATCGTATTATGGTAGATCTAACTTACTAAAAAAATGCCTTGTGAGTTGAGTGTGAGGGGATTCTATAAATCAAGTAATCCCACTTCTTTCTAATCTTAAATTTCTTAATGTAATCAGTTAAACAACCCTTGACATTTGAACAAGTCTTTTAAGACTAAATGAACTAATTTAGATAAAACAAAAACGTGGCCTCATTCAAGATCCCTATTGATAAAAGATTAGAAAAAAAAAAATTCAATTATTTAATAGCTGTATGAAATATCTAACAGAACACTGAAAAAGATTGATACGTAATTAACTACAAAAATATTAAAAATAAAATTGTTTATTGGTTGATTAGTATCACCTAATAATCAAAAGCATGAAGACAAGTAGTCAACATCATTAATCAATCATGGTGAATGGTGATCTCACCCATGTGATTTTCTGTCACTCGTGATGCAGATTTCTCCCTTCTCAGGGCATAGCTTAGTTGATTGAAAAGTGAGAGTGAGATAGTTTCAATTTCGTTGACAGTTGCATGATGGATGTTCAATTCCTACATTTGATATGGAAGAGGCTCCTTGCAAGCGCAGTTAAAAAGCAAACTCTCAACTTTGCTCCACTGAAGCACATCCTGCGATTTACATTTTCCACCAAGACTCCAAAACATAAGTGGTGGAGACCCTCGAGATTGGAGTTCAACTCATTTCTCCAATTCTTGATTAGAGGGAGAAGTCCAAATTGAGATGTTAAATCTTTTTATATATTAGTATATCTTCTGAATGTCACATGTAAATCACATCAAATATAGAGGCTTTGTTATCACGAACGACTTAAATAGGTCTATGAATCTCTACGTGTCTCGTTGGGATCGCTTTGACTAAGTGAAGTTATTGATATGATTCTCTATCTAGAAGTTCTCCAAGGCAGTTTGAGTATCAACTAATCTCTTGATTAGGTCAAACATGGCAAACCTTAGCCCCGTTTGTACCTAGAGGCAAGTCATATGACGAACCTATTTGCTTTGTGAGAATTCTCTTAAAATCATAAGAAAACTAGATAAATACATATGTGACATTATATTTTACATAGTTATTAAACTCGGACCGGCCTGGTTGGTCGGATCGAAAAATCGGCGACTCGGTGTTCCAACCGGCCCGGTTCTCTTAATTGGACCGCCTAGCAATTGAACCGTTTACAACCCGAAAAAATCGTCTGTTTTTTTAGTAACCCGGTGACCCGGACGGATCATTATATAATGAAAATTTTCAATTTTTTTAGGGTTAATTACACTAATGGTCCCTATTCTTTCAAGTTTGTAACGATTTCATCCACATTCTTTTTTTTTAGCAGATATCATCTCATTTCTTCCATTTATTCTCACAGAGAGTCCCCAAATCACTATTTTTTACTATTTTGACAATTCTATGACAATTTTACCCATTGACTTAAATAAATTAAAATAATAAGAAAAAAATACAATGAAAACATTACAATTGAGTCCTTAACCTTTACAAAAGTACAAATAAATCCTAAACAATTTTATTTTATTCAAATTAGTGTTCTTCCCAACTCAAAGAAATCATCATACTCCCACTGGTCAGCCTGACCACCTCAGCAGCCGCCTTAGCGACTGCGAGAGCAGCCTTGGCCACCGCCGCAGTGGCCGCTGCCATTGCTATGGCATACTTATTTGCGTCCAACGCCTCAACCTAAGAACTTGTCAAATGATCTTCTTCTTCATTTTTGTATGCAATGCTAGGTGATGATTTTATGAGTCCCGACTTACTCTTCTTTCTCGGCACCGGCGATGATGAAGATACCGACGACGACTTTTTGGAACCCATAAAAGATTGGAACCATTTGGTAGTCTTACCCATGCCTCATTATAGCAAGTTTGAACATTTTCTTGAAGAAAGCATTTAGATAGACAGATAGAGATATAAAGTGAGAGAGAGTGATTCTTGTGTGTATATATATATATATATATATATATATATAGAGAGAGAGAGAGAGAGAGAGAGAGAGAGAGAGAGAGAGAGAGAGAATTTGTGGGATTAAAACGCGCGAGATGATGGAGTTTGGAAGGAACGCACCGCCATTGTTGTGGTGGGGGTTGGAAGTTGGGACCTCGGGAGTTTGAAAGGAGGCGACAAATGACAGGTAAGAAATTGGTCTAATTTGTATTGAAAAATCTTATTTTGTACTTTTTTCTCTTGTTTGTGATGATGCTTGTGGTTGTTAAATTCTTTATTTGGATGTTATGGAAGAACTTTAAATAAAATAAAATTATTTAGGATTTATTTGTATTTTTGAAAAGGTTAAAGGCCCAATTGCAATGTTTTCATTGTATTTTTTTCTTATTATTTTAATTTATTTAAGTCAATGGGTAAAATTGTCATAATAGTGAAAAATAGTAATTTGGGGACCCTCCGTGAGAATAAATAGAAGAATGAGAATGATATCTACTAAAAAAAGAATGGGATGAAATCGTTACAAACCTGAAAGAATATGGACCATTAGTGTAATTAACACTTTTTTTTATTACCATATTCTACCCAAAAAATGCACAAAATACTTCTCCACTCTATTAATGACATGTTAATGCAATAAAGTACAATAATTTATGTTATTTTTTTTACAAAAATTAGTTGATTGATACTAGTAGTCTTGTACTTATGTTGCCAAATAAATTTCTAATGGTGATGATACAACAAAAATATACTTATTGGTTCGATATGAATTGAACCACCGATTCAACCACTGGATTATCGGTTAAACCAGAAACTCGATGACCCACTTCCTTGTTCGGGTCGATATCCGGGCCGGGTCTAATAACTATGATATTTTAGTCTCAAATATAAGAAGTACATAATATTATTTTTGTCATGTGTCATTAGGGCTGAGGCACATTACCACAAAAATCAATACCGTTAAAAAGTTATAACAACTTCGCCAATAAAAAAGTTATACATGTATAGAAAATACTAGAACTTAATAGCTTTACCAATCGATGTGTGGCAAGTGTCAAAGACATAAAATACTATTGGTTTAAACTTTCCTATATATACTCAATGCAACATGTAAAACTCATAGTCAAATTTCTGTGAATTGTTTTCTTGCATATTAGTTTCATTTTACCGACAACTAATTTGACCGTTGGAGTGTAAACGACGATCTGACTACCCTTTTGAAAGACTATCTTTGCAAGACTGTCTTCGCAAACTAATGGCGCTACACACGCAATATCTACTATAAGTGAACAAAGATGTGACAATGATTTGTTGACATCTTAATCTTATCAAATTTTGAGATCAACAATATAAATTCTTTTTCTCTTATTTAGACATAAAATATATTTTGGACTTGAGCCTAGGACAGTTCCCAAGCTACACCAAACTAGTAAATTTTATTGAATATGTGAATAAAAAATAACTAATTTGAAAAATTAAATTGAAGCTTACCAAACTGGCACTGAATTAATAAAAAGAAAATAATATATTTGGTCTCCAATATTTCAAAAATATAAAGGATATATCCATAACCTTTAAAAATAGTACCAGACATTCCCAACGTTTGAAAAAAATAGACATATTATGTTTTTTATGACAAAATTGCCATCTATTTAAATAAACAAGAAAAAAGAAAAGGGAAAAATAAGAATAACAAAATAACAAAATATACTCTCAAAAAATAAAGAATAACAAATATGACATCTTCTTTATCAAACCCCAAAATCTAAAATCTACCACCACTCTAAACCCCCAAAATACCAAAATCCACAACCCCAAAATTCAAAAAGAATCACAGGTTTCGATTTTTTACAAATTCTATTATTATCAACAGAGTTGAAAAAAAAAAAAAAACCAACAATTTCAAGAATAGACATTAAAGTAACACTAGGGGTAGGAGATTGTCCATGGGGCAAATGTCATTTCACCGAATTTTTATTACTATCTCTACCTTTCCTCCACCGCCTCCTTCTCCCAGCCTTCTCATAACCAACAAGAAAAAGACGAAGAAGAAGAAGAAGAAGAGCGGCCAATGGCCCTTAATGATGAGCATACTAATAATAAAGTATTATATGGTATTGACTTTAATAAAAGTTAGCCTCAAGATGATGACTGTGACTCTCTGCTGACCAATATCAATGGCAGCGCAACTGTTTATTATGTTCTTGTGTTAAAGAAAGTGAGTTGTGTTATTGGATGTGTTCTGAATTTTAGCGAGAAACAATAAGTTTCAAAGAGAAAGAATGATATTCAAATACATTGCTCAGAAGTAGAAAAATGTATAATTGATATTTTTGAAGAAGCGTGTAAGTTTGGAGTTTGAGATGGTGAATTTTGGAATTTTTGGAGTTTGGAGTAGTGGTGAATTTTATATTTTGGGGTTTAATAAAAAATATGGTCTCTTCGTTATTCTTTATTTTTTTAAAATACATTTGATTATTTTTCTATTTCTTTTTTCTTTTTTCTTTTTTATTTGTTTTTTAAATGGGGATGGCAAGTCGTCATAAATGATCTACTATGTATTTTTATTCAAACATTGGAGGTGTTCGGTGTTATTTTGAAGAAAAAATTGTATATTTTCATTTTTTTTAAATGTAAGGGATATATTCATAACTTTTAAAAATAGCACCTGATGTCCCCAATGTTTAAAAAAATAGGCATGGTAGATCGTTTATGATGAAATTGCCCTTCACTTTAAATAAATAAAAAGAAAAAGGAAAAACAAGAAAAAAAGAAAACAATGATTAAAAAATAACCAAATGTACCATAAAAAAATAAAAAGTAACAAATATGTCATCATCTTCACTAAACCTCAAAATCCAAAATCCACCACCACCTCTAATGTCCCAAAAACCCAAAATACACCATCCCAAAAACCTTAAATTGATTGCAATTGGTCATAATTCATGTTTCATATTAATAAGGATAACATGTACATCACTTGCCTTTGTCCACTCAAAGTTCCACTTGTTAAAAAATAACTTGCTCAATTAGTTTTGTACTACAAAAAATTATATTTGCATTGAGCCGTTTATCCCAAATCAAAATTAACCTAGTCTAGTAGTTCTTTATCTATCACTTTAGGTTTCTATCTAAGACATTTTTTGTAAATTTAGGCTGCCTTGTGGAAATTTTCAACAACTGGTTCATCAACAGGTTTTGACAACTTGGAATCATTTGTTCTCTAACATATATTTGCAAATATACGAAGTCTGTTGTATCCTTTATTAATAGGTTACATGGCAGTTTGTTATGGAAGTTGAGACATATTCTTATTCTCAACCTCTTCAATTTTCTTGATCTGTAGACACTAGGGCGCTGCTCTGCTTAAGTGCAGCTACATTTCTTATTAGGGATTTGCTTGGGCTCGAGTTCAAAGGTTAGTGATTCTTGATGAACATTTTTCTTTTTTACAATTATGTAGACTTATTAGACAAAACATATTTCATTCTTCAAAATATTTTCCTCCCCACTATGTTGACTGATGTTGGCTTTACACATTATCGCATATATCATCTCTGATTTATGTTTCTTTCAGTTACATTAAATATGCTATGAGAGTGAATAAATTCACTCAAGTATCTTTCTGCACAAGTATATATTTTTCAATTTTTCTACTCTTCTTGGATGAGTTTCTCTTCATCTAGATTAACATAGTTAAGTGAAAAAAAACCAATCATATGCTTGTTATGTATATACAATGCGTAACTTTGGAAAACTTGTCCAAAGTAAGCTCCTGATTTGGCTGGGGGTTGGGTGAAAAAAGAGTGCCACTTTGTTAATTTTATTTTTGGGGGTTCATTTGATTATTTTTCTATTTTTCTATTTTTTTTTTCCTTTTTTTTTATTTAAAAGGAGAGCAATTCCGTCATAAAAGACCTACCATGTTTATTTCTTCAAATATTGAGAATGTTCGGTACTATTTTTAAAAATTAGGGGCGTATCTCTTATATTTTTGAAAGATTAAGAACTAAATATGAAATTTTTTCTATTTTTAAAGATTAGAGATATATACAGTTTTTGAAAGATTGGAGGATAATATATATATATATAGATTAGAGATATATACAGTTTTTGAAAGATTGGAGGATTATATATATATATATAAACAAAAGTGCCATAACAATTTATTTTCCTGCTCAAAATGTACTTTCATATTTAGAATTTCTGTTTTTTTCCCAATTTTTGGAAAATGATTTTTTTGATAGTCATTAAATGTTCATTTATAATACTACATATGACTTTGCTTGGTTTTTTATTTTTTCAACTGGAGTCCCTCAATTACCTTCTAATTTAGTTATCATTGCAAAAATTAATTATCCAATGCGTTTTAATTTAATTATCTATATTTTAAATATTTAATTAATTAATCTTATCTTTGTTTTGGTAAAAAAAAAAATGCATAGATTTTCCAATACCAATTAAGATTTAAGAAATCGCATTTTCAAGATTATTATGGAAAACAATCAATGCACATTGAAAAAAAAAATGTCAAAATCTATATTTTTAAAGTTTTGTTATTATTGTAAAAATTAATTGTCCAATGCATTTTAATTTAATTATCCATATTTTAAATACTTAATTAATTTAATTTAATTAATTTAATTTAATTAATCTTATCTTTATTTTGGTCAAAATATACATAAATTTTTCAATGTTAATTAAGATTTAAGAGACCACATTTAAGATATTGTATTTTCAAAATTATTATGGAAAACAATCCATACAAAATGAAATAAAAATAAGTCAAAATTTATATTTTCATAGTTTTGTTATCATTCCAAAAATTAATTTTTCAATATATTTTAAATATCTAATTAATTTAATTTAATTAATTAATGTTTTGGTCAATGTATGCATAAATTTTCAATACTAATTAAAATTTAATATTTAATTTTATTATAATTAATTAACTTTACATAAATAACTATGGAAATTATTTGTTATTATTATACAACACTACATTTTCATAAAATAAACGGGGTTACGGGATCTTCAACTCTACAATCAGGGGGCAAATTTGCCAGTTCCCTGAATTACAGCTAATCATTTGCCATTTTAACCAATGTAAAGCAACTCCCATTTTTCAAGAAGAAATATCAAAGATTGAATTTTTCTTAAATCCCATATAAAATCTTTTGTAAACAGAAGGATAACGAAAAAGAGTGATCAAGAATGAGTAAAGAAAAGGATGACAGTCAACACCACCACGATCTACCCCCACGGCCGCCACCGCCGTACGGGACGTTCCAGGGTGTAGCCAATTACCCTCCTCCGGCGGCGATCGGCTTTCCTCAGCCTGCTCCGCCGCCTGGCGCCACCGGAGCTCCTCCATCATCTCAGTATTATGCTCATGGTTATCAAGCTGTCCCAGGTATATGCTTTTAGATTGTTTAGTATCTGTGAGTCAACGCTTTGTTTCTATCAATTGCTGATCAAATAATTGCATAAATGAGATGTATTACTTACAGAAAATCAGCTAAGCAGCCGAGTCAAAATTTCCTTTATATATATTTTTTTGTTGTTGTTATTGATTGGACTAACTTGAGAACTAGGCAAAATTCACTTAAAAATCTGATCTTTACCTCATGTGCAGCCTAGAAATTCAACTTACTAACAGACTGGATTTATTTGGAATTATGATTTAGGTTTTTGTTTGCGAAAGAGGGATTATTGTATCCTTTTTAAACAAATGGATCAAGAGTAGCACTGTTATTGGATCTTGCAGGATTTTGTGTTAGTCGCATTAGAACACTTTGTAAACTTTAATTATATTGGCCATACAATATTGGTTAGAATTTGTAGAAATCCAAGATGATATAGCGGAGTTAATAATTTTCTAATTCAATTTTTTTATGAGTTCTTCTTTGATTTACAAAGGACATTTTGCCATTCCAGGTTATGCTGTTCCAGAAGGAAGACCTATAAGGGAGCGTCGCCTCCCTTGCTGTGGTATTGGCATTGGCTGGTTCCTGTAAGTTACCACTCCAATTTTCTTCTCTTATCAATTAATTTGTCAAATAAGTGCATACCTATTTGAGGTTGGTGCTGGCTTTCCATTTATTGATCATTAGATGGATCTGCATCGTTGTGGTTCCAAGAGGCGGGAGCATTTCATCTATTAGCATTTGCTAGAGGCAGAGCCATTTATGGGTTTGGATTTCATTATGAAAATGGTGGAATTTATCATATGTATGAATTGCATCTGCATAAAAAGATTCAAAAACAAAAATTTATCCAGAAAAAGGAAGGCATTGAATAATTGAAATCGAGGTTTTCCATGGTAGCTAAATTTCATTAACCAAGGAAAAGTACATGGTTTTATTGTATTACTATGTTAGTAGATGTTACTCTCACATAAGTTTTCAAATAATTCGGCAATACTTTTTCTAGTCCGCTTACATAAAGCTCGAATTACACCTGTATTTCATCAATCGAACAAACTCAATTTTATTCCACAATCTCTTCGAACCAAATTGTAATGTTAATATAATTAACCATGCTTTTGTGGGGATGAGTCGGGGATTCAGAGCTTCCAACTTCTTATTAACTTTACTACGTAATAAAGAGTTTTTGAGTCTGCGGCAATTATCTCTCTGTTTTCCGTCTATCTGCTTATTACTTATTGTTCTTTCAGTACTTAAACCGTAAATTGTGTGCTGTAAATGCATAGCTCTGAGATTTCATAAATCCGATCTGAAAATAATATCCTCTGTTTGTTACTTGTTTAATCCCATTTGATTTTACTATAAATATTCCTTCCATTTCTGTGAGCCTGGTGTTTGTAGGAAGAATTTAAACGTAATATCACTTCCTTCATATGTTTTCCATTTTTATGCACATGCCTTTGCCATGTATTACTAATGAGTAAACTGCCTATTCATTATAATTGCTGTGATAGAGCTACTTGATCTTTCTGAAGGTTTATCATTGGTTTCTTCCTTGCTGCAATCCCGTGGTACGTTGCAGTATTGCTTCTATTCTGTTCCAGAGTTGACCATCGCGAGAAACCGGGATATGTTGCAAGCACCATTGCTGTAAGTAGTTCACTTTATCTTCTCAATGTAAACAGGTCTGATGTCTCTCGCAATATCTGCTTCAAAGTATTGTCACATAAACAAGTTTTTCTGGTTTATGGTCTTCAATGCCATTAGTGAGTCTTGGCTTTATCGTCAAAATGTCCTTGGTCCAGTAATACACTGATTTTCATTTCTTGGGTAAACAGTTACATTGCTGTTGCATAAAGTTAGTGTCTCGTATTAAAATAGTAGCATTATCAATTTAATAAAAAAGAACAATTTTCTAAGAACTTGCCGGTGCCAAAGCTAGGATAATATCCAAAGAAGTTCCACTACTCCTTCCCCTCCAAGAAAATAACTAAGACCACACTATTAAGTGCGTGTTTGCTATGCTAATGTTAGCTTCTTTTATTTTCTTAGTATTTGTCTAATGCTATTGAATCCTCTCTACCAAATATGGTATAAAGGAAAAAGTATCGAGGTGTGATTTCAATCTGCTGAATCAGTCTTCAAATTTGAAAGCTCTTCTATTTTTATTTTCTAACTGAAGACACTGAAAGAAATGTACTTCCATTGTCTCCTAAGTCTTGATGCTCTTCTGCATCCTTATGCATCTACCTGTTGCACTGTTTGTGTGCAGGCTGTTCTGGCCACAGTTGCTATTATCTTTGGACTTACAAAGACGGACTGGTGAATCGTCTCCAAAGAGTTGTGCAGGCGTATGCAGACACAAACATCTCCCAAAAGCTAGCATTATTTCTGTTTTGGTTGTTGGCATTAGGGCATACTATGTGATGTTATGTGTAATTACTGATTTCTCTTGCTGTGCATGGAGTACTTAAAATTGTTGAACAATGGTATAGGTGGACCAAAGTGAACTCTGTAATTTCATTTTCGTGTGTATATCATACTTCATTTGTCTTCTTTCTCTGAGAGCCTTGAATCAGGTTGTGTCTACAGTTCAAAAACGTCCTCTTACAAATGTGGCTCCTAGTCCTAAGCTTAGTGGAAGGTATCTGCTGTTCGTGCGACAAATACATGGTGTGGTAGAAAATTGAAAGAATAGAATAAAAATTAAAGGAACAAGGTGATGATTGTGTTTTATTCTTGTTTTATACTGTTTAATGAATTAATTTTTATTTAAATAATTATCTATACTACATCTAAAAGGCTCTAAAATAGAGAAACATTTTTGGACCAAAATATCTTCACATATATTTTAGAATTTCCAAATTGCCACTTATTAAATTAAAATGCCTTTAAAATTAGTTCAATTAAATCTTAATTAAGGTCTTTAAAATTCTCCACCTATCAATCTACCCAACCTCTTCATTTTATGAATTGAATATAATTAATTGGAAATACTAGCATGTAACTCTAACGATGCTTTTCGCTAAAGTAGGTTTAAGATCGTAAACAAAATTGTGAAGGGACCATGGATTGTGAAAGCTCTAATGAAAAATTACTCTACGTGACTATTATGTAAAACTCTGACTTGTTATTATCACAAAGGGTCTGATTATCTTGAAATAGATGTTGATTTTGGTATCTTAGCAATCGCCACCACAATTTTGCGCATGGCTTTACTATGTGTCACAACGGTGACGGTGGACATGGGTTTTCTTGGTAGAGGCGCAGTCGGAGGAGGAATTGTCGAAGAGAATGTTTGGTGCTGTCAGGATTTGTCAAATTGAGATGAATTCTACAACATTTGTTGATATGCAAAATGAAAGTGAAAACAAAGATGAATAATGGATTTATTGTAAATTTTATCATCAATAAGTTTATAAATTTTCTCAATGATGGTGAAAAGGGCAGGTAAAATTGAAAACTTTTGCATACATTACATTGAAAATACATAACCCTAATAGATACCTAATCTCTAGAATAAAAGAATCCATAGAATAAAAGATCTTTAGAAAATCAACATCACCACACTGTGACAGTAGAAGTGGAGCATTTATATTTTCTAGAGATTGATGAAGCGTGGCTTTTGTTAAAATTGTAGTGATGAAGACCAAATTTATAGAGATGCGTTGCATTACTTATAAAAATGCACCAAGCGTATAAAATTGTAAAAGGAGTTTTTGCGGATGCCTTATCATTTATACGTGAAAGATAGATGTACAAATCATGAATATGGATTACCAATCATTCTTAGCTTATTAACGCATCCCCCTTATGTGGAGATACCGATTTTAGTTTCTTTATGCTTGAACTTTCGTTATAAAAGTTTAAAATGATATATTTGGACTATAATATTTAAATTTAAATGATTTTTTTACAATCTGTTAATTTTAAAATATAATGCTACTTGAAGTTTTTAAGGTTTTTACAAGAATTTTATATAAAACCAACATCTAATATGTCAAGTGTACTCATATTAACGAAAATCAACTTCAAGCACAGAAAAAAGTAACCGAAGACTGATTTGAAGGTGAAATGGCTGGGAATCAGGCAGAATATAAATCTACAAATTTTAATTCTTGAAAAACTATAATTTACTTACTTGTAAGTGTATTGACCTTCTTTCATAAGTTTGTGATTAATCATGTTTAATACTCAATTGTTTTTCTCATATTTCTAAACAAATTAATACTTTGTATAATCTTTAAACCCATGGTACTGATTGAGGGTGGATAGATAAAATTAAAAAAATAGCTACCAAAATTTTATTATTTAAAAATTTTAACAAACAAAAATAAAGTCACGATGTTATTACAAAATCACCTCCAAAACACGTGTTCTTAACTAGTATTCTTGAATGACTCAATAATTATTATAAAGAAACTGGTTCTCATATCCTATGTTTGTTTTATTTTTATTGTCTAATTTATCTATTTTATGAGACACAATTTTAGATTTTTTGTAACATAATTTGTCACACATCTTCCAAATATGATTGAAATGTATAATTAATAAGATGCAATATTTTATTTTTTTGTTCTTTTTCAAAATTTGCTTAATAATGTAACAAGTTTGTTCATTTAGAAGTTTATAAATACTACAACACAAGTATATAATTAAATTAATTTAAGGGAGAAAAATTGATTTAGAACATATTTGGCAGATACCTAAAGTTGTTCAACGGTTTTGTTTTTAAAAGTACATAGACATAGACTATTATAATATAGTTATTATAAGTACTTTTCTGAGCTGAGCAGTCTTCTATTTTTAGTCGACTGTTTTATGACGATCTTTTTTTTATTTTTTAAACTTTGCTCAGTTCGTCTTCGACCCTAACAAAAGTGATAAATCTTTCCACATTTACAAATTTAGTCGGCTTTAAAAATTTTGGAACCAAAGTAGCTCTTCTTGCTTAAATACCTCATGTTGATCTAATCCTTTTCAAGCCACTCAAGATTAAGGATAAATCATTTTTCGGTTCACTTAAAATTATTTGAGATATAGTACTAATCCAACTATTAAAGCTTCATTTGGTATTGCTATGCTGTAGAAAGAATCAGCAGTGGGAAGAATCAGATAAGTGTTTAGTAAACTCTTGTTTCAAAATTTTTGTATGTTTCAAAAGTAGTATTTGAGCGTTTGGTAAACAAAAGTGATTTATTGCTGTAATGGTATTAAATTACTAAAAATGACATTGATTATAATAATGTTATTTTGTATTATTATTATTATCACGAGTGATAAAATTCAAGTTAAATATTTTTTAACAAGACAATACATTCACTATTATTATTTTAAAATAAAAATAAGTGTAATTTGCAGCCTTCATCTCCAACCTTTGAACTTTTGGCATTTTTATTTCAATTCTTTACTTTTTGGCACCCATATCCTCAACCTTTCTTAATTTGGTGGCTGAAGTTCTCAACCTTTGAACTTTTGGCACTTTTATCCTCATTCTTCATTTTTTTGCACCCATATGACCTCAACCTTTCTTAATTTGGTGGCTGAAGTCCCCAACCTTTGGACATTTGGATTAAAAGTTACTCTTTTAAAAATTAAGTTTAACTTCTCTTCTTTGAAAAATAAATTTTGTTAGTAAAAATATAATTTGAAACTAGCATTTGACAAATAAGTAAATTAATTTAAGAAAAATAAAAAAAGAAATAAAAAAAAAAGAAAGAAAGAAGGAATTAGTCCAATGACAGTGGTGATTCTCACAGTGGAAATGAGATATAAAGCCCATTAGACATTTGGACAAGTAAAAGTGTTTGATAAGTAAAGTCATCCAATGCCTACTGGACAAGTGTCCAGTGGACTTTATAACTCCCCCACTGTGGGGAGAAGACAGGGCCGGCCCAAAGATTTTGAGGACCTTAGGCGAAAATTTAAATGATGATTTAATAAATTGAGATGTTTTAAAATGTAATTTTTTGATAGATTTACAAGCTAAAAAGGATACTTTTTTTTCTTCTTTACTGAATGAAAAAATGGTTAAAATTTGTGTTAAGCTGTAGAGCCTAATTTGTTGCACTATGCAGAGCTGAAAGCGGACCGATATTCAAGGTAAAGTCGCCGTGGGGATTGGAAGGGGGACAGGCGGCCCCCCTCCCAGAGGCTCAGGGGTAGCGCCCCCGAAAGGTATACGATATTTGTATTTGCTTAAGTAAATGTAATTTTTGAAATTTTGTCTTTTTAATTAGGTTGTACTAGTATTCGTATTTTATTATAACTAAAAAACTTTCATTTGGTTAAAAATTTTTGTGTTTTTTATTTTTTACCTTTTTATTTATTCTTCCAATCCTAACAATTTGAAAAATTTAATTTTAAAATAGAAAAAAAAAAATTGGACCAAAAATTTTGGACCTGAATAATTTGGAGCTCTAGACAGTTGCCTAACCACCTAGCCCAATGGCCAGCCCCGGAGGAGATCACCACCCATCAAACTAATTACCATCGGTTAGAAGTGAATTACTGCAAATTGAGGCAGCTCCCCTTGCATACGATGACGTGGCGGTTCTAATTCAATGCTCACCAAAACGTGCGCCACATCAAACAAGTCTTTGTGCAATTCTTAAATTTCTCAAAATTTTAAGAATCAGATTGCAAATTTTCTCAAAATTTCCAGAATCCGAGATAGCCAATGAAAATTCATCTATCTTAGCATTTGTTTGGCATAACTTAAATTATAATTTCAACTGGTCAAATTAGTCAAACATAATTTTCATCCACACATTTCATGGGACCCACTACTTACAACCACTTTTTATCCACACATTTACCAACTGCTTATAATATAAACACTTAAATTATAAATTCAGCACCTCCAAACATAATTAGTCACATTTGAAGTCGGGAACTCCTAGGTCTTAACGAAGTCCATTTGAATGGTAACACTGCTAAACCGCTTTATATCTTTCGTTTTTGAATCACATGCAAACTCCTCTAATTACACACCACCTTTTACCAAAACCAGAGAGAATCCGAATCTTAAGGTAATTCAATTCTTCCACACTCCCTTTAACTGATTTTTTGTTTGAGGAATTACTTTCATTTTTGTTTATTTTTTGTGCTTTATGCAGGCATCTTGGGCTCTTAGTATAAGCTCTGAAGTGTTTTTTTTTTGTGAATTGGCTTGTGGGGTTTAATTAATTGCATTTTGGGATGTCAATTGTTGCTTTTTCTATGTGAGTGCTTTGTGTATGTTTTATGAAAAATGGAAAATAATAGAATTTTGATGTTGATTCATGGCAAATAGCTAAAAGTTCCCCCTTTTTTCATAATTTTTTATTAAAAAAGTGTTGAATTTTTTCTATTTTACATAAAGATTGTTGATTTAGAATAGGCCAAAGAATTATGCCCTAAATCTTTTTTTCTTTTCTTTTCTTGTATTAGAATTGGAAATTGAATTTCGTTTCTGGTTTTCCCCATTGCGAGGATGGAAAATTTGTTTCTCGAGTGGCATCTTTTAAATTATGACCCTCCAGGCCTCCGTAAACCAACAATTCTGCGTTCTACAACAGACCAAGTGTGCATGTAGAAATTGTAGTGGTGACTCAAGGAAAGTAATTTATATGCTTCTGAGTTCCGTATTGTTGGGATAATTGGGATATACTTGTTACTTTATACTAGTATACCGCTTTTTTTGCGGTGAAATCCGACCGTAGGCTCTATTATGATAATGGATTGAAGTGGTGAATAGATTTTGGAGATGATCGGTGGAGGGAGATGATTGAAGAGGAGATTTTAGAAATCATTCGTTGAAAAAAATGATTGAATAGCAAATTTTGGAGGGGATGAATAGTGAAGACGTAGTGACACACAGAGTACTTTTTTTATCCATGTAGCGGACATAACCTCCCTCCAGTCAGTGATAAAAGGATTCAGATTATTTATATTTAAAAGCGTTTGAAGCTATGGGGGAGCTTTTTTTTATTCATATTAATGCTTGAGTTTTTATGCGAAAATCATGTACAAAATTTACTTTTTTTGTAAAACACAAAACCGCAGAGTTCATGAAGCGTTTGGACGATAGAATCAAACAGGAAGTAACATTCTCATGTCCACTGCATATAGACAAAAAAGCTTGTGATGGGTTCTAAGGGATGAATGATAGCTTTTTTTCTATTGGGTTCTGTGACTTTCTTACTCTTTGGACTTTTTCGGGCTATAATTGTAGTGAACTGCTCAGTTGTCTGCTCTCGTATTTGAATTTTCTATGTGATGGTTTTCTAGAGTTTGATGTAGCAGAGCTTCAGTATGCCACCCTCATGCATGTCTATGCCAAAAACCTTACACATATTTTTTTCTTTCTAAACAATTTAATCTATATTTCATGGAGCTTAGGCACACAAATCTCTCTATGTAGCAAACCTAGCATTTGATTGCAACATCTTTCATTTGTCAACTGGACCCCGTATAATTTCCTATAGATCTCCATATATGGACATCATCTATTATAGGTACCTGTACCACATTTGTCTGTACTTCTGTCTTCTGCAAGAAATATTCTCTGCGTTGTTCTTATAGTTAGTGAATCTATTGATAAGTTCCTTTTTTCTCTATGCCCCAATTAGGAAATCAGGCCAAGGATTTAATGCCTAAAGATGGGTTCCAGCTCCAGGATTGTCAAACAAGAGCTTGACCATATCAGCAACCTCCCAGAGCCAATTAGATGTCAAATTATCTCGCCGCTTCCTATTGACGAAGTTGTAAGAACAAGCGTTTTATCAAAGAGTTGGCAGCATAGTTGGAAACATGTACCAAATCTAGATTTTAATCTAATACGAATGACAAAGGCTTGTAGGGAACTTTTTCTTCCAGTCCTGCAATTTGGTGTGCCATCTTCTGAACTGAACTCTGAAATGCTAATCAAACATCTTCATAGTGCAGCTAGATTGGTTCAGGCTATCCTCAATTCTCACTCGGCCACTGTCACTAGTTGCCGAATATTTCAGTTTCCAATAGGTTTTCAAGAGCCAATTAAATCTGTTGAATATCTCATCCGGGTAAAAGGCGTTCAAGAACTCTCTCTTACTGGCCTATATTTGGGAAATACTGATTTTGGAAAGCAAATGCCACCCTCTTTTCTCTCATGGGGTAAGACCCTTCGAGTCCTTGAACTTAGCAACTACCCCCTTGATGATGCATCGATTTTCAAAGGATGTGACAGTCTGCATACACTGAGGCTGAAATTTGTTGAATTAGGCAATGCTACCCTGGATGAAATACTGGTTTACTGTAAAGCCCTTACAGAATTGAGTCTATCTTCTTGCACTGGGGTTATAAATCTCTTGATACATAATAAAAACCTCAAGGTTTTGGAGTTTCGGAGGATGTCCCTTAGCAAAATTAACATACATGCTGAGTCTCTAGCCGTGCTTGTGCTTGACAACATTCGGTGTCCAGCTAGTTGTCTCGTCATTGAAGCACCTGCGGTAGTGAAATTTGAAGCTTTCTGTTCCATAAAAAGTGAAACAATTAGTTCTCGTGGAGGTAGAGATTGTTTTGAAATGGAGGAACTTCTTTCCCGTTGCAGTGGTATCTTGGTGAGAAAATTTTAATTTTTGCAGTCAGTTAATTACTATTCTTTATCATTATTTATGTATTGTTATTGATATTATTTTCTATACTCCATTACTAAATTGTTTTGTTAATTTTCTTCCTTCTTTTGTTGTTTTGGGGTGTGTGCGTGCGTGTGGAAAAGGGTTCCTGTAACAATGTTGGCGTATTCACTCAGACCTGCTACATAAGTAATTTCAAGAAACTGCAGACGTTATCAGCAAGTTTGGATCTAAACAATATCAGAGAGGCAATAATACTGTCTTACTTTTTCCAAGAGTGCTCCGGCCTACAAAATCTCTATATATGTGCTCCTGTAAGTATATGACAATCTGAAGTAGCCTGAAGATGTTTTCATGGTGATAATGATTGTTAAATTATGTCCTTGACCTTCCCCATCCTCATCTAAACAAATATAAAAAGTAATATAATTAAAGCAGAAAAGTTTCCCAATAAACGAGATAAAAGAAGTGGAAATCCCTTATTCTCTTCTCTTCTTTGATTCCAGGTGGACAACATTGGTAAACTGAACCAAGCCTCAGGAAACCATCTCTCATATCCCGATTATTTGTTCTGGGATAGAAAGGAGATATTTGAAAGCATAGTAAATAATCTAAGTGCGGTATGTATACAGCAATTTGCAGGAAAGGAGCTTGAAATGGGATTCGCAAAGTATATTATCACAAGAGCTCCAAAGATGAAAAGCATCATCATCGAATGCGTTAATAACTGTACAACTGATGCATTGAGCTTGTTGAACCTGCCTAGGGCCTCCATGGATTTGTCCTTGGTCTTGAAGCATCCCGAACTGTTAAGAGGCACTAGTGGTTGTAAGAGGACCTGCCCCTCCCATATAGAATGGGACCAGTTCGAGCAACGTCGTAAAGTTTTTCAAAAATGGCCTTTTAGGCGTAACTAGTTTCCCTTTATATTCTTTAGTCCGATGACATTGACCTGAAATAAAGTTCTTATTTTTACTTTTTTAAAGTTGAACTCAGTGTTTTACGCTGAAGTTATCCTATTATATCGAGAATTGAAATAGTTTGGAAGAACACTATATTGTTCACATCATTTAGTTTAGTCATCATCATTATCATCCATCTTCATCGCATGGTCTAATGGTCACAAACTTCGGAGCTAGGGACTGTTAAATTGGAGAAAATATGCTACAGGAATTCAACATATGAATATATACAGAATTCTTTTATCTTCCTTTTCGGAAACTGCTTATCAGCAATAAGCTGGAATAATTTTGAAGGAGAAAAGCAGAATGGATGAGGCCATTCTGGGGAAATATGCTTGGCAGAGACTGTTGATAAAAAGTTCACTCATTAGGTAAAATTTACCATTCTTGGGACCTTGTTGACCATTTTTTGTTGAATTTAATTATCATATCTGTATTTTGTAATATGAAACTTGTTAACAGCTCTAGACGGCCACTGCCAGACCTCAATGTCCCCCGAGCTCCAGATGATGAACCTGCCTGGCCATGGAAGCAATTGAATGTAGCATTCGTTTGCAATTGGCCTCATTGGTACTTCCTTTTTGCCATGTCTTTGAGCTTTCCTCAATCTACTTGTGTTGAACACCAGTATCATGCAGGCGGTGCAAAGCCAACATGATGCCCCTTCGTCAAATGATCATGATATTGGGGAGAATACTACATACGTTCGAGAAAAAAGTATTTACCTAGGAATTAACGTCACATTGCACCGAATCTTTAGTCTTTAATTAGTGTAATCTCACCATTGTGAACTTTCTATATTTATGTTTGCATTTATCAGTTTTGGATCCGTACATGTATTTGTTGATTTGTGGATTCAAAACTTCAGTCTATATCTAAACAAGATATCCTCATGTATAATTGTCAAAGTTTTCCCCTCCAATAATGCAACTCAGTTCTTATAGTTGCCATTACGACTTTGTTTGATCTATGTAGGGGTAAGGGTCGGCCCGGCCCGGCCCTACCATTGTTTGGCCTAATTTCAGATTTTTCTTATTTTTTTGAAAATAATAAATCTATAATCTCAGATTTTGATCAACTTTCCACCATGTCCACCACCAGGTGCATCGCTTGTGTTACCACATAGGTGGTTGGTCAATTCGTGTGTGTCAACTATTTAGTCCATTGACAGATCCGTGTGAGTTCATACACACAATCCCCTTCTTCTGCCTGGACTCTATGACATTTAGCATGTCCTCTTGAACAATCGTTAGGAGTATAGACATTATTTGATATCAACTAATGCAGACAAAGTGTGTGAATTTCAATAAGACATCGATCAAAATCGTTGAATTTGCACATTAAGGGAAGTCATATGTGTTCTTGGACTGCATGAATATATCTCATGTAGTCGGAAATGGTGAGAATGAAGAACACAAATCCAATCTTATTGATTCACACATAATACCAAAATATATTGAATTAATTCGGAGAAACTTCATGTATTTTATTCAATATCAATAAAAAAAACTTATGAAATGGATTGAATTAATTAACAAATATATTTCTTACTAACGATTTTCATCCAAAAATTCTATTAGCGTGCTTTAAAACGAGAGACAAATATTTAATTGAAATTTTATATTTATTTATTTTTTTGCTTATTTAAAAATACGAGGGGAAATAAGTCTTTGTTCTTTCTTAATGAAATTTTTGGACGGGAACTGCTATCAGAGATAATATGTGATAATTAATGAAAGGTTGATGATAAGAATACGGTGAAAAAATATTAGGGACATAAATGTAATAATAAGTAAAGGTTATTGACCTTTTATGCAATTTAAATTTGATGCATTTATAGAAAAATATGGTGTGAATATATTTAGCTGGGAAAAAAAAAAAACCCTTATGATGTCAATGCAAAGACGATACCGCCCTTCCACTAATAAATTAATGACTATAATTAAAATAAATTAATAAAATATAAAGCAATTAAAAAGAAGAAATAAACACTCCAAGGGAAGCCATATGTGCGTGCGCCTATGTGTTCATGGACTGCATCACAATTGAACCATTTGAAACGAATTATAATTTGCTCATTAATACTTGTTAGCTAAAATTGTCAAAGACACAGAATTTTAAGACTATAAGGGCAATATTTGGTATGCAAATACAAAAAATTGTAATAACGAACAATATTTTAACTTTTTTTTTTTCTTAATCACGTTTAATATTGTCTATGAGCACATTAAAAATTCCCCAATTGGATGAATAATTTGCAAGGTAAGTATTGGACTTAATAATAAGAATGCCAACTAACATTTTAAGTTTGACTTTAACTTGCTTAAACTTTGTAAAATGTTAAAGACTAATGTTCAATCGATTTATACTTCAAAGTTTGTATAAATTTTATGTTCAATAATTCCAAAGAAATGACTCTATTTACCGATTACAAGTATTTATAAAAGCTAATTAAGAACGTATACTTATTTCGCAATCACATTATTACGGGTGTAATAACATAGAATGTCAAAAATTTCACGTGAGTTTACATGAATCTTTTTACTAATGAGTGAAAAGGGATGTCAATTATTTATTTTATATGAAGATATAAATATTATTTATTAACGATCGTAGGAAGTTTTCACCTTCACTCACGATAAAAACAACTCTAAGAGCATCTCCAACCGAGACTCCATTTTGGCGTGAATCGCCAAAATGGAGTCAATTTCTTCTCCAACCCAGCGCCATATGAAGACGCCAAAATGAATATTTGAACAGTGCTGCGCCATATATGGCGCAACACTATAGATATAGAGATGAATGGTGTGAAACATTTATTCCGATTTTGCTCTCATACTTACAATACAAAAAATTGTTATTCCCTCTATATCCTTTGTTTATTATCATTATATTAGTTTAGTGATTTAAGTGAATTTATGTTTTTTTTTTAGTTTTTATTTTGTGATGTTAAATATTTTATTTTGTTAATTGTGATATTGAGTAATAATTAATATAAATACAATATATAATTAAATAATTTTTGAAATAAATTAATTGTTGAGAATTAAAAAAAATAAGGAAAGAGAATGTATACTGTTTATTTGGTGCAAAATTTGAAGCAATGGGTTGGAGATGACATTTGGATTTGGTGCAAAAGTTGCACTATTTTGGTGCAAAAGTTGCACTAATTTGAAGATATGGATTGGAGATGGCCTAATGTCAGACAAGAATTGCTCTTTCTTCATCAAATCTCATATCCTCAAATCTATCTCATTCCTCTCCACAATTGCACTGCTTCATAATATTCAATTGTATTGAATTGAAAACCTGATTCTATGATCGAATCCCACCTTTCATAAGCAGTATACTAGTTTAAATTGCTATTTCCATTTATGGCATCTAATACTCACTCAGGTGTACTCCAATATATAGGTTAGAAAGATTATAATGAAAATTAATCATCTTTCCATGACATTTATTTGATCACTACTAACTGAAAATTAAAATTTTTCTCTGTCAAATTAATATTGATCAAATGTTAAAAAATAATGCCATGTATGATAGAGATTTTGTTTTTTTTTTTTTTTTCATATGGCAAATACAAAACTTGGCATGGTGGTCCCCATCCTACTGATTATAGCCCTAACATGATGCCTGATTGAATGCATTGACTGAATCAGATTCTCAAAACCAAGTAATTCAACAGCAATAATGGAAGATTAATGCATTTTATATAATCAAAGACTTAAGAGGGCATTAAACTTTTAAGGATCTCTGGGAAAACTTGCAATATTTTATCTGCCACCATACAATACTTGTAAATAAAACAAGTAAAAGAAATTCTTGGTCTTCTTGGAAAGGAATATCATCGTGATCATGAGCTGTGTGTCCTTTGGTTTCAAACATATGCTCCAATTTGCATAGCACACAGGAATACTATGTTTTAATATTTTTCCTTCCACAAAAACAGGCAACAGAAGTGCACGCATACCGTTACATCTTAATCGAGTACAATGCATCTAATGTATCACGATGAAACACGTCATCTAATGCATCTTTAATTCCTTTAAGAGTAATGAAGGGCACCATCCACTGTTATGAAAGGTACCATTCATCTTCAAGAACCAAACAGTGCATTTTCTTGCAAGTTTTGAGGTTGGGTAATGTACATGTCTCATGAACACATGCTTTACTTGACTTACATTATTACAAGATTTTCTGTGTGTCATGTCTCATGTCTCATCCCTGTGAAATCCCAAGTAAGTAGTACAAAGGCCATACATCTTTAAAAGAAAATAATTCGTTAAGAGTTTTGTTAGGGTTGACTCAAATTAGTAAAACAAAAGGCTATAAATAAGGAAATAGAATCATTTGCATGGTAATAGTTTTTTTGACTAACAAATTTGCCTTTATAAGTTCATAGTATGATATACTTTTTTTACCATATTTGGTTGAAAAATTGATTTATAAACTACACCAAAAAAGCTCATAATTCTATTCCATTGATTGATTGTGACTTTAAGCATGTTTTCTAGTCCCATACATTGTAACTTTAAGTTTATTATTATATTACTTTCGAAGTAATTGACTCCTTCATCTTTGTTCTTGTTGCACAATGGACAAGATCTTGGAAATAATTGCAACAATAAAAGCAATTGACTATAAATAATGGCCGTCTCAGAATATAACATTTGTGATTTCAGATCTCGGAGTACTATACTATTGTTGTTGTAAACAGGGACGGAGCTAGAATTTTTTGAAAATGGACTACTACTTAAAAAAATAAAAATAAAAATAAAAATAAAAAATTGCACTAAAAAAATTAATATTTTTTTTCAGATTGTGACACCCCCTACCTCCGCATCTGGTCATAAAAATTATATAAAATTCTTCTTAGAAAGAAACTAAGTTTGTCCACTTCATTATTCATAGACTCAATAGAAAAATGAAACTCTTACACAACAAACAAATTTAATTCTTATCCAATGTGGGATAAAAACAAAGGAAAAATGCTGGTTGTACACGTTCTTACCATCGTGTTGACCGCAAGTGATTAATGACAAATATGCCCCTCATTGAATTTGAATTTACTTCAGATAATAAAAGACAAACACTTATCCATTTTCACTTATTCTTTCCTACCGCCTTCTACCGCCCAAGTCTTGAAATTTGATTTTGCCTATTCTTTCCTAACAGCCAAATTACCTCTTCCACCCATTTTGACTTCCATACTTCATCTCACAGGCTTGGGGAGCAAAATTTTCTTCATAGCATAAGCATGTTTGAAAAAGCCCGGCCTGTGTTGCCTAAAATTAAACACATATGCTGCTACTCGAATAACTGATGGATTGTGTTGACTCTAAATTCTATGGGATCCAAAAATCAACGATTGGGGAATGTTCTCTCCTTGAGGCACGAGTGTCCTGCACACTCAAACACACTGGTTAGCAACCACATGCAGCTAGGGTTGCTGCCGCATGCTCTCCGATGCTCAAGTTAAAATTCATGCATTGGCTGGAGTTGTTAGACTTGATCAAAATATAAGAAGGAACTAAAGAAATTGCTTATGATAGTAAAGTATTAAGAGTTAGTTTTTTTTTTTACTTACCTCCTTTACTGCCTTTCTTGATCTATATATAGTCCAAAGTTTGATTTGGAATGTGGGTTTTGTGTTCTTCCACGTGTTTGGCAGGTCCACGTATCCTTTATGCAAACAACATAGTCATCCTCATACATGTCCTTCTTTTGTTGTCTAAGTCATCATTCATTTCACTGTTACACACTTTGTTTCTGACACACTAGCAGTCTATCATAAAAACTGATGCATCAATCATTCTGATGATAAATATGATTACACTTTGGTAAATGACTGCTGCTCTCCTGTGGACGCCTGTCTTTAGCAATCTACCTGCCTCGTGGGTCTGCCCGCCTCATTGTCCTCACATGCCCGCCTACAGTAGATAGAACAACAATCACCCACATCCATTGGGAATATGAAACACCAGCAGTTGAAGAAGACGAAACGTCCCACATTAAATCATAATTATGGAGAAGATGAAAAGGCACCCGCCATTAATGACTATTGTAGATACAGCTACGGGTCATTCCTATAAATAGGAGATCATCCCTCCAGGTAAAGATATAAAATACATACTCAATATTGTTACCCTGCATATTTGAGTTTATACTATACTAATTCTCACGCCGGAGTGGAAACGGGGGATAAAGCCCCACCACCTTTTGCAGGTCTCCACCACTGCTGTCGTCGCACTTGGAAGAGAAGAAGACATATAATTATCACATTCATTAACCCGGTTTGGGTACATACCGGGGGCTCCTCAAGGGTAAGCACTCCAGACTAATTAGCTAAGAGTAATGCTACCATGACCAAAAATTAGATTAAAAGTTAGACAATTATGGATAAAATGTCTAAAATGTCCTTTAAAAAGACACAATTCAAATTTTCAAATATGTCTTTTCAAAGGACATATTTGATAATTTATCAATAGTTGTCTAAGTTTTTGTCCATTTTTTGGTTCATCAAGCATTTTCCATTAGCTAATGGACCTGACAAAGGCAAAGTGCTTCCAGGTGTCAATGTTCAAATGGTCCAGGTGGAGGTGATTTAACTGCTATGATGACTTGGCATCATGAACCGGGTATAACAGATTGATTGGTATTGGTGCGGTAATTTGGGATCATGCGGATGTGGTTATCGCGGAGCTTGCAAAACAAATAGAGACTTTTTTCACAAAAGGACGCTGAGGTGATTGCTTTACCTCTGCCTCATATGCTCTTGTGAGAATGTAGAGATGGTAAAATACTTCATTCCGCCTTGTCCTGCCCCCGCTGGGTAATTGGGACGAGAACGGAGATCACGGTCCTTGTCCTGAATTTTCTGAATCAGCTCCAAATATTTTTATTATAGTTTAAATTTAAATTGTATTTTCTCAAAAAATTAATTAATTAAACAGAGCGTTGAATGAAAATATTATAATCCCTGCCCCTCCTCCTAAAAATTCCTAACGGGACAGAAATGTTAAAGGCCACCTCGACTCCGCTATGTTACCATCCCTAAGAGAATGCATTGAAAGTGTATGTAGCTGAATGCAATGCACTAGTAAATGTCCAACAACTCTGATTTATTTGTAGTTTTTCCCTGAACGTGTTAGTTCACCTTGATATTGTGGTTCTTACTTCTTACACGGAAAGTTGGATAAGGTTCATGTTGCTTTGTTCCCTGAAATGGGAATAAATTTGTACATAATCTAACTTCATATAGTACTAGCTACTACCCCAGTTATTTAGAACCGGGGCGATTGTACTCCTTGACATCTTTTATTAAAGGAATTTTGGTGCAAATGGTCTTTAACTTTTATTTTTTTGGATAGAAATTTATAATCTATGTATTTTAGTGCGTAATTGGTCATTGTCTGATTAAAATAACTAATATATCCTTAATTTTAATAAGGAAAAATTATTGTTGGATTGCTAACCTTTGCAAAAAGTGTAAATGGGTTAAATATTTGTATTTTTACGAATTATTATAAACTAACTAAAATTTAAGTTCATAATTATTAATAAACATGTCAAATAAAATTATTATTTTTATTATTAAGTAAATACTTTAAAATTTAAACTTTATTTTATCGTTATAACTATACAAAAAATTTCACAAATTTGATGTTCAAATAATTTTATTTAATTGAGCTATATGTTTATTAACTACAAATATTAGAGATCCAACTGTTCTTAATATTTTAATTAAACGTTTTATTATTTTTCAAAAATAAACAACACATAATGTGTAAATTAATTTTATTATTAATTTTTATGTTAAATAAAAATATAATAAGATTGATTTAATGTCATAAAATTATATACTTTATTTTTTTTTTAAATTAATTTTTATTCAAAATATTCACATAGCAATTATATATATTTAAAGCACAATATTTTCATATTTTTCTCTTATGAAAAATTTAATTCACACGATTATGATAATATATTTAGTATGCAAAACTAAATATTATTTACTAAATGAACTAAACTCATTTGCACATTTTGTAAATGTTCAAATTCAAATGCAATTTTTTCTAATTAAAATTAAGGATATATTTGTCTTTTTCATTAAATAAGGACTAATTGCATATTAAAATACACAAGTTAAGGACTTCTATATCAAAAAAATAAAAGTTAGAGACTATTTTCATATTGAAAACAAAAATGATGGACTATTTATGCCAAATCCCCTTTATTAAAATTAGGTCTACGTCAATTCAATATAATATCTTCACATTATTGAATTAATTTATTTCCAAATGGCCACTGAGTTCACAAAGTCCCTCTAAAGTCAATTAATTATTACACAACAAAGAAGAGCTTTACATTGGGACTAATTAATTCCAACCTCTTTGGTCAATGTCACATGTCAGCTTCAGTGACTAATTTGATTGTGAATATATATAAAATATAATTTCAAATAGAACAAAATATACAATTATGAGTGTAAATTGGATAAGTTTGTGATGGTGCTGTGTTTCTTGGGGAGAAAAAAATGGATGTAACACTCAGCTCAATATTCACCTCCATAATCATAGTTGCAATCATAAGATGGGCAGTTCAATTGATAAACTGGGTGTGGTTAAGGCCTAAGAAGCTTGAAAAATGCCTCAGAAACCAAGGACTCAATGGAAATCCTTACAGAATATTCATTGGCGACATGAAAGACTTGATCAGATTCATCAAAGAAACACAGCCCAAATCAATCAAAATCTCAGACGATTTGGCACCACGTATTTCTCATTATTACTACCAGAGCATCCACAAGTTTGGTATGCCTTTTCATATAAAGTTTCTCTTTATGGCATTTCATCAGTAATCTTGAGATAAAATTTTCATAGCTTTCCATGTTAGTTTATTTAAGGATTGAAACTTACTTGAATATCAGGTCAGAATTCATTCGTATGGTTCGGGCCATCGCCTAGGTTGAATATTGAGGATCCGGAGCTTATCAAGGAGATTTTATCAAAACCTGATGTATTTCGGAAGCCAGCGCCGGATTTGGGGTCGATTATTGTTGGAGGGCTTCTGTATCTTGAGGGTGAAAAATGGGCTAAACATAGAAAGATTGTCACCCCTGCTTTCCATCTACACAAGTTGAAGGTAATCCCAATCTTCCTAAACAGGAAATTATTTTTACTTGTTAAGTGTAAATAACACACGAGATTCTTTCTATAAATAGATGGTAACGAGACTCGTAACTTTTGCTTACTTTGATATGATATTAAATACCGAATCGAATCCATCTAAGAAAAAGATTCACTTTAGCATCTTAATTTTATTTTTTTTGGAACACGGGGTAATTTGTTTGTTGCCATCGACTATCATATTGCCTTGAGAAAGACTTTTATGTTTTTATAAATTTGACCTTTATGCTATGACTCAAACTTCTCCTGCTTCATGGACTCAATTTTGCTCGTAGAATACGCTACTAGCAATACGTTTGAGTTGTTCGAGTATGTTGCATAAATGGGAAGCATTGGTTTGTAGTAATGAACGTTCTTGTGAAATCGATGTTTGGCCATACCTTGAAGAATTATCCGGGGACATGATTTCGCGCACAGCATTTGCCAGCAGTCATGAAGAAGGGATAAGAATTTTCCAGCTCCAAAAAGAACAAGTTAAACTCGCCTTGCAAATATTGCAGTGGTCTTTTATCCCTGGATGGAGGTAGCAAACTAATGTTTCTTCAAACAATTTTGTTTAGTTGTGAACTTTTGATGACTATAATGTTTTGTGAACACAGATACTTTCCAACTAAAGCAAACAGAAGTCTGAAAGCAATCTCCAAGGAAATTCAGTCCTTACTAAGAGGTATTGTCAGCAAAAGAGAGAAGGCAATGGAAAGGGGAGATACAGTTAGCGATGACTTGTTGGGATTATTAATGAAATCGAATTTGCAAGAAATTCAAGAACATGGAAACAAGAACATGGGAATGAGTATTGAGGATGTTATTGAGGAGTGCAAACTGTTCTATTTTGCTGGGTCGGAGACAACTTCTAATTTACTCGTTTGGACTATGGTATTGCTAAGCCAACACCAAGAATGGCAAGCTCGAGCTAGAGAAGAGGTTTTCCAAGTTTTCGGAAAAGAAGAACCAACTGCAGAAGGACTAAATCACCTCAAAACTGTATGTTTTCACTTTGATTATCAGAGTTTCAAAACCTTTTATTCAAAATATCAGCAGATTCTGATACTAAAACATGAAATCAAAATAAGGCACAAGAAAGTTTTAAATGCATATGCTCCTGAAATTTTACAAATGCCATCCAACAGCATATTTGTTGACTATGATTTTATTATCCTAACAACAGTAAACCTAACAGGTAACCATGATTCTGCAAGAAGTTCTAAGGTTGTACCCACCAGCACCTCTAACAGTCCGAACCTGTACAGAGACTGTGAAACTCAAGAACATGACTCTACCTGCCGGGGTACAGATGTCGGTGCTAATAGGCCAACCCCATCACGATCCCAAGATTTGGGGCGACGACTCAAAGGAGTTCAAACCTCAGAGGTTTTTACAAGGAGTTTCAGGTGGCTCCTATATACCTTTCAGTTCGGGTCCTCGAATCTGCATCGGACAGAACTTCGCCATGATTGAAGCAAAAACAGCTCTGGCAATGATACTACAGCGCTTCTCATTTGAATTCTCCTCATCATATAAACATTCTCCTTTCCCCATTATCACTCTCCAACCCCAATATGGAGCTCCACTGATTTTGCAAAAGCTCTAATCCGGTCCTTGATCCTAATTACATGTTTGGTACGTTGGATTGAATATAGTTAAATAGAATATATACAATATATACAATACTGTATACCAAACTTTTCATAAGAGTTATTACTCTACTCCATTAATTGATTGCAACTTTAAGTTAAGCATTAATTGTAGTCCCAAGCATTTATCAATTAGGTACTTTGTTAATTATGAGGACATCCAATTGCATCATATGTTGCATTAATAAGATTTTCAGCTAATTTGAAGTTCACTAGTACTTTAATTTGAAAGTAATTGATTCCATTGCGTTCTCATCATATAATGGACAAGATCTCGACAATAATTGCAAAAATAATAACCTAGTGAATATAAAAAAATAACGTTGGTGTAAGATCTCTAAGTACTATACTTATCTCTACCATAAAAAACTAGATATATTTTGAATAAAAGAACTTGTCGATTTGGAAACATCATCTTGTCATGATTGATTGGTCTTCGACAATTCAATATTACTATTGAGTGTCGATTCACGTGCGCACATAAAGCAGTTTCATACATTCTTTTCTCTTCAACTCAAGATTCCCACATTGAATAGATCAGCTCTTAAGAACTTAACTAATTACATATTCAAGTCAAAATCATGTCCAACATACATGACATGCTCAAAATCTACTACACTTCCAAGGACAAAATCTAAGAACTTCGATAAAATAAAATCTCCTTTGACTTCGAATCGTATATGCAAATTTGACACCAATATCTGTTCATTTAGGCAGGAAAAAATGGATGCAACACTCGGGTCACTTTTCACCTGTGTCCTAATTGCATCCATAACATGGGCAGTGGAAGTCCTAAATTGGGTCCGGTTAAGGCCTAAAGAAAGCAAGGTCTTAATGGGAATCCTTACAGATTCTTTATAGGAGACATGAAAAAATTGATCACTGACATGGAAGGCAGTCCAACTCTGCGACGATATGTCATCTCACATTCTTCCATATTACCATGAGATCATCAATAAGTTTGGTAAGCTGGATTGCATACAATTCATAATTTCAGTGTTAGCAGCACTTACTTCAGGATAGACAAGCATTCTTAACAGTCCGAGGTATATTGTTTGATCAGGTAAGAATTCATTCATATGGTTCGGGCCATCACTGAGGTTGAATGTCACAGATACTGAGCTCATGAAAGATATTTTGACAAAACCTGGACTATTTCAGAAGCCACATCCGGACCCTATACGTGGTACCATTGTGGGAGGACTACTGTTTCTTGGAATTGAGAAATGGACAAAAAATAGGAAAATTATTGACCCTGCCTTCCATCTAGAGAAGTTGAAGGTAATTTCCTAATCAAATATATTTCTAGAATATAAAGTAAATTAGCTTGACAGGCTTTATGAGATCAAATTTGTTTATGTTGAATATGGTACCAGAAATTGGTTTGAGCTGTTCCAATATGAATATATGATAGACAAATGGGAATCATCGGTTTCAAGAACTGAAGGTTCATATGTTTGGCCATAACAGCTGATGTGATTTCGTGGACAGCTTTTGGGTGTAATTTTGAAGATGGAAGGAGAATATTTGAGCTTCAAAAAGAAGAGACCGAGCTCGTTTTGCAACTATTGCAGTTCAGTTTTATGCCAGGATGGAGGGACAAAATAATTTTTTTGCTAAAAGATAATCGATATCACATGAAAATAGGCTTTGCTTTGAAGGGCTAATCTGTTTTGTAACCAGATATTTTCCAACGAAATCAATCTCTCAAGAAATTCAGGCCTTATTAAGGGGTATTGTCAACAAAACAGAGAAGGCAATGGTAAAGGGTGAAACCATTACTGGTAATAAATATAAGAAAATAAATGAGACGCTGCTCAAAAAGTTGAAGAGAAAAAGATACTGCTACAACGGTGCCAGTTTTGCCAAAAAGTGTTGAACAAGTGGTACAATCTATCAACAATGTGGTGGCTTTTGGATGCATCACTCGAAACAGAGAAGGAACGAGATATAAACCATATTTCTTTTCTATAAACCATATTTCTTTTCTACTAGTTAGACACACTTGCATTGCACGTGATTTTGTAATTATATTGTCAATTTTTTATATTTTCAAAATTTGTATTTTTTAATTGTTAATAATTAAAATATTAAAGTAGCAATTGTATTAAAGATAAAAAGTACGATTATTGATAACATGTATTGAATTGTTTGATGTTAATATTTTATTTACATTCATAGAAGTACAATTGCAATCAAATATGAGTTTTATATGGTGGTAATATGAATTGTACATAATATGAACTCAGTGAAGAGCTTTTGATAATTTGAGATTTGAAGATTGACGAACTATTGATATCAAATCGTATGAAATTCATGATGTATTAATAGAGATATTTAGAGTGGTATTTTACGAGAAAAAATAATAATTATTAATTTTATTGTGAGTGAATGTAATGATTGATTATATAATATTGTATATTTGTTGGAGTAGTACTAATTGTAAACAATATTCTTTTTGTTTGTGTGTGTGTTTATATATATATAAAATATAATATAATATAATTATTAATTAAATTAAATTAAAAATAAACAAATTTTCAAATGTTAGTTGTGAATTATATATAATCACGTAATCCAATGTATTAAAAACAATCTTTTTATTTCCATTTCAATTTTGACAATCATGATTTTGAATTTTAATGCAGTAATAAAAAAAAAAGTTACA